>VDFB02075321.1:261667683-261799795 GCA_007258455.2 Sequoia sempervirens | reverse complement strand
TAATCCATATCTTTTCTAACTCGGAAGCTTCTAAGGAATCATTTATGTGCACGATAAAACTTTCTATTGTCAACTCTTATGACGTCGTCCATTAATTCGAGCTGGGAGAGTCCGATTACGTGAGCGGTTGATTATAATTTTTAATGAGTAGATTTTAGTAGGTATAATTTTTCTACAATTTAGTGTTTTTCGATTCAAGTGTGTGTTTTTCAATCAAAGTTTCAGATCACATTTAATGATCTATTATCAGCATTATAATTTGAAATTTTGATCGAGAAACACACAGTTATATGCAAAAGTACTTGTACAATTGGATTTTATATTCAAAAGTGACATGTTATGTTAGAAAACAGAGAATACAACCAATCGTCATTGATTGCTTATGCTCTATTATTCACAATGTTGACATACTAGAAGGCCCCATCCAGCAAGAGAGAAAATTTCACATCTCATTTTTTATCTTTATTTTTGTTTCGGTCTTGTATTATATTGAAGGTGTTCTTTCTAAAAGGAGTGAGTTAATTTGAAAGACCAAGGATTGATATCATCTAAATACAATCCAAGACAATTGAAACGATCTCAACCATTAAATTTTCATTTTTCATACTGATCATTTTTTCCCTTTCACCAAAATGATATAATTCATTAAAAGTTGGGTCTTTTAAAACATTTAAAATAAACCAACATACCTCTATTGTGTTGATGAAACCATCATTGCTAAGAACATAAATTAAAGAGATGAATAGAGGATGTATTCAATCCACTCTTCATCAATGACTTTTTCAAGTAAATGGTTCGTCTATCTTGAAATTATCTTGTGTCCTCCTTAATTTAATATTCTTTCTATGACCTACCATTGTCTATCTTGAGATAAGCACAACTTTTTTTTTATGAAATAGATAAACTAAAATTTTTTTTTTTGTAAAATAGATAAGCTCAAAATTTGAAAGTAGAAAGTATTTTAAGATGTCTAGTTTTAGTGAGAGGAATGGGTGGCTCACACTCATAGAGAAAGGTCAAACTCAACGATGCTTGCAAGAAATTTGTTTATGGTACTTGTAGTCAATGTAGTTGTAACTAATAAATAATTAAGTATAATAATACATAACATAAAATCAATTTTCTAAAAAAATTCTAATGTTAAGTTATGTTGCATTGTATATATGAAATATATATATATATATATATATTGATGATAGAGATGGGCCCTTTTTTTTAATGGAATAAAATGGTCACAGTTTTTAGTATGTTGAATTTTCGTTCATTGGTATAAATCAATAGATATTTATTGGAAGAAATAGAATCTATCAAGATATACATGAAATGCATGTACTATAAATTGTCTATAACAAAGCAACTCTTAGTCAAGTGATGGTGATGAAATTAGATTCAAATTTTTCTTTTAAAGAGAAGGTTCCTCTTTACTACAAATTTTACATTTTATTTTTGTTTGTTGTGTTGTTATTAAAATCCACCTTGGTGTGCAAAGGGTATGTTGAAGAAGTGCGGAAGGCCAATGAGAAAATTTAACATAGTCTTTCAAGAGAGATATGAGTTTAAAAATCCACAATAAATGCAAGTATTCTATAATAAAATTTTAATTAGATAAAATCTATCATTCTAATTAAAAATAATTTGACTAATATTTCCAGATAAAATTTACTTCTAAAATCCCTAAAGAGATGTTTTTGATCCAGAAATTGCAGCATTAATTGATCATATAGATTTTGGGTTGGACTTTGAACTTATAACCTTTAGATTCCAATTCCTCATTGAGATCTAAATCCCATAGTTGAAGAATTCCATGATACATGGAAAGTCGCAAAAGTTAGAATGGAATTTTGACTTTGGGAAAAAGTTCCAAGTTTATGTGGAAAGATGTGATCCACATGTTAAGGATTTTTGAGGTCTTTATGTGTCATTACAAACTCAAAACCATAATATGTTGTAAGGCATGGAGGGTAGGTGAAACTTTGGATAAGTACTCCATAATAAGCTTTTAATTGGATACAAATCCATCATTTTGATGAGAAATTATTGGATTGAAATAGGTAAGAATAATAGTTTAAAGTGGAATATATTTTAAGATATCTAATTTTAGTGAGGTGTGACTAGTTGACACTTATAGAGAAGGGCTAAAATCACTGATTCCCACAAGCATATTGATGACTCAGTCTTACAATTTCTAGATGTTGGCAGTCGGCTTGGTTAAACACAACATTCGATGAAACATATCAAGGATTGGCAAGCTTGTTTAATTCCTTGACAATCTGCTTTTCAAGGTGACAAGAATCTGCAGCAAATCCAAAGACAAACTAATGCAGTGCCTGCAGATGGATGGTTCAACTAGTAACCAAGGCGATTCATGACCAAGACAAAAGGAACGATAAACCAATCCATTGTTCATTCATTACAACAAAAAATAGCGTTCACTACAGGCTGAAAATCAAACAATGTGCCCAATACAAAATCAGGGTGATGGTAAACAAGGCGATGGTTAAACACAACATTCTCTCATCTTGCAAATCAACATTCATTCTTTAAGCGCGTATTTGAATACAAATTGCTCAAACGCCCTTGACAGGAGACAAATCTAGAATGTATTAAAATCTATTTAGAACTGAATACAAAACAAATGATTCTCAAAGGAATCAATTAACTATTTGCTAATTCTGATTACACCCAGTCCAAAACCGATCTCTCTCTCTCATTCTCACGATGAGGAACATCAAACAATGTGTTTCAAAATTCTTCCCAAAACTTTCCTCCTCTTTTTCTCATAACCATCTTTCCCCTCCATCATTTCTTGCCCTTTTCATTTTTAAAGAACAGTTCGCCCCCTTTTGCTCTACATAATCAGTTTTTTTCCATTAACCGTACATCTCTTCCTTTTCACGCGGGCATGCAAGCCAAAATTTAGCACCACAAGCGGTAAATAAAAGAATCAAAACCAAAATTTTGAAAACCTCCTGTGTCAGGCTCCCTAGGAGACAAAAGAAACATGTGCTCCTAATGTGCTCCTGCACATGAAGTCATCAACCGAAATTTATCTCTGTTTGCTTTTCTTTCGTGTCTTCCAACATCGCTCTGGAACAACGGGCATGTGTTCAACTTGATTTCGTTTGTTTTTCTTTTTCTGTTGGTATCTTTTCCTTCTTATGTATTTTTCATCTACAAGTCTCCAAATCTCCATCTCACGTTCATATATATCACTGTCACTATTTGGTTCCATACCCTTTACATTTTCTTGTTTAAAAATCTTCCCTTTAACAATTTCATTCAAAGATTCAAAAGCATCACTATTTAAAACATCCAAATCAACTTGCTTACCGTCACCAGTTCTCTTTTCCAACCATTCTTCTTCAATAGTCAATAGCTCTTCTTTTTCCACAACAATAACTTCATTTTCATCAGCTGCCAACTCCATCTTTATATCCTTCATTGTCCCATTTGTCTTCCTATATCATTAGCAAGTTTTTCCATCCACTCCTGTTCTATCACTGAAAATTGTGCCCAAAAATCTTCTACACTCGTTGCACCTTCTTTTTCCTTCACCTCTCTTGGATAATGGTGCTCACTTAATAACTCTCTACTATGACAACCTTTTTCATCATCTCTTTTCAAGACAACCATATTCTGCTTTCTTCTTTTCTAAACAATCTTGTACACAGGCCACTTCAACTTTTTTTCAATGGCCAATACCAACCATATTCTTGGATACTCTCTTCAAACCACTGTTTACACTTCTCTAAATCTCTTCTCAACTCTACCATTTCTCTATCCCATTCTAAAAATATTGTTTCCTCATATTGTCTTTCTTCTTGATGTTTTTCGTCTTAGTATGTTGCTACATCTTCTAACCGTTCCTCTTTTTGTCTGCTTGATACCTCACCTAGGGCTCCTCTTTCTTTTCCTCTGCCCATTCTTTTTGTACTCAGGTTCTTCTTCTTAACCTTTCAAATTATTAACACACAGACAAGTGTCAAAATCCTACAAGCATACTGATTTTCACTTCCCAAACCTTTTAGGCTCTAATACCAAAATGATGAATCAATCCTACAATTTCTAGATGTTGGCAGTCTGCTTGGTTAAACACAACGATGAGACATATCAAGAATTGGAAAGCTTGTTTAATTCCCTGACAATCTACTTTACAAGGTGACATGAATCTGTAACAAATCCAAAGAAAAACTAATGTTGTTGTAGTAACAGAAAAAGTAGCCTTTTTCCCTTACTTGGTTTGTTAATTGACATTAAAGATGAATTAATGATGTCTTAGAGTGGTGTTGTAATGTGTTGTACACATTCACACTATTCTAGGACCTTTATTTAACTAAAACATGCCTTAATTGATCCTTTGCAAGAGTGTTGTAAAGTGTTGTAACACACTTTCACACTTTTCTAGAATGAATTTGCTTAATTAAGCCTTATGGGCCCCTTTTTCAATAAAACGTACATAATGTGTACCTTGTTAAAGTGTTGTAAAGTGTTATAAATCACTTTCACACTTATCTAGGTGGTTTTAATTAATTGTGGTTAATTGGATAATTAACCCGGGCTTATAATTCAAATTTAGGCCTTAATTTTGACACCTCCTGAAGATCTATCCCGAAAATCATAATTTAATTAACAAATTATTTCATTGGGAAAAGTTTGGCCCTGGTAAGTTGAGCTAGGACCCATTCAACCTTGATGGCGAATGGGTCCTCCCTTAACATGGCCCCCCTTTTTCAGTTGATCTGGAATGGGTTTTAGTTCTCTTTTTAATCCCACAAGGCTGAGTCACGGTAAAAGATGAGCTATGATCCATTCACCCAGGGTGGCGAATGGATCCTCCTTAATGGGACCCCCTTTTTGAATTTCATTCCTGGTAGAATTTAATAATGTTTCTTTAGATCAGTGTAAATGTATTCTTTGAATTTGTGGTTAATCTCTAATTTAGTATAAAATAAGGGGGTTAATTCATATTGTTTCTCTAGCCGGTTTGAAGCATTCAAGCATTCAAGTGATCAAGCATTAGAGAATTTGAAATTCGCTAAGGCATTTCAAGGCAGATTTCAAGAGTTTATTGCAATTCAGATCGCTATCATCATGACAAGGGTTTAATGCATTTCATGCATGTGGTTGAAGTGTGGTGTAGTAAAATGCATGCCCTTGCATTTTTTCCGCACTTGTTTAGGCTGCCTTAGCTTTTTGTTTTATCCTATTTATGTGTCTTAATTGGTCCTATTTGCATCCACGAAGCCCTATAGTTTTATCTTTTTACATTTCAATCAAGGCATTCCTAATGAATAAATGATGAATTTAATTATGTCATGGGGTATCCCTTTGATTTTGAGTTGGGACTAAGAAACACACCACCTAGGGAATCTTTTGTTCCCAAAGGTCTTAGGACCATGATTTTGAGGGCACACAGATGATCCCTTTGGAGTTGTGCCGAGAGATTTGAGCCTCTCCGGGCTAAAGATGCCACCTGGAAGTCTTAGTCCTCAGATATTTTCAAGATTTAATTTCAAATTTTGAAGGATTTGGCCTCCTTTATTTAGCAATTCTTATGCCAAACTTGGCGGGTGTTATATGAATTTTGGGATATTAATCATAGATAAGTATAAATACAAAGTTCCTTCACTCATTTTTCATAACAAGCAATCTAAGCATCTAAGCATTCAAGCATTCTAGCATTCAAGAGAAATTCATCAAGTATTTGGAGCCATAATCAAGATTCAAGCATAATTTGAAAGATATTCATGCATCATGTGTGTTGTTGTGCTAACATTTGTGATGTAGGGTTTTGATTCAAGCAAGCAATTCAAGCAAGATCTATTAAGAATTCCTTTGATTCAAGATCCATATCCATTGCAACCATTTCACACAAGTTTGTAGACTTTACAATAAGGGTTTGGTGAGTTGTATCATTGCATGTTGTTCATTCATCATTTCCTTCATTATTCTATTTCATTTCAAGGTTTAATTACCAACAAGGGGTTTGACCAAGGAAAACCCATATTTACTAACAATCAAAAAGTTTTTCCCTCTTGCATGCTTGTGTTTGCAAGTTTAGGTTGAAGACTTGAAGATCATTTGAAGTGCAAAATTGCAAAGTTGCAAAGTTTTCATCTTCATAAAAACTCACCTACAGGGTAGATTTAGAAGTTTTAGGACCTCAGATATGAGAAGAGGCAAGTGTGGACCTTGGAGCTCAAGACCACATTTAGAGATTTCAAAAATTTCAAATGGGACTAAGACAACAATAAGGGCATCTTAGTCCTCCTAAGGGTATTTTGCAGAAATTCTTTCATATTCTGTTATGACATCTGAAGATTTTACATCTGCCCCAAAAAATAGCAGCAGGACTAAGACAACAGTAAGGGTGTCTTAGTCCTACATAGCACTTTTCGACAATATTTTTACATTTCCAGAATCCTCATTACATTTCCAGACTTCTTAGGTACACATACTCTAACTTGGTGTAGCCTAATTTCTTCATTTGCACTCATTATTTGGCTTGCATTACTAGGTCTTGTGAGTTGAATGTTAAAGTGTCTTTTCCAAGCTTTGGCTTGGTGGTGAACCCCCCTTAAAGCTTAGAGAACCCCCTCCTAGGTCCTCCTTGTTGAGAATTGACTCACCTTGTGAGGTTGATAGTCAATCCAATTAGGACTCCTAGGACATCCTTGAATGTTAGTTGGAGAAAAGTGATGTTCTATATGTCCATTCTTCTACGAATCATTTTGGTGAACCCGACATTTCAAATGAGCATTCATTTTCTGATTTGAAGTCCATTACATTCCTAGATCTAGGTTGCATTCATTCTTGCATTGCACCTTGCATTAGTGAAATTGCATCTGGGTTTCTCATATTTAGTTAAAGTGCATCTAGGGTTTCTCATATTTGCATTAGTGAAAGTGAATATGGTGGCATTTTTGCTTGCTTGCATCATTGTATCTCATTGAAAAACTGAAAAGTGCATTGTTCATCATCTAATTGTATTTTTGGAACATTTTATTACATTCAAAATTGAAAAAAATGCATTCAACTGCATCAATTGATTGTTACTAGTTACTTTTTCTTGTATTCATTTGCAAAATTTTCTATTTCCAAACATTAGGTCCCTAGGTAGGCAATCTAGGAACACTATTAACAACTCAGAATTTGCTATTTTTCTGACAAAAATCTCCACTGGGAAAAAAATTCCCTTACTAGTGTCTTAGTCCCTCTTTGGATTTTTACCTTAGAATCCTGTTTGAGTTGATTGCATTCTATTCTAGTTTCTAGAACCTTCAAATTCCTTTAGTAGGACCAAGATGCCCTTATTGGCGTCTTAGTCCTTTTTTAGTTTGAAGCTACAATTTTTAGGGTTTAAATATGCTTTTATGTGCTTTCTAAGCCTCCTGCTAACATATACTATAAGTCTGGAAAGTATTGGGAACATCTATTTTATGCATCTAGGTCAAAAACATCAATTTAGGACTCTCATTTTTGAAATCATTTCAATTACAAGCATCATTAGATCTGAAAATTCTCACATAATTTCTGAAACTTTGCATAATATGAATAAAAGTACTTTTCACTTTTGCATATACAATTTTTACATAATTCATAAAGCTTTGCATAAGTTTGATAAAAGTGCTTTTCATTTTTGGATATACATTGTTTGTATTATTAAAGTTTTGCATTCATTGGATAAAACTATTTTGCATCTTTGGATACACATTGTTTACAATATTAAAGCATTACATGAGATTGTTAAAAGTAATTTTCATTTTTTTTCAAACAATGTTATTACCTTACCTTTCTAGGAATGCTAAGAAAAATTTCATATTCCCTCCCTATGAGAGTGTTTTAGTGAAAGATAATACAACCTTGGACAATCCTAATGATCATATTCATTCTTCTCCTAATATCTCTCCTATTAAAACATAAGATATTTTGATGTTAGAAGAACTAATCAATGAAAGTTTTGAGAGTTATAGTTGTTTCTCTCCTCCTACCTCTCTTAGTGAACAAAACATTGATGAACAAGAAGAAACAACTGTAAATGATCATGAAAATCACATTTGTTCTTCTCCTAGTTGTGAAGAAGGTACTTTGATGTTAGAAGATTTAATTGATGAAAACCATGGTAATCTTTATTTCCTCTCTTCCCCTAGAGAAAACATTCTTGAACAAGAAAAAAACATCATTAATGAACAAGACAATTCAGCCATTGATAACTCCCTTACATGCGATGAGGTCATCTTAGAAGAACCAACCTTTGAATGTCAAGAATATTTGGTTTGTAGTTCTCCTAAAAACTCTTCTACTAGGGAATATATAACAGTGGAAGAAAATGAGAACATTGACAATAATAATCCCTTAGATGAATATGATGAAGTAACATTATATTCCTCTTCACTAAGAGATCATGAAAATAACTATAAGTCTTCTGAGGTTATGCACATTAGACACCCCTTGAATTATTCTCCCGATCCTAAACTTATCATCCATCCAACCTCTCAAAAACCACAAGTTAAAAAAAAACCCGTCCTTATCCTCGAACCACCTAAGAACAATGTTTTGCAGCAACCGAGTTACAATACCATTGCTCATACATACATTACTAGGAACAATTCGCAACCAAGACAAACACCTTCAACATCCCTCCCATTGCCTAATCCTATTTTTCCTAGTGCTCCCTGTTTAGCATCGCATATAGTGGGGAGGAATATGATCTTGTTGAACAACTTAAGAATACTCTTGCTAAAATATCCCTATGGGACTTAATGCAGAATTCACCTAATTATCACACTATGTTTCAAATAGCCTTGCAACAAGTTATGGTTCCATTTAGTGAAAACCCGAATGACATAGCAGCCATGATTCAGGGAATAAAAATTGAAATTGTTCTCCACCAAAGTGAACTCCCCCCTTTGGAAGTGTAAAAACAAAATGAGGCTCTCATGATCATAGCTCAATAGAATACAATAGGGATAAAATGAACCCATTTGACAATGGCTCAACCTTAAATGTGTGTAGTGTAAACCTTTTGGATAAACTTGGTGTCGATAAATAAAAAACCCAACTTGTCTCTTTCTTTATTAATGGCTTTGATAACATGTGAAAAAAACCACTTGGTGTAATCACTTTACCTATTAAAGCTGGAAAGGCCACATTACAAACCCCAATCCATGTTATGCCTGATCATATTTCATATAACCTTCTTTTAGGTAGACTGTACTTTCATGCAATGAATGAGGTGCCTTCCACCCTTCATCATAAAATGAAATACATCTACAACAACAAAGTGCACACAATTGATGTTGATCATGAACCTTATAGTGTCTTACAACTTGATTGAAACAAAGTGAATCCTTTAAACACACTGACACCAACTACACAAGTGGAGCCCGTGTGATAGAAAGACAAAGAAAAACACATTGAAGAAGTCACGAAGCTATTAGAAGATGATTGGGGTTCCTTAGATTTCACACCTACATTCATGGGAGAATAGAAGATCACAAAAAAGGACTCTAAAAAGGGAAAGGAAAAAGCAGACCCTTCGAAAGCATCCACCTCAACCACTTTAGAAGAAAGGACAACATACACAACAAACTTTGATGAAACTGAATATCAACAACCACCAAATCCTAAAGAAATGAAAAAGATTTATGGAAAAGGTTGCAGACTTGTGAAACAACTTGGATATAATGGAAAAGGATGTGGTGCTAGATAACAAGGTATCTGTGTCCCTATAGAGCCTCAAACACAAGAAAAAACCCATGGTCTTGGTTATTGTTCTTTGATAGAAATAAACAAGCCTTCACTTAACATCAACACTCTTACAAAAGATTCCTCTAAACCAACTTTAACAGTAGTGCATCCTGAATTGATAGAAACTAGTGGTCTCAATTTTTATCCTTTGAACGAAATAGAGAAATCCTTGCTTAACATTAATGTCATCACACAAAACACTAATGATTTGAATTCTTTAGATAGAGAGAAAAAAATATTGCAATTGAAAGGGTCTTGTGTAAGTATGACATCTTGTGCTAAGCAAGAGATATATTTATCACAAAATAAAGGAAAATCCTCTACCATTAATCAAGAGGGTATCTTGTTGAGACTCCTCCAAGATCGTTTGATATCCCTTCCTCCAAGAACACGTAAGAAATTATACTACAAGAATTCATTTTGCACATATCATAGAGTTCATGGTCATTGTACTAATGAATGTAAGGCTTTGTGTGATAAAATTAAATATGTTAAGGAATGTGGTGCTCTTCCTTGTGTTGAAGCACCTTTTTCCTCTAATTGATACTGATTTTCACTCTAGCATTCATCTCATCAATTTCAGCTCATCCTTGTCCTGTACTAAGTGGGGATAAGGGGTTAGTTAGCCTTGTCCTCGTATGTCACTTGTTTCCTCTTTCGGCTAGTTGATCACCTTTCATGAACACATAAGAGCAAGCCTGGGATGTGGATGACATGCCTTAAGTTGGCTCGCATGTGATGTACGAAGTTATGCATTTTGGGGGAAACCCTATTTTCCTTTTCATTTTGTCTACTTTAAAGTAATTGCTCACAACATGATGTTCGCAATTCCTTTAAAGTGGGGGCATACATTGGCATTATTTTGGCATGATTTCATTTGCATTTGTTTTCATGTTCCTTGTGTGATTTTCTTTCTTCTTGTGATGTGTCATTTTCCTGGTGGTGTCATTGGGTTTGATTTCCTCTGAGAGCTTGATATTTATTTGACTTGTCCTCTCTTGGAGATGTTAAGCACAATGTTCCCTAAGATGAGACCTTGCACAAACTAAGTAAAATCCCTTCTTGAACATCCCTCTTTCTTATTGTGTTGAATTCTATTTTTGTACCTTATTAAATTCATGGAGGTATGGCTTTGATATGATCCCCTAGGGCTCACCTAGTGAACACCTAGCTTCACTAGCCCTTGTGAGCATGCATTTTCTTTTTGTCCTTATTGTAGTCATGGGGGTATGAAATTTATATGGACTTCCTAGGGATCACCTAGTGGACACCTATCTTCACTAGCCCTTGTGAGTATGTGTTTTGTTTGCATAGTGTACAATACATTCCACTTGTAAACCTTTTAGACAAACAACCTAGACCCAGTCCACCACGTTGGATGGCTAGTCGAAGCTTGATCCATTGCATTTTTCCTTTTTCCTTTTTCTTTTTCTTTGATGGTGTATGTTTGTGATCTGATTATGGCTTCATATATCATCTACGTGTGTGTTCCTTTGTGCTTATGTTGGTTTTCCATAGGATCTTGATCCTGGGGGCTTGGCCACCCTCTTGATTATTGTCATCCTATCTTACTCGCATTTGTACATTTGAACCCCTCTTGATTGTGTGGTTGGTTACTTTAGTCTGAGTTTGAAGCAAGTTCATCCTCTCACTAAAGTGGGGGCTAAATGTAGTGTAGTAAAATGCATACCCTTGCATTTTCACACTTGTTTGGGCCATCTTTGCTTTATTTATCCCTATTTATGTCTTAATTGGTCCTATTTTGCATCCACAAGCCCTATGAATTATATCTTTTTATGGCTAATCTAGACATTCTCCAATGAATAAATGATAATTTAATGATGTCATCAGGGTGTCCCTAATTTTTGGGTTGGGACTAAAATGCCACCTAGGGAATCTTTGTCCCCTAAAGGTCTTGGGACCCTGATTTTGAGAGCACCTGAATAGGTCCCTTTTTGGAGTCCATGTCTCGAGATTTGAGCCTCAGGACTAAGACACCACCTAGGGTGTCCTAGTCCTCCTTAGCTTATTTTTTAGGATTCAATTTCAAATTCTAGCGAGATTTATCCTTCTTTATTTAATTAATTCATATGTTGACTTGGTGTTATGTAGTTTCAGGATATTAAGCATATATAAGTATAAATACAAGGTTCCTTCACTCATTTTTCATAACAAGCAATCTAAGCATCTAAGCATTCAAGCATTCAAGAGAAATTCATCAGGCATTTGGAGCCATCAGATCAAGATTCAAGCATCATTTGAAAGATATTCTTGCATCACGTGTGTTGTTCTGCTAACATTTGTGATGTAGAGTTTTGATTCAAACAAGCAATTCAAGCAAGATCTATCAAGCATTCCTTTGATTCAAGACCCATATCCATTACAGCCATTTCACACAAGTTTATAGACTTTACAATAAGGGTTTGGTGAGTTATAGAATTGCATGTTGTTCATTGATCATTTCCTTTATTATTCTATTTCATTTCAAGGTTTAATTACCAACTAGCCTAGTTTAACCAAGGCAAACCCCCACTTACTAACAATCAACAAGTTTTTCCCCTTTTGCATGTTTGTGTTTGTAGGTTTAGGTTGAAGACTTGAAGATCATTTGAAGTGCAAAATTGCAAAGTTGTCATCTTCATGGAAACTCACTTACATGTCAGATTTAGAAGTTTTAGGACCTCAAATCTGAGAAGAGGCAAGTGTAGACCTTGGAGCTTAGGACCACGTTTAGATATTTCATAAATTCCACATAGGACTAAGACAACAGTAAGGGTGTCTTAGTCCTCACAGGGGTATTTTGCAGAGATTCTTTCAGATTATGTTCCAACATCTAAATATTCTACATTTTCCCCAAAAAACAACATCAGGACTAAGACATTAGTAAGGGTGTCTTAGTCCTCCATAACACTTTTTGACAATTTTTTTACATTTCTGGAATCCTCATTACATTTCTAGACTTCCTAGGTACACATACCCTAACTTGGTGTAGCCTAATTTCTTCATTTGCACTCATTATTTGGCTTGCATTACTAGGTTTTGTGAGTTGAATGTTAAAGTGTATTTTAAAAGCTTTGGCTTGGTGGTGAACCCCCCTTAAAGCTTAAAGAACCCCCTCTTAGGTCCTCCTTGTTGAGAATTAACTAACCTTGTGAGGTTGATAGTCAATCCAATTAGGACTCCTAGGACATCCTTTAATGTTAGTTGGAGAAAAGTGATGTTCTATGTCCATTCTTCTATGAATCATTGAGCTAAGATAGCTAATTTTGCATTGAGGATACATTTACATGCATCATTTCACATCCAATATCTACATACTTCATGGCCATTACATGAGTTAGTTTGCAGATTTGTTTCACAACACATTATCCAAGGTGACATCATTTACATATTTCATGTTTCATGCTTCAATTTCCTTATTTCATCACTTGGTTTAATTACCTACAAGGGGTTTGACTCAGGAAAACCCCCATTTACTAATGAACAACAAGTTTTTCTACCCTTGAGTGTGTGATTGCAGATTTATAGGTTGAAGAGCAAGATTTGAAGCAAAATTGTCAAATTTTCAAAGTTGCAAAAGTTGTCATTCAAAGTGAAAATCACATAATCAAAGCTACAAAATTGCATATAGACTTTGAGTACTTGATAATAGGGAATTTGAGAGTGCATAAATCAAGGAATAGGACCCTGAAATCAGTTTTCTGAAATGCTAAAAGGACCCATTTGCCACTAAAGGTGAATGAGTCCTTTGTAGCTCAAAAACAACTTTTTGGCCATAAACACAACTTTTTATGCTCTAAAAACTTCCCTAATACTTGCTATAACAATTAGGTAGCTTTTCTAATTGTTATTTGCATCTTATTTTTACATAATTTGAGATTTTAGGGCCTTAGAAAATTCAATGGTAGATCCTCTTGTTCATGCATTTGGGTCTACCCTATTTTTCCCCTATATAGTTGTGCCTGCAGATGGATGGTTTGATTAGTAACCAAGGTGATTCATGAACAAGACAAAAGGAATGATAAACTAGTCCATTGCTCATTCATTACAATAGAAAATAGCGTTCACTACAGGCTTAAAATCAAACAATGCGCCCAATACAAAATCATGTTGATGGTTAAACACAACATTCTATCATATTGGAAGTCAACATTCATTCTTGAAGTGCATAGTTGAATACAAATTGCTCAAACCCCCTTGACAGGAGACAAAGCTAGAATGTATTAAAATCTATTTAGAACTGAATACAAAATAAATGATTCTCAAAGGAATTGATTAACTGTTAGCTAATTTTGATTACAACTAGTGCAAAACTAATCTCTCTCATTCTCATGATGAGGAACAACAAACAATGTGTTTCAAAATTCTTCCCAAAACTTGCCTCCTCTTTTTCTCATAACCGCCTTTCCCCTCCATCATTTCTTTCCCTTTTCATTTTTCAAGAATAGTTCACCTTGTTTTTCTCTTGTGGACACAAAAAATTTACACCTTTTTCCTTGCTTGATTTAGGCATAATTGATGATAAATTGGACTTAATGAGGCCTTTATTTAGTGTTGTGAGGTTTTTTACACTTCCACATTAGGTCTTGGACCCTTGCAAATGTATTTATCAATGTCTTGTAAAGGTGTTGTAAAGTGTTGTAAAAGACTTTCACACTTCTCTAGACTTAATGAACCCATTTTCCCTTAATTCAACAATGTAAAATGTATTTAATTGCATTATCACATTAATCTAGAAGGCTTGTAAATTAAACTTAATTCTAATCTAGTGTTGTAATGTGTTTTACACATTCACATTAGATGTTTTGCCCTTCTAGGCTATGTCGACCTCATCTTAATGTTGTAAAGTGTATCTAATCACACTTCACATTGAACTTTGTGTCCCTAGCCCTAATTACCATTTACACCATTATTAATAGGACCCAATGACCCCGTATTGTGCATCCTGAGGCATAATTTGATGAAATAACTGACAAAGTTACCATATAAACTTGATTTCCTTACTTCTCAGCATTCTAGCTAGCAGAATGGCCCTTGTGGGACCCATTTTCCATCAGGGGCGAATGAGTCCCATCTAGGTGGGACCCATTTTCCCTCGATGGTGAATGAGTCCCATTTGAGTCATTTTTGGGGTTTGAGCAGGAAAAATTAGGTTTTAAGTTTATTTTTCATTCATGTCGGCCTTGGGGATCAAATTAATGAGAAAATTAGGTGGATTTCCTATAAATACAAGTCTTTAAACCCTAAATCATAACTCATTTCATCCATCATTCATCATGTTCTTAAGTCAAGCAAGCTAGGGTTTTATCATTTCAAGTCATCAAGATAGCATTTTTTTAGGCATTCAAGGGCATAATCTTTATTCATTGTTGCAGAAATTCAAGATCAATCATCATGGAAAGTCTCTAACTCCATTATTTCATTCTTCATTACACTATTTCTTCATTTTGGTTTAATTACCTAAAAAGGGGTTTGACTAAGGCAAACCCCCATGCCCTAACATTCACCATTTCTCTCTCTTTGATTGTGTGTTTATAGATTTAGGTATCTTGAAGACTTGGAAATCATTGAAGATTAAGTTGAAAAGTTATTGAAGATATATCCTTGTTGTTCAAGTCAAAATATCCACTAAAAGTCACTCACAGTGCCAAAAATTAGAGTTTCAGAGGTAGACACCTGTTAGGAAACGAAGTGCAGATTGAGGGCTTCTATTCCCACTTTTGGAATTTTAGAAATTAAAAAGTGGACTCATTCACCATTAGTAGAAAATGAGTCCCATCTCTAGGCCTAAAAAGTTTTTTCTATAGTTTTGGATACCCATTTGTCTGAAACGGGCTCTAGAACAGTTTCCTAGATCTGGGACTAATTCGCCCAGAATGGAAAATGAATCTGAGTACGCAAAATTTTTAGGATCAATAGCATTTAAAAAGTAATTTCTAGTCTCCAAAAAGTTCTCAGGTGCACACTTTCTGTTTCACAACTTTCTATTTAGTTCTATTTACATTTCTAAATGTTTTTGCATATCACAATGTGTTTTCAAACAACTTGCATTTTAATAGTTTTTCTTTAATAATCATTCTCTTTTATCCATTATTTACATTTAGGAAATTTCATCTAGGCATACTTCATCCATATTACATCAATCTAGAGTGTGAACATAGCGGTTTGTACCCTATTCATAAAATTTAACCTAGTTTTTTATGTGAAGTGACTTTAAAAATCAATAATAAATGCAAGTAGATCCCATAATAAAATATTAATCAATAAAAAACATCATTCTAATTAAAAAAATTGGATTAACATTTGTAGAGAAAGTTAAGTTCTAAAAACTCTAAAAAGGCATTTTGGGTCCCAAAGAACCCATATTAACATTGATTATTTTTTAGTTTACAGATCTTGGTAGTGCTTTGGTAATGTTCCAGATTTGCACTTAAGTGTGAAATTTCCTTTGTCAAAATAAAATTTTCTTCTTGATCAGGGACTATGGAAACCAATAGGATTTTTGACATGAAACCTAAATGTTTTGAGTCCTCATTTATATTTAGGTCACAAATTTTGTGTTGAACTTGGACTTGGAACTTAAGGGTTATAAGTCCTCATTAAGGTCTAAACCCCATGGCTAAAGGATTATATTTTTGGGTAAAAACCACACCTAAAACAATAATTTATTTTCCATAAAGGGGCCAATTTCTTAATGGTAGATCACTTCAACAACATATACAATTTTTTTGAAATGTTTAGTCTTGATACTGTCAATTATAATCTAGCCTTAGTGACAAAGAATAATAATATTTATGTTATGGAATTACCAATTTGGTCACTTGAGCACTATCCATTTTCTTACTTTAAATATGGATGACATCATGAAACACCTTCCCTCACTTGATAGGATATTTTTTTTTCATTCCAATCATTTCACTAGAAAACAACATCGATCACTTGGCAATAGTAGTGAACAACATGCGATTAAATTTTTTTACATGGTGCATAATAATTTGTGTGGACCCATGGAACATAATTTCAATGGTGTTAGGGAATTTAAATTTTTATTAATGATCACACAATAAAAATTTAGGCTTATTTACTGCAAACCAAAGACAAAGCTTTTTTGTGCATCAAATAGTTTTAAACTCCTATGGAAAGTGAAGTGAATCATCATATTTTTTTATGGTATTCAAGCATAAAAAATATAGTAGTTCACTTCAAGGGGGTCACCTCCAATAATAAAATAATATGATATGAATTTAATAATTGATTATATGATAATTTGGGAGGAACATATCCCCTTTATTCTAGGCTTAACTATGTAGGGACATACCCCTTCATCCTAATAAAGAGTAATAAATGTATTAACTAATACTAATTATGAGGTTTTAAAGCATGCCACAAGTTATTAACTTATTCTATTTAGGAATATTAGGGACCTAACAAGCCCTTCTCTTTATAAAATCATTGTCCTCAACGCTTAGTAATTTTGGATGCTTTAGTATGAATTGTTCATCTTCCCATCTGACATATTTAATTGGCATATTCTTCCACTTGATTAGGAACTTAGAAATATATCTATTATAAAATTATTTCACTCTTTTCTCAATAATTTTCTTAGGTTATAAAATAAAATTTCCTTCTTCGTCTAACTCTAGCAATTCTAAATGGATTGGAAGGTTATTACCTATTACTTTTTCTAAACAAGATACATGGAAGATAGGATGAATTTTGGAGGAGGGTGGAAGTTCTAACTTATAAGCTACACTTCCTATTCAATGGAGAACCTTATAGGGAACATAAAATTTAGGTGCTAGCTTCCTGTTATTATGTTTATTAGCTGAAATTTGTTTATAAGTTTGTAATTAAAGACACACCCAATCTCCCTCTTCAAAATGCCTCTCACTATGATGTTGATCAACTTGTTTCATTTAATTCTAAGCCATAAATAGTTTATCCTTACAGATTTGTGATATTTCTTGTTGGTGTTGAATTCAATCCTCTAATACATATGAGCTTTAGAATGAGATTACAAATAATAATTAGCAGATGGTGGCTCGGGTAGCCATAAAGAGCCTCAAATGGAGTCATTTTAGTGGATGTGTGAAATGATGTGTTGTACCATCACTGTAATAATGGTAGCCATTTGAACCATTGTGTTCTTTTATCAAAGGAAAAATAACATAAATATCCTTCTAAACATTTATTCATAATTTTTTTTGTTTGGCCATTTGATTATGGATGGTAAGAAGAAATATGTGTTATTTTTGTACCCCATACTATAAATAAGTTTGTCCAAAAAATGCAAGTGAAGATAAGGTTATGATCACTCACTATGGTTTTGGAAATTCCATGAATATTTTGGCCATGGTACTAATATAAAATGGATGAGAGAGTCCACAAAAATGTGCATACTTGGTGAGCCTATAAACAACAACTAAAATTACATCAATATTATAAGATTTTGGTAGACCTGTAATGATTTCCATTGATATTTCCTCCCAATGTTATGTTGGAATGTCTAATGGTTGCAAGAGTCCTAGAGTCTTTATTTTTGCACCTTTATTTCTTTGGCAGGTTTGTTGGTGTAAATAAAGTCTTGTACCTAGTTTATTCATTACTAGGTGACTTAGGGGACTTAAATTTACATGTTAAGTTTACTTAGGTCCTAGGAGGGAATCTTTCTAGAAGATGTTATTTGTCATTAGATATTATCTTATCTTTTGAATTTTAACACATGTGTCCTAGGTAGTTGTTATATGTTTTCACATGACAATAGGATTAAGACACTTTTCATAATCATGTCTAATCATATGTCTCACCTTGACTATATAACTAGGTGGTCTCATAACAATTGTATATTGAATTATTGGATAATAAATTCCATTATTATCTTGTGCATTGCATAATGATCTCTCTTGTTCTTTCATGTTGTTCCTAGATCTTGGGTGGCTATAATCTTTAGCCAAATCTTGCATGGTGTAGTTATTCTATGATAACTTACATGGTATTTGAGCTATCTATCAACCCATACATGATATTAGAGCTTGTAGGATTTCTTCTTGTTAGAATTTATTGAGAGATATAGGTTTCAAATCTTGGTGGATCTTGGAAAGTTGAGTATGCTCTTCTCTTAAATTAAATGATGATATGGAGAATCAGAAAAGATTAAAATAAATACCAAATTTGGGGGTTTCCTCTTTGTTCCTTTCTATTGTAGGTTCAAATTGTATCTTATCAGTGCAAATTTGATCTCACCATTGATATCAGAGGGTTCAACAAGGTTGTTGTGCCTATAGCACACACGCCTTGTGCAGAACGGGGACCCTTTGTTATGGCTTCGCTGGGTCGCTTTTTCCTGCACCTCATTTTATGTGCCCCTAAATCTTGAGCTTAAAGTGGTCAAGGACCCTAAAGTCATCATCCTCAGTTTACCAAAATTCACCACCCTAAAATTTTCTAAGTCCTTAGCTCTTGTGGAGGTTCTCATGTGGGCTTCCCTTAGAATTTTTCTATGGAATCTTCTAGGTCCTACGGGTCTGCCCTTGTGGGATTCCCTTTGCATGGCGCTATCTTTTGATCATTGTTTCATCGACGGCCAACCCAAAACGTTCACTTGCATAGCAGTTTCTGCACGCTTCCCGACCGTCATTTGCTTGATGTTCATCAATGGAGAGGTCTTGAGTTCTCTCTGTAGTGTGGGCTCCACTTTTCCTACCATTGACCCATTGAAATTTGTGCCCAGCTACCTTGTCGGTCGCCATACTTGCATTTAATGCAGGTAATTAATGAATTTTTTTCTTATAAATATGTCTACTCGACCTGTCATTTTCACCTTTTACCACTTACGATTTGTCAGAGTGTGAACAATGATCATGGATCACACGCCCACATTGCCTCTTAACGAATCAAGATTCAACCTTCATGAAATTTCTTCGCACCTTCTAGGTATGTCTACTGTCAGTAGCTCAAAATGCATCCTTTGTGAACGAATTTTTAAAATTAAGCATATAAAATATTAATAGAAACCCCTAATTCTGTCTGAAGGCTAACCTGACTGTCTGTTCTACACTTAAAATTATTTTAAAAACTTGATTAAACCAGGTTAAAACATGCAATCGACACCATTTTACGCAATGCGAAACTTCACCTCGTCGATGTTGTTCTTCAGAGAGCCTTGACTCCCTAGCGGCCAACATTCCCCTCATCACCATCCCAGATGAAACTTAAGCATCAAATGTTTAATGGAAAACCCAAGTCTCTAAGCTTATGTGGGTCTACTAATGTGGGTTATCACGTGCGGGTGGCCCCTGTCTCACAGTCGTTCCCAAATGACCCACCATTATCTGAATCCTACATTGTGGGGCCTGCAAAAACTATTTATGTTGAATGTTGAAAGTGACTAAGTATTGACGTTTCCTTGTGGGCCGTCTTGCACGGGCCACCGCCTAAGGACTGCCACCTCATGAATGCCGTCCTTTGAATGCCCCAACCAAAGCTCCTCCCTGCATCGCAGATCCCATTGCCTTGTTGGTCATTCACCATTTACACATGCAAATCCTAAGCTAAGTCTTCCTTGTGGGTCCTTTCATTCGGACTTCTATCCGCCCTTTGCCTTCACTTGGACATCATTCACTAGCGGCTAAGATCTGACTCCCGCCCACACTGTAGACTTTGTGATCCTCCTTGTCGTTTAGGGATCCTAGGCGAAAATGCAAAGTTAAAACATTCTTGTGGACTTATCTTCAGAGGGGTCCATCTACGGACCGCCCCACCACCTTCACCATTCCAAAACAACTAAGCACCCCCATTCACCCATGTTGTGGACTCCACCTAGACCGTTTCCCTCCGAGACTTTAACAAAATGATTAAGTGTGGTGCTTTACGGATCATTCCTTATGGTTCGCCATGAACAACCCATTGTTACCTGGTCATCATTTGTTAACGGAGGTGTCATCCTTTCCGCCCGCAACCCAGAACCCGCATCTTCCTTCGTCGTCTAAATTTATTTGAGGAAAAATGACTAAGTGAAAATGTTTGGTGAATCTACCTTTTTAGACTGCTATGTGCGGGTCGTCGTCTCATCACCACCATCTCAAAATGGCCTTCACATGATGGCTTTCTGCCAGTTCCTACCAGCATGCCTGAAAATAATTGAAACTAACGAAGTTAGTTCACGCCTTCCTAGCCACCTATGGGCTCCGCACTATGGAACTCCTCTTGTGGGCCATTATTTCCTATTCACCGTCTCTCAATGATGGACTCTGAAACATCTAAGAGGCCTCCTGCCTTCGTATTCCTCGAGCCCTCATAAGTTATGACTAATCAGATGCCTCCAATGCGAAAATTTGACTACGGGCGGCCATCTGTAGGCCACTGTGACCCTGGTGCCATCCTACTTCTGATTACTCCTGATGGCTTCTAGCCCAGGGAAACCTGCATCTCTTGGCCTGCACTATTATATATGAGCCAAATGAGCTTTGAATGATGAATGATAATGAATTTTATGATGTCCTAGTGATGAATTGTTGGATCTAACCCTCATTTTGTAGGATTTGACTAACGCTTCCCTAATTTTTATGTGAAAGAACTTACTACATCTTTGTATGCAAAATTTATGGAATCTGCTATGGAAACATCAAGGATGTCTATCGAGAAAGATAAGGGAAAGAAGCTTGTAAAAGTACTGAGGGGGGAGGAAGAGAAGGATCTGAAATACCAATTCCATGAGGTGGAGTGCACCTCCAAAATCACTTCCACCTGGGATTTAGTGTTAGACACTAATCTTGGGCATGTGGATATAGATGAGTTCAAGCATAGAATGGTGATCAACCCTACAATGGAGAACACATGAAAGATAATAAAGAGTGGTCTTGTTAAGGAAGCTATTTTTCCTCTGGCATTAGTAGTTTTGGAGCTACTAATGATGTGTTAGGAGGCATACCCATAGTAGCAAAAAGATCATTGACCATGAGGGCAGAGTACTAGCCAATTTCTCTCCTAAATCTATAGGTCAGATGTTCCATATTCCTACATTCGATGTCATGGAGGAAATAGAAAAGGGATATGTTGAAAACATGTGGAAGGAAGAGCCCCTAGCATGCAAGAAACTAATCAACCAACATTGGTTGAAGGATAAGAGGTGTAGTGTTGCCAAAGTCCCTCAAGACCTTTTCAGAAGTGACTTCCATGAGGAGTATCATGACTTAATCACTCTTTTGAGTAGGGTAATGGACCTCCCTACTATGGCCTTCTTTCAGGAGTGGATGTTGTACTTCATCGAGGAGATCATCCGTGAGAAATCAAAGTTTCAGTCTATGAAGATTATTAGTGACAATATGCATAACCAACTCATGGCTGTGAAGAGAACATCCTAGTTCTATATGACCTCCTACTTGGTGTACCTCCTAGCAGAGCCATTCTCGCACAAGGGCCTCTTTGTTACAAATAATCTAGATCCAAGGAGAGGAGAACTCAAAGTATACGACCGCTACCCTCAGCTACAATATAGAAACTTCAAGAGAAAGTATCGAAGGGTAAATGATGCCTTCATTAGGCATATCACTAGACTCCTTGGGGGAAACTTTGAGAGGAGAGTATCACATAGTGCCAGGGATTTTATCTATAGGTTCAGGTATCTGTTCATATAGTTCCCAAAATTCACATACATTAGGATGAAGGGATTCTCTGAGAGGCCTTACAAGCTTCCGTACTATCGTAATGACTAAATGATCCTATTGGGGGTCTCCAGACAATTGCAAAACACCCACACCCTATTAAGTGATAAACATAGAATAGGGATCCCATATTCCATAACCTTTGGGCAGGGAATGTGTGCCTGTCCCCTTGTCTAGTGTGTAGAGTATTAAGAGAAGGAGATAGTGAAGTACAATCTAAACCTCCACACAACCCGAGGGAGGATGGACCCATATGGAAATTTGAAGAATAGGTTGGAAGGAAGTATACTCATCTGCTTCATGTCAAAGATTTTGGGCCAATTGGAAATACGATAAAGAAGTATGAATGAGGAACTACATGAGAATGGCAACCCAATTTGTAAGGTTAATAAATCTGTTTTCAGTGCTAGATCAAATAGTAGAAGAAGATGACACCATTATTGATGAGAGGTTCAATATTGTGGCCAATTTTCTATTGCCACTAATATATTGGGATGAAGAAGAGGTCAATGACCTCGATATAGTAACACAACCAGTTGAAAACAGAACAAGGCAATGGGTAGATGGCCAAATTGCCCAACTCAAGATAGAGGGTGCTAAGTTAACATATGGCGTGCTCAAAGATGAGCTCGAAAGTGAAACTGATAGTGGAGCAACTACTGCTCTAACTAAAGAGGTGCCCAAATCCCCTCCAACAATGAGATCAAAGAATAGGAAGGATGTGCCCGAGCGCCATCCCAAACATATTGTGTACACACAGAAGGCTGCATAGGGAGAATCCTCAAAGAAATCTAAGAAATTGAGGGGATTTGTAAGTGAGATGCCTACAATCCAAGAGGATCCCCTATGTGAAGGAGAAGAAGAAGTTGAGTTTCCACGATCACCACCTACGACCTCTTCTCCTGCTGCAGATGCTATTGTTGCCACTCCTCCACCTAACACCTCTCAGGCCTTGCCTATTTCATCTCTACTTACCGTGGACATCTCATTCCACCTCGCTTCCACTTCACCAATGGTCCTGGTGATGATACTAGATTCCTCCTTGATCACTATGTCCCCACTATCGTCCTCCTCACTCCCTCCTCTACTGACCGCTCTTTCTACCCCAATGCCTATAGTTGCCACAACCACTATGCCACCTCTCACCCTGCCAGATGCTTTCACAAAATACATTCAAGGAACACCTACTGAGATTTCAGGGTGATTATGAATCCCATAGTTCAGGCCTTGATGGCCCAGATTACTATTGGGTTACCTCTTCCTTTATCTCTGATAGAGCCACCAAAGATGGAGGCCACCATGTAAATATCTGAAGAGCTGGAGAAACACCAAAGATAGGCTACAAAAGGAATAGTTGAAGATCTCGAGGACCCCTTTAAAGATGATTACTTTGAACACCTAGAGGGTGGGTTGAATATAAACTTAGATAAGGAGGCGACTATGAAGAAAATTCACAATCCTCAGAAGAGGATATTGAGGCTCTCAATGCAAAATATATCATAGAAACCTCAGATCAGGAATTAGAAGAGGAATTGTCCCAACAATTCAGAGAGGTAGGAGAAAAGGTCAAATTTGATTTGGAAAGGTAGCCCTCTGAGGAAAAAGCTGATACTGATGTAAACATGGAGATACTCAAAGAGCCTCCACTAATAGGCCAAGATAAGGGCCCCATTCAAGAAGAAGTGTCTCCTAAAAAGGAAGAAAAAGAGAAAGAAGTAGAGAAAGATGAAGATAAAGTGGAAGATGCACCAAAGAACCCTACACCTAAGTACCATGCTAAGGTCGAGCATCCAGAAAGGGAAGTACCTCAGAGGAATGATGTTACTAAAGAGAATATAGCCTCTGTTGAGGTGGACCCAAAAAAGGCTATACAAATAAAGGACTCAGATGAAGAAGAAAGAATAGATCAAGAGGCCCTAGGTTGTGAAGAGGAGCAACCTCCACATGAAAAAAGAGAGGAAAGTGATCATGAATCACCTAAAGGGGAAGCCCCAATACCTAATTGGTTAAAAAGGCAACTACAAAAGAAATCCCTTGCGGTCATTGATCCAAAGGCTAGACTTGAAGCCATACTAGCAAGAGCCCAGAAAAAGACCAAAAAGGAGAAGAATCCAAGAGTTCATCCCATATCACTGTTGTCACCTCTAGATCAAGAACAATATAGATTGCCACCCCTGTGACAAACAAGGATGTTGGAGCTAGTTACAATATATCGACGATCAACTTAGGCCTGAAAACTAGAGAGCAGAAAATTGATGAGTTCCAAGGGTTCGTGGAAGTGATCATGCAACAAATGAGCAAGGATTAGTCCTCCAAGGAGGAACTAAAGGCACAGGTGGCGGATCTCACCATCTATATTCATAAATGGACATCCTTGGAAGAAGAGGCTCCTAAAACATCATTCATTCCCCCTCTTCTCTCCCAAGAGGAACTCAATAGGATGGACAAAATGAAGAATTGGACCAAGGCCACAATGGATTGGTTCCAATGGGTGATCTATAATGGTGACATGAGAAACTACCATGCTGCTTGGATGTTCAATAAATTTTTGGGTTTGCAAAAGTAGCTAGAAGCACTTGAAAAGACATGTCACAGATTTACCGAGTTGTATAGGATCACCTATCCTAAGCACAAGGCCATTCTCAGGATGCTGGAAAAGACACGGGAAAAGGAATTAGCACTCGTGAAAGATGATCATTGGCTAGTGGAGACATGGAAAATGGGCCTAGATCATAGAAGGGAAGTCCTAGAAAGAGTGTTGCATGAGGTTGAGCTTGACCTCGAATGGGTTGTGGAGCACATAATTGACAGTGAGGACTACCTCAAGACAATGACAGACTATGACATGCCTACCCTAGAATTGGATTCGAAGAAGATCAAGCCATACTTCCATCAGAAGATGGGGCAAGGGGATGCAGATGCACTAACACTAGATTTCATGGTCTTTGCTACCAGAGCATTCACCCAATCCAAGCAGGTAATCAAGGCAATGCCTAGGTGCACCAAGCATTGGGAGCAGATCATAGGAAGATTTAAAAGGCTGACCTTTCAAATTCCCCAATCTGATATCATGGAATGGAACAAGCTCCAGGCTTTGATTGGGAAATTTGTGGAGTATGCCACCCTTCAAAAGAATGTGGGAAAGTGATTGATAGATGATGAATTCCTAAAAAAGTAGCTGCAGTAAGGTAGTCACTAAAAGGTCACAAAACTGAAAAAAGTGTCAGAGCAAGTAGAGGAAAAAATAGAGAAAAGACAAAGGATGAATTTTATAATGCTATATTTTGGGAGTAGGTGAAGCCCTAATGTAAAATAAAACTTGGCTACATAATGAAAGTAAATCTTGGCCATTCATTTCACTTTCGAAAAAATATAAATAAGGGTCTCCTCTCATTTTCAAAGAGAGAGTTGAGTTGTTGTGTAAGGACATGCTAATTTTTTTTAATGAGAATTGCATTGCTTTGGTGGATTCTTGTGTTTCTTCACATGTTGGATATTCATGTTCTCAATATAAGAATTTAGTTTGTTGTTTTAAGTATTTTAAGTTGCTTTTAGTAGTTAGTTCATGTTGCACATTGGTTGTGAATAATTTTATAGTGTTGATACCTTTCATGCTCATGCTTTTTGTTGTTTGTTTATGATGAACAACAGTGTAAAGCTAATCTTAACATTAATTTACTGTTGCACTTAAAATTCATCTATTGTTCATGCCTTATTGTGAATGGATAGCTGAAAATCTATAGACCTTAGAAGATAACATTGGTTTCATGAGACTATATGTTGTTTTGGTTAAGTGGAACTTAGTTTTGGGAAGGCTATACGTTGTAGCATCCTCCATTGTCACTGTTCATCATTAGTTGTAGGTCTAGGAACCTTTTTATTCCTTTTCCATTTTGAATTTTCTTTGAAATAGAAGTTAAGGTAAAGTTCCAGTATCATTGTAAAGTCAAATCTAAGTTAAACATGGAGCTTTAGATTGCTATTTGGAACTTGCAACAATTGCGCTTCACTTCCAGAATCTCATGAAATTTCATTTGAAGATCCAGTTCTTTCCCAACTTAGTGAACCATAAATACCCTTTGTGATTACCAATAAATTGCATCAATCAACTGAGCTATTTTTGCAAGTCATGACCTGACACCTGAGAGACCTTGGGATAATTTTCTGCAACTTATTTGTAGGACGTATTTCAAGAGAGGTAGTGCACCTGTGTGCCACTTGTGTTGAGAAGTGTAAAAACACCCATCAACAAAACTGGCACTAGAAGGAGGAAATCTTTACTAAGATGGATCAAATTGGTTCCTTTTCCCCTCAGAGGCTCCAAAGAGTGTTAAGATCTACACCAGACAAAGGGGACTTTCAAGAGCTATGACACCCTACCAAGGCTAGGAGAGCTAAGAAAGGGGAAGCATCCATTTTAGCTCCATCCACTCCACCTCCATCCCCTCCATCTCCTCCATCTCCTTCCACTCATCCATACCACTCTTCTACCTCGCTCTTGGAAGAAATCCCATCTCTCCATTCACCTCAAGCAGCCTTCTCACCTTCCATCCCCCACAACCAAGGCACTGCCCCAGCTATTGCTGGTCCTTTGCAACCCTAGCCCCAAGTTACTGTAGCACAACCAACGCAACCTCCTCCTCCCATCATGGCTTGGATGGGTAATAACCCATCTTTGTGGTCCTTCAATGATTACTACCAAATGCCAAAGAATCCAGAAAGCTTTTGCACTAAGTTCCATCCTCGTGATCTGCAGAGGACAGCTGAAGAACATATTAAAATCTTTTGAACAGCCTTTAAGGATAGGAAAATAGAATATGAAGATGTGGCTTGGAGGTTCTTTCCCTACTCCTTAGGGGAAGAAGCCTTTTATTGGTACATACATCTATCGACGGGATCCATCACTACTTGGGATCAACTAAAGGACAACTTTTATAGAAATTCAAGATCCCAGTCAGCCCTTCCGAGTTATACCAACAGTTCATGTCTGTCAGGAGGGAGGACAACAAGCCCATCAGCTCCTTCAATGATCGGTTCCATTGAGATTACATGAAGTTGCAACCACCTTATGTGTTTGATGATGCCTCAACCAGATTGGTTCACTACACAACATTGGATAATCTCACATTTGAATTGGTAAAGATAATGTGCTCGCCGCCTGCTAGGTTGGTGGATTCCTATGCTGAAGCAACTACAACTAGCGTCGACTTGGTACAACACATTATAGGTCCATTTCCCTCCTTGGGGCCAGTTGCCCATCCAATGAAAATCCAAGGACTTACTCATGCCTTGGCCCATCAAACCCCAATGATGAATCAAGTTCCACAACTGACAATAGTGCCTCATCTAGGGCAGTCGTTGAACCAAGCACCTCTAGTGCCTCATTACTTGCAACCACAACAGTAGTAGACTTATCCTTAGTAGCCTCAGGTGCCTGCATACCTACAAAGATCTGAGTTACCACATGCTTAGTAAAATCAATCAACGGTGTAGTCAGTCTTCCTTCATAATTCAATCCCACAACCAAACAATGTGGAAAAGGATTAGATAGATGAGTTGACAGAATTGGTCAAGAAGATGCCTATATAAATGAAACACTTAAGGAATCAAAATAACCAACTACAGGATTCTCAGAGGAGTATCCAAGCTAATCTCAATCAAGATAACTGTGACAACTGTGATGCAGGTGCTTTCTCTAGACAAAATTATGAGAGAGGTCAAAATTTGAACCAAGGTTTTGAGAGAAGGCCTTCACAAAGATAGAATCAAACATGGAACAAAAGACCAAACAACGAAGGAATCCCCACACCTCTTGATCAACCGACTAATATTGATAAGACCACGAGTGGAGTGTATTTGGTAGAGGCAGCCTTATTCGGGTGGTGCCATATTCACAAGACAAATAGGCATTCAAAAGTGGACTATCTTGAGTTTGAAACAAAAAAAAAAAATTCAAGTGGAAGTTTAGAATGCAGTCGATGATGCTAGTTGTAGAGACATAGTTCCATCTAAACTATATGATTCCTTGATGCTGGTGGTCAATCAAGCTCCTTTCCCATGAAGTGAGAGTAATGTGCAAGTGATCACTATAGCTCCAACCAAACCTCAAACCAATGTAATGTGAAACCAAACATCCAGGAAGTAAACCAAGACCAAAGAGAGAAACTCTGCACATCATATTCCTGTAGAACATCCTCCTATATACACTTCTAATAGCCAGCTATGTCACGAATGATCTCCTTCTTATCCCAAAAGAAAATCCTTAACAACATCCAACCGTTCAATCACCAAGATCAAACCAACTTTAAAATCATGTAATCAACATGGATGTAAGCCTCTCAAAGAAGATCAAGCTACTTCATTCCCCATTTCAAGAAATCAGCCCATACATCATCTCCTACCAATTCTCATCAGTAAATAACATAAAAATTAAGCTCAAGTAGATAAAACAAGCTGTACATCTTCCACTATGAATCCTATAAAACACATCTGAAAAATATAATGGGCCAAATACCTCTCAGATAAACTATCGAGCAGACCAAGAGTGGGAACAAGAATACTCCTTCAAGATATACAAATCATCAAGACTAATCAAGAGCAATCTCCTCATAGGTCTCTATTGAACTCACGTTCAACCAAGGTGTAGGCTTCTCAGACTTTCTGCTGAAAACTTCATCAAGAATACCATCAACAACACTTCTCATTTCAAGAGAAATACAACCTCACCTTATTCTTCATGTATCCATGAGTACTAGCAACTAATCGTTTCATGCTAAATTTCAACTACATTACTACACTATCATGAAGTGTCAAGCAAATAATCAAAGCACCCAATACACAAAAAATTACCAGACCGTTGTCAAAGCTCCAATCATCTAAATCAGGAACTTATCATGAAAAAATGATCTACACATCCCCCTTAGGAGATACCATGCTCCAAGTGACTTCACCATGGTCTCAAGTACAATGCACAATGTCAAAGCAAGAGTATACCAAGAGTATACCATGACATAAAGCAAATAAACTCAAAACCAACATCACCTGTCAAGCACCATTCACCACCATGTGATGAACCCACAATCACTGCTTAAGCTCCCACTGGTACGTGACACCTAGGCTCTTCCAAGCATCATAACCAACCTTATGCTAAAACAAAGTAGTGTATCCAAGCTATCCATGACATTGTGATATAGATGCTACAAATTCCCATAATTGACTATTCAGGTACTCAACACTATCCATCCTCTCATCTCAAAGAAATTGCACCAATGCACAAGTGACCACAGACAAGGCCAGGTAACAAGTCTGCATAAAACATTGCATCAACCTCGTGGATATAGACAGTCCACTTTTGAGTTATCCCATTGTAGCCAATGGGTAGCTAATCCATCACCCGCATAACTCGAAGATCAATTCACAATAAACGTGCAAACCCATCATCATATTGGAAACTACAACACTGAGATATCAAAGAGAATAACCACATAGACAACATGACTCAATCACCAGATCACGCCAAACTTGATTTGCCAATCATGTCCACAACGAGCACCATAATCAAGGAACCCACATGCACCACTACAAGAATGTTGAGTGACAAATCACTTACCAACACTCCCATGCAGAGAAGAAAAACACACCTTCTAAAACCATGCACCAAGCATGCATGCAAAACTGCAACTATCTCATCCAACAACACCCCAAAAGCCAGGGTCTAGAAAATATCTTAATAGCAACTCCACATAACCACAAGTCTTGCTTAACCGTGTAAAACATGTATATGCATCCAAGAAAGAGATAGGCTATTTTAGAAGCTTGCAAATCATCTAATAATTAACTCCATAGCCTTCATGTATTCGAGGTTAACAGGAAATAGTGCCTTTCAACATCAAGAAACACCACCTAGCATAAGCACTTTCTTCCATGGATGAGAAACAACCTAGGCTTCTCCATATCACAAACACCCAATACGAAAGCTTTACTTCTACACAACCACAGAGAAAATAAATCCACCTCATACACCAAGGTTATACTGCTACCAACCAGGAGACACAGATCACAACAAAAAAAATGATCAACTCCCTTTTCTCCATCTTCACCATCATTCAAGCTGCATGTTGTCTCTGAATATCACAAGACTTCCGCTAACCAAAGGATCAATAAATCAGACGATTCCTCTAGATTTCCTCCAGCCTAACAAACTAAGAAATCTTCATAGGAGAAATACCCAGGACCAACAACTAGAAGAAGGCTTTGATACCACTTGTATGGGAAATTCAGGGCATCTTAGAGAAACCTCTAAGAATAGTAGTGCCTTCAGTACCTTTAATTCTAATTTGATTGCCTCAAAGACACGTACAACTATGTCCTAAAGCGGAAATAGACATAATTTATTTCTCGCATTAATCCTTCTAAGAGAAGCACATGTTAATTCAACAACAAGCAATAACAGATTCTAGAAACAGAACCAATACAGATGAAAGATAAGACAGAAAACCAGTACACACAGATTTGCGTGGGGAAATCCCTTTCGGGTAAAAAACCCCACTCTCCAAAGTTTGAGCCATTGTATTATTCAGCAACAAAAGGTTACAATACAATTTCAGGCTCATAGCCTTTTCAGAGATTACATCTTGTTCATTCTAGATACAACCTGGTAGCAATCTCTCCCCTTTAGATTTCCCTGATCAACCTCTTAGACCATACAATCTATGCATTGTTACAATAACCTCACACAATATATAGTACAGATCAACATGAGAGATCGACCATGGCATTCGATCCTTGATCAGGAGAGATTTAGGAAGCATAACCCTGCCTCTTGTTTTCTTTGCTTCGGCCTCATGGCCTTGGCCTTTTAGCTAGCCTCTCGACCCTGACTCTCTCACTTTCTTTTACAGAATGTCCAATGCATATATATTCATTCATTCTCAACTGCCTCTGTGAATTGGTTCATTTTCAACTGTCGAACAATAATCTCCAACTCAGCACCACCATCGACCATTGCCCAAATATAGAAATTTCCATTTCCTCACATATAAGTTTCCTCACAAACAGTTTGTCTTCCACGCAGAAACGGTCACAATAGTCCCACAACAAACAGTTCACATTCTGCCCTCTTTGATTGGTTCAAGTCACACCACGCAGGATAGTATTCTAATCGGTCAAAAGCATTCAAACATAATTCGCATGTTGGTGAGACACTAACCATGTCTCCTCGATGCCACAAGAACCAATTGTCGACATCGCCCAGAGTCATCACCTTCGGCAGGAGGTTACACTGAGTTCAAAAGCTGTCGCTTAGACTCACCCTTGTCGCTAAGACATCATACTGATATCCATTGTAGAAGCATTGGCCAGACCATCGCTATTGGCGAGAGGTCATAGCAAACAGAAATACAACTTGTGAAGCTCTATCGGCAAGAGTTCTCCTATCGCCAAGAGTCTTATAGATCTTTATATCATACTGATATTCATCGAGCAAAGCTATCGGCAAGACAAGTCATATCGCTAAGACTTCATACCAACAATAGACAATAACATCAACGAGACAATCACCTATCACCAAGAGTTCTTACCGAGTGTTCATGCCTCTCTCTGATGACTTCAGTCGGCCAGAGTCTCCTTGACATCTGATACTTGGTAGAGGGTTACACTAAACACAACAAGTCACGCTGATAACATCCCTCTCCAAAAGTCTCTCTGACCGAACGCCATTGGCAAGACATCTCCCAGCACTAAGACCTCATTCTGATATAGACAAGTCACACCGATTGCTACATTAGTCAGACAGACCAAGAGTCATGCCGATATTGACCAGACTTTCCATCGTCGCCAAAACATTATTCTGACTGTTCAAGTTACGCCGAAGGCTCAGGTTATGCCGATCACCAAGATAATCAGGAGGTCACAACGATAGTTTAGGATCAACTAGCAGATTGGCCAAACATCCCAGCAGTCTCACCGAAATCAATCACAAGAGGTTTTCAACCTATGGGATTGAGGCACACAATTCCAACATAATGGATTTTGTCAAACCGACAAACAAGTAAGCAAATAGTTAAAGAGAAAAATCAAGCACAAACCCAGGATAAAACCAATGACAAGGATAAAGCTCAGGTAGCTTAAGCCAACATGTTAGTGGGATTGTTCCAAGGAAAGTTGGAGACTCCTCCCTTCCTGACCACCATCAAGATATTTGGAAATAATTTGCACAATTTCCTACTTGATTCAAGAGCCTCAGCCAATGTCATGCCTTTGGAAGTATGCAAAGCTTTGGGAATAATTCCAACACCTTCCTGATATAAGGTAGCTCAATTGGACAAGATAGAGCGTAACATTGTTGGAGAAATAAATAAGATACCCATGCAGATTGTTGTTGATTTGAGTGTGCAACAGGTAATCGATATTCAAATGGTCGACATCCCTGACACATATGGCATCATATTAGGGTGATATTTCACTTAGGCCTTGAATGGATATGTACAAATGGATTATTCTCATTTGTGTCTGCCCTAGAAGGGGTTTTCGAAGTAGATCTACATCGATCGGGAGCCCTGAATGAAATTTATGGTCACAGAATACAACAACACAAGTGAGGTGTTGTTCACAAAAATGTAATTGGGAAACTACTGTCCAGTGGCGTATTAGGATGAGCAAGAACTCCCAGAGGAGGAAGTGGCTAACTAAGTCCTTCTTGTGTTGTGTAGTCTTCCTCTTAACTTAACCCACACATATGAACGTAAAAAGATGCTAATTGAATCAAACGATGAAGAATCCTATGAGGATGGTAACCTTGGATTGATGGATGGATTCTAGGAGTTTATGCAAAAATGTGTGCATGATCAGCTCAGCTTAGGAGCAAGAATGAATTTTTAGGAGCTCTTGTTACCTATTTGGTGCAAGGTACACAATGTTGCATTTTCTGAGTTTGAATGCTTCCTATGCCAAACAATAGTGGAAAATATCAAGGGACAAGTTACCCCAAAGGGAGAGCTCCAAACCAAGCATTCAAACCAAAACCATAGAAAATCCATGCAATCACCTGAAGCTGCCGAAGTAGATATACTGTGAAGAAAGGAAACGTGCTCTACTTACCCTATGATCAAAGAGGCCCCCAAGTTTTGGACGCTATGCTTCGACAGGTCCAGGTCCAAATAGGGAGTGGCAGCCAATTTCAAACTCATCAATCCTATAGGTAAGACTTGTTTCACTGCTCATAGACTTTAGTTATATTGCACAAACAATGTAGTAGAGTACGAAGCACGAGTCCATGGGCCTTTGATGGCATTAATAAAGAAGATTAAAATGTTACAAGTCTTTGGTGATTCAGAGTTGGTAGTGAAGAAAGTTAGGAAGTTGTAGTCCTGCCATGATAGAAGGTTAGCAAATTACAAACATAGAGTATGGGATCTCATAGAGGGCTTAGATGCATTCAATATTCAATTGATCCCATGTTCTAAGAATAATACTGATGATGGCTTAGCCCAGGCTGCTAGTACCCTTCAACCTCTTTCTTTAGCTGGCCTAAAGAAGTTCATATTTGGGCTTACTTCCATTCCATCAGTGCCCGATAATGCCACCAATTTCCAAGTATTCAATGATGATAAGCATATCTTGGATTTCATCACAATTTCTGATGTGTTTGCAACTCAGATCATTAATGAAGTAGAGCTCAAAGAGGCTGAATTAGACATAGAGGGAGTCATTAACCTAAAAAAAAACACAATACCATGAGGTATGGCTCATCTTGAGTGAATATTTGACTTGGATCAGATAAGATATCATGGTCAACAAACAAAGAAGGATTCCATTGATAATCAGTGTGATGTCCACAATCTAGGAACGATCGAAGAGGTCAGAAATGTATTCATTGGAAGGGTGTGCATGCCAGAAGAAAGGAAAGGGATCATTGATGCCCTTTGCACATACCATGATGTGATTGCTTGGAGCTATGAAGACTTAAAGACATATGATACCTTGATCATTACTCACACCATCCCTCTCAAGCCAAATGTGAGACCCTTATGACAATGTCAATGCCTAATAAATACGCTGCTAGAACCCATCATTTACAAAGAAGTCTAAAAGCTCTTTTACCCAAGGATGATTTTCCAATCAAACACTCCACATGGGTGGAAAATTGGGTTCTAGTTAGGAAGAAGAATGAAGAAATAAGATTGCTTGTAGACTTCCAAAATTTAAAAAGAGCATCTGAAAAGGACAATTATCTAGTGCCCTCACTGGATGAGGTTTTGCAAATAGTTAATGGATCTCAGATGATGTCCTTTTTGGATGGGTACTCGAGATACAACTAGGTGATGGTGCAATACGAGGATAGACACAAAACAACATTCACCACAAAGTGGGGAACTTTCGCATACCAAAGAATGTCATTTGGATTGATCAACGTAGGTGCCACATTTTAACATGTAATGGATATCGCCTTCAAGGACCTGATAAGAAAATGCATAATCATACACATGGATGATCTCACTGTGTTTTCTAAGAAAAGATGGGACCACGTCTCTGATTTATGCAAGGTTTTCCAAAAATGCAGAGTTTGGCATTTCCCTGAATCCAAAGAAATGTATCTTCGGAGTTACAGAAGGCAAGCTGCTGGGGTACATGCTTTTAGAGAGAGGAATTTGAATAGACCCGAAACACATCCAAGCTAATATTAAAATTTAGCTTCCAGGAAGCAAGAAGGATTTGAAATCCTTCTTTGGAAAGATCAACTTCTTCAAAAAATTCGTCACGGGATTTGTGGAAATTTTCAAACCATTAAATGATATGTTGAAGCAAGACGCTAAAGTCAAATGGACACTCGAATCCAAGTAGGATTTTGAAGAAATCAAGAAAGAAATTGTTGAAGTACCATTGTTGGTTAGCCAAGATTATTTGAAGCCATTTTATATCTACTCATTTGCTTCAGATCACTCTTGCGCTAGCATATTGACACAAAAAGATGATGATGGAAGTGAGCATCCCATTTCTTTCATGAGTGCTCCGCTGAAGGATGTAGAATTAAGGTATCAAAATGTTGAGAAAAAAATGTATGCTTTGGTTAGAGGAGTTAAGAAATTCTGGCATTACATCTTGAGGAATAAGTTATTTGCAATTGTGCTTGATCCAACAGTCAAGAATTTATTAATGTAGAATGAGCTAGGAGAACGGAGAGCAAAATGGGTTACTTTATTATAGGAATATGGCATTGAGATTCATCCCAAGAATTTAGTGCAATGGAAAGCCCTCACTCGAACAATAACTGAAGCAGGACCTAAGCTCATAGTGCAGCAATATCAGCTAGAAGATGTTTCTCTAGGAGAGTGGTACAATGATATTGTCTACTATTTGTTGAACAACAAGTGCCTGTCCTAGCTGCAAGTAGTACAAAAGCATGCTCCAAGACTAAAGAGTAGTAGCTACATGTTGCAAGGATCTATTATGTACAAGAGAAATCATGAGGGAATCTATCTTATATGCCTTGGGAAAGAAGAAGTAGTTAGGGTACTGTAGGAATTCCATGAAAAATTTGACACTGGCGACGGATCCAGCCCTTCAACCGCCGACCAAATTATGTGGGCTAGGTACTACTGGCTGACAGTGTTTGAGGATGTGCATAATGACGTCATAATGTGTCATGTTTGTCAAATTGTTGCTACCAGAGAGAGAAATGTTCTTGTCTTGCTGCAACCAGTCCTAGAGGTAAGGCCATTCGCTCAGTGGGGCCTCAACTTCATTGGTCTGGTAAGCCCACCATCCTCTGTAGGCCATAGATACATTCTTACTACTTCCAATTATTGCACAAGATGGACAGAGGCAATAGTGTGTAGATAGTGCACTACTAAAGTTTTTATTTTAGAAAGTTTTATATTGAATCACTTTGGTTGTCCATTTTCCCTTGTGTGCAATAATGGCCCCTCCTTTTCCTCGCTTAATTTTGCTACTTGGGCCTTCAATTATGGGATTGTGCTTAGGTTTTCTTCCAATTATTACCCTCAAGGAAATGGTCTAGTTGAGTCAACAAATAAAAACCTGATAATTATGATCAAAAAATTGCTTGATAGGAATCCCAAAGATTGGCACACCGAGTTGCGCTTTGCCCTTTGGGTAGATCGTACATGCCACAAGGCTTCTCTAGGTGATTACCCATTTCATGTTGTCTATGGCCTAGAGACAATCTTTCCTGTCCATCTCAAAATCCCCACGCTCTAGTTTCTTAACACATACTATGACAAAGGAGACTGTCAAGAAGCCCATTTAGCTGAGTTGTTGCATTTAGAAGAAGTTTGTGACCAAGCAATTGAAGATTTCTCCAAACACCAAGGTGTAGTCAAAATATGGTTTGATTGTAGAGCCAAAGTAAAGGCCTTTAGGATTGCTGATATAGTCCTCTGTTGGGACAAGGCCCATGAAAAGAAAGGGGGACATGAAAAATTTGACAAGCTCTAGCTTGGACCCTTTTAGATTTCAAAAATTTTAGGAGATAATGCCTTTCACCTCAAGATGCTCATTGGAGAAAATGTCCCATTTCCTGTCAACGGGTAGCACCTCAAGCATTATTTCCTTGCCTGAGATTTTAAAACTCATCCATTGTATATAGCTATATATAGGTTAGTCTAGGTTCCTTCTTTTTTTTTGCTGTTGCGCTTTCACTGTCATCCTATTTTGTTTGCTTTCTCGACTCTTGTTTTTGTTGAGGGTGTTCCTTTGTTCTTGATGCGGTGGTTGTGTTTGGCTTGTCAAATGGTTCACTTGGCTATCCATTCCTATTTTTTCTCTAGATAAATATTCATTTATAACCATTGATTTCTAATCGCTTCCGTGGAGTGGGTTTCCTTACTTGAACTTTGACTTGACCTAGGATAAAACCCTTGCTTGAATACTCACATTTATCTCAAATCACAAACAAAAAACACACTTTAAATGTTTCTTACGAGCTATGCAATAGCTGCTAAGAGGTTTTTGCAAGTGAAAAATCTTAAGTTTGCTCCAGTGACCACTATGATTCGAAACCCACAGTTACCTTTAATGCTTATGCAGTTGAGCAAAAAGAAAGGTACCAAAAGAAAATATTCAAGAAAAGAAAAGAAAGAAAATACATGTTAAAAAAAGCAACTGTATGGGTGTGTAGACAACTCTATCAGGGCTATGGATGCCCAGCTAGCAATAGAGCAATGTTTGTCGGGTCACTTTTTTCCTTTTCCTTGTTTTGCATGCCCCTCAATTTTGAGCTTAAAGTGGTCAAGGACCCTAAATTCATCCTCCTCAGTTGACCAAAATTCACCACCCTAAATTTTTCTAAGTCCTTGGCTCCTATAGAGGTTCTCATGCAGGCTTCCCTTAGCATTTTTCTCTAGCATCTTCTAGGTCCTAGGAGTCTGTCCTTGTAGGCTTCCCTTTACACGACGTTGTCTTTTGATCGTTATTTCATCAGTGGATGACCCAAAACATCTACTTGCATGGTGGGTCTGCATCCTTCCCAGCCGTCATCTGCTCGTTGTTCACCAACGACAAGGTCTTGAGTTATCTCCATAGTGCGAGCTCTACTTTTACCATCATCGACCCATCGAACTTCATGCCTAACTACCCCGTCGGTCACTGTACTTGCATTTAATGTGGGTAATTAATGCATTTTTCCTATAAATAGGTATGCTCGACCTATCATTTTCACCTTTTTCCAATTAGGATTTGTTAGAGTATGAATGACAATCATGGCTCGCATGCCCGTATTTCCCCTCGACAGATCAAGACTCGACCTATATCGAATTTCTTTGCGCCTTCCAAGTATGTCTATTGTCAGTATCTCAAAATGTGTCCTTTGTGAACGAAGTTTCAAAATTAAGCATAAATCTTAAGAGAAACCCCTAATTCTGTCTGGCGACTGACCTAACTATCTGTTCCACACTTAAAATCATTTAAAAAACTTGATTAAACCTAGTTAAAACATGCAATCGACACCATTTTCTATGATGCGGAACTTCACCTTGTCGGTGTTGTTCTTCACAGAGCCTTGACTCCCCTACAGCCCGCATTCCCCTCGTCATTGTCCTAGATGAAACTTAAGTGTCAAATGTTTAATAGAAAACCCAAGTCTCTAAGCTTATGCAAGTCCACTAATGTGGGTCGCCACGTGCAAGCGGCCCCTATTTCGCAGCCGTTCCCAAACGGCCTATAGTTATTCAAATCCAACATTGCAGGTCCCGCCAGAACTATTTCTGTCAAATGTCAAAAGTGATGAAACATTGATGTTTCTTTGCGGGCTGTCTTGCGTGGGACGCCACCTACGTACCACCGCCTCATGAATTCCTTCCTTTGAATACCTAAGCCAAAGCTCCTCCTTGTATCGTAGATCCCATTGCCCCATTGGTCATTCACCATTTACACAAGCAAGTCCTAAGCTAAGTCTTCCTTGCAGGTCATTTCGTGCGGACCTCTGTCCACCTTTTGTCGATGCCTGGACGTCAATTACTAACAGCTAGGATTTGACTCCCACCCACATTGTGAACTCCATAATCCTCCTCGCCGTCCAACGATCCTTAGTGAAAGTGAAAGTTAAAACCTTCTTGTGGGATTATCTTCATGGGGGTCTGTCTTCGGACCACCCCGCCTCCTTTGCTATTCCAAAACAATTGAGCACCCCCATTCGCCTGTGCTATAGAATTTTCCTAGACCATTGCTCTTTGGGACATTAACAAAAAAATATTAAGTGTGGTGCTTTACAGACCATTCCTTGTGGTCTGTTGTTGCCTGGTCACCGTTTGTGTATGGAGGTGTCATCCTTCCTTCCTGCGACTCAGAACCCGCATCTTCCTCCACCATCCAAATTTATCTGAGGAAAAATGACTAAGTGAAAATATTTGGTGAATCTTCCTTTGCAGACCGCTATGTGTGGGTCGTTGTCTCATCACCATTGTCTCAAAATGACCTTCATATGATGGCTTTCTGCCAATTCCTACCCGCATGCCTAAAAATGATCAAAATGGATGAAGTTAGCTCGTGCCTTCCTGGCCAACTGCAGGCCCTGCACTATGGAATTCCTCTTGCGGACCATCGTGCTCTCTTAATTGTTTCTCAACGGCAGAGTTTGAAACGTCTGAGAGGCCTCCTACCTCGACATTCCTCAAGCCTGCATAAGCAAGATGCCCAATTAGATGCCTCAAAGGATTTTATAACTGACCCCCACACGTGCCAAGTTCCTGCCTGAAGGTTTTGACTGCCAAGTCTCTAATGTGAAACTTTGATTGCGAGTGATTGTTTGTGGGCCGTTCCTACTCCTAATTACTCCTGATGACTTCCAACCCAGGGAAACCCACATCCATAGGATTGCATTGCTATATCCGATCCAAATGAGCTTTGAATGATGAATGATAATGAATTTTATGATCTCCCAGTGATGAATTGTTGGATCTAACCCTTGTTTTGCATGATTTGACTAACAGTTCCTCGATTTTTATGTGAAAGCACTTATTGCATCCTTGTATGCAAAATTTATGGAATCTGCCATAGAATCATCGAGGAATTCTGTAGAGAAAGAGAAGGGAAAGAATCATTCAAAAGAACTGATGGGGAAGGAAGAGAAGGATCAGATGAAATACCAATTCCATGGGGTGGAGTACACCTCCAAAATCACTTCAACCTGGGATTTAGTGTCAGACACCAATCTTGGGCACATCGATATAGATGAGTTCAGGCATAGAGTGATGATCAAACCTACAACGAAGAGCACACAAATGATCAGAAAGAGTTGTTTTGATAAGGTAGTTGATTTTCCTCTGGCATTAGTTGCTCTAGAGCTAGTCATGATGTGTCGGGAGGCATACCACAGTAGCAGAAATATCATTGACCATGAGGGTAGACTACTAGCTGATTTGTCTCCCAGATCTATAGGTTAGATGTTCCATATTCCTACAGTTGATGTCATGGAGGAAACAAAAATGGGATATGCTGAAAACACATGGAAGGTAGACCCCCTAGCATGCAAGAAATTGATCAACCAACATTGGTTGAAGGATAAGAGGGACAGTGTTGCTAAGGTCCCTCAAGAGCTATTTAGAAGCAACTTCCATGGGGAGTATCATGTCTTGGTCACTCTTTTGAGTAGGGTAATGGACCTCCCTACTACAACCTTCTTTTAGGAGTGGATGTTCTACTTCATCGAGGAGATCATCCATAGGAAAACAAAGTTTCATTGGGAAAAGATTATTAGTGACAATATACATAACCAACTCATGGTTGTGAAGAGAACATCCCAGTTCTCTATGACCTCCTACTTGGTGTACCTCCTAGAAGGGTCGTTCCTATACAAGGGTCTCTTTGTTGCAAATAATCCAGATCCAAGGAGAGGAGAACTCAAAGTATACACCTGCTACCCTCAACTACAATATAGAAACTTCAAGAGAGAGTATCGAAGGGTAAATGATGCCTTCATTGGGCATATCACCAGACTCCTTGGGGGAGACTTTGAGAGGAGAGTCTCACATAGCTCTAGGGATTTCATCTAGAGGTTTGGGTATCTATTCATACAATTCTCAAAATTCACATACATTAGGATAAAGGGATTCTTTGAGAGGCCTTAGAAGTTTCCACACTATCCTAATGACTGAATGATCCTATTGTAGGTCTCTTGACAATTGCAGAACACCCACACCCTACTAAGCAATAAACATAGAGTAGGGATCCCATATCCCCTAACCTTTGGGAAAGGAATCTATGCCTATCCTACTGCCCAATGCATAGAGTATTCAGAGAAGGAGATAGTGGAGTACAACCTAGACCTCGACACAACCTGAGGGAGGATGGACCTGAAGGAACCTGCAAAAAATTTCTTATGTTCCATCTCAAATCCTTGTTACATTTTGGAATATTGGGCTGATATCTGGGGGCTTAGGGTTCTGCTTGTCATCATTGTTGAAGGGTTATTATATTGGCTTGGAATCCTTCCTTAAGAAACCCTTGGCTCTGAACACTTGAAACATTATATTTTGTTGTTGACTTCATGTTGCCCATTTCTAGTCACATTAAAATTTCTTATGCCATTCACAGTCATTGGGTAACCATTTCCCCAAGCTTAGGTCTGAGTTTCTTATCTTTATAAGGTTAAGTAAAGAACCTTTTTGTCCTTTACATCCTTTGCATTTTATGATAGAATATTTTGAGCCCTTTCTTTCATGTCATCCTAGAGGGTCCCCTTAATTAGAACAACTTATGAGCATGTGCTTAGAAGTTTTTACTTAAGTCTAGTCAGCAATCTCTCTTTATCGCTCATCATAGATTACTTTTGGAGTGTATGTTTTGAATTGGCAATAAGAAATGAGCGGTATCTCTTTGTTTTCACTCATCATGGATATCTTTTGGAGCTCCTAATATTAATGCGTGATGAGTGATTCTCTTTGCTTCTCCTTGTATTGTTGAACATTCTCCTACTGCTAATGGATTTTGAGCCTTGAGTATTGCAATAGCAATAATTGATGGCCTTTGGTCTTATGTTCTTGTTTTTATTGCTCATTATGGATGGTTATGAAATGGTAAGTTTCAAAATAGCAATGAGAAATATGATGGACCTCCTATGCATCACCTATCATGGATGAGTTTTTAGTGCTAAGTTCTATATTAGTGATACATGATACATGTATTCAATGTCATTGTGTAGATCTCTCATCACTAATTTCTTGCAAAATATATGAGGAGAATTAGCGATGAACGATGGCCTGGTGCTTTTGTATTTTATCACTCATCGTGGATTCATTCCAAAGCTTAAGTTTCAAAATAGTGATGAGCGATGGAGTTCTTTATTCAAGTTTTTTTTGCTAATCTGAATAAATCTTATGTGAGATGTGTTTTTTACCATTGATTTTCATGCCGGTGTACGTGTCTTAATGTAGCTTATTTTTTGTATCTCCCATTGCTAATAAGATCCAAAGTGTGAAGTTTCAATTAGCGATGCGGGATGGGAAAATGAACGTGATCGAGAATGGGCCATAGATCCAAGGGTTGAGATTTCATCACGTGGATGCTTGTATCACTAATGGAGCTTATGAGGGATGAGATGTATCATTGATAGGTAATGAATATTGCTAGAAAAGGCAACGTGGTAGAATCCTAAGGACATCAAAAAATAAAGTAGCAGGATGAGTGGAGAACCATTGATGCAACTTTAAAACAAGATGATCCAACGGGCTGAACTTAATCGAGGTACTATTCTCATTGCTGATTGTACCCTAGAATTTTGGGAAGGCCTATGATCAGCCATGAAGTATATGAGGAGTTGTTCTCTTCAAAAAGTTGATTTTATGTACTTCGTTGATATTAATGAAGGAGCACGAATTGAGTTGATATTATAATATTTTGGTAGAACTGTAATGATTTTTGTTGATATTTCCTCCTGATGTTCTGTTGGAATGTCTAATGGTTGCGAGAGTCCTAGAGTCTTTATTTTTGCACCTTTATTTCTTTGGCATGTTTGTTGGTGTAAATAAAGCCTTGTACCTAGTTTATTCATTACTAGGTGACTTAGGGGACTTATTTAAATGTTAAGTTTACTTAGGTCCTAGAAGGGAAGCTTTTTAGAAGATGTTATTTTTCATTAGATATTATCTTATCTTTTGACTTTTAACACATGTGTCCTAGGTAGTTATGATATGTTGTCACATGACAATAGGATTAAGACACTTTTCATAATCCTGTTTAATCATATGTCTCATGTTGACTATATAACTAGGTGGTCTCATAACAATTTTATATTGAACTATTAGATAATCAATTCCATTACAATCTTGAGCATTGCATAATGATCTCTCTTATTCCTTCATGTTGTTCCTAGATCTTGGGTGGCTATAATCTTTAGCCAAATCTTGCATGGTGTAGTTATTCTATGACAACTCTTACATGGTATTAGAGTTATCCATCAACCCCTACATGATATTAGAGCTTGTAGGATTTCTTCTTGTTAGAATTTATTGAGAGATCTAGGTTTCAAATCTTGGTGGATCTTAGAAAGTTGAGTATGCTCTTCTCTTGCATTGAATGATGATATGGAGAATCAGAAAAGAATAAAATAAATACTAGATTTGGGGGTTTCCTCTTTGTTGCTTCACCATTGAGATTAGAGGGTTCAAGAAGGTTGTTGTGCCTATAGCACACATGCCCCGTTTGGAATGGGGACCCTCACTTCTACCTTCTCTAGGTCACTTTTTTCCTTCATCTCATTTTCTGTGCCCCTAAATTTTAAGCTTAAAGTGGTCAGGGACCCTAAAGTCATCATCCTTAGTTGACCAAAATTCACAACCCTAAATTTTTCTAAGTCCTTTCTCCTACGGAGGTTATCATGTGGGTTTCCCTTAACATTTTGCTATGGCATCTTCCAGGTCTTGTGGGTCTACCCTTGCAAGCTTCCCTTTGCGCGACACTATCTTTTGATCATTGTTTCATCGACGGTTGACCCAGAACATCACCCACATGGTGGGTCCTTCACCCTTCCTGGCCATCATCCGCTCGTTGTTCGCTAATGGTGAGCTCTGGAGTTCTCTCCATAGCGCGAGCTTTGCTTTTCCATCCATCATCCCATCCAACTTTGTGCCTAGCTACCCCGCTAACCTCCATACTTGCATTTAATGTGGGTAATTAATGCATTTTTTCCTATAAATAGGTCCACCTGACCTATCATTTTCACCTTTTTCCACTTAGTATTTGTCAGATTGTGAATGGAAATCATGGCTCGCACACCCACATTGCCTCCTGACAGATAAAGACTTGGCCTTCATCAAATTTTTCTCGCCTTCCAAGTATGTTTGTTGTCAATAGCTTGAAATGCACCCTTTGTGAATGAAGTTTTAAAATTAAGCATACAATTTTAAGAGAAACCCCTAATTTCGTCCGACGGCCGACCTAACTATCTATTTCAAACTTCAAATCATTTTAAAAACTTGATTAAACCCAATTAAAACATGCAATTGACACCATTTTGTATGATGTGAAACTTCACCTCATCGGTGTTGTTCTTCATAGATCCTTGAATCCCCTACAACCCACATTCCCCTTGTCGTCGTCACAGATGAAACTTAAGCATCAAATGTTTAACGAAAAACCCAAGTCTCTAAGCTTATGCAGGTCTGCTAATGCGGGTTGTTGTGTGCGAGTGGCCCTTGTCTTGCAACCATTCCCAAACGAGCTATAGTTATCTAAATCCTACATTGCAGGCCCCACTAGAACTATTTTTGTCGAATGCCGAAAGTGACTAAGTATTGATGTTTCCTTGTAGGCCGTTTTGCACGGGCCACCGCCTATGGACCATCACCTCATGAATGCCTTCCTTTGAATTCCTGATCCAAAGCTCCTCCCCACATCATGGATCCTACTGCCCCATTGGCCACTCACAACTTACACGAGTAAATTCTAAGTTAAGTCTTCCTTAGGGGTTGTTTCGTGTGGACTCTCTTCGCCCTTTGCTGTCGCCTGAACGTAATTCACTAGCGGCTAAGATCTGAATCCCACCCACACTATGGACTCCATGACCCTCCTCACTATCTAGGGATCCTAAGTGAAAATGCAATGTTAAATACTTCTTGTGGGCTTATCTTCGTAGGGGTCTGTCTACGGATCGCCCCGCCTCCTTCACCATTCCAAAACAATTAAGCACCCTGGTTCGCCCATGCTGCAGAATCTGCTAGACCATTTCCCTCCAGGACTTTAACAAAAAAATTAAGTGTGGTGCTTTATAGATGATTCCTTTTGGCTCACTTTCACCTGGTCACCATTTGTTAATGGAGGTGTCATCCTTTCCGCCTGCAACTCGGAACCCGCGTCTTCCTCCGTCGTCTGAATTTATCTAAGGTGAAATGACTAAGTGAAAATGTTTAGCAAATCTTCCATTGTGGATCGCCATGTGCGGGTCACCGTCTCATCATCACCATCTCAAAATGGCCTTCACATGACGACTTTCTACCAGTTCCTTCCTACATGACTAAAAATGATCAAAACAAGTGAAGTTAGCTCATGCCTTCTTGTTTTCCTGTGGGCCACCATGCCCTATTCATTGTTTCTCAATGGCAGAGTCTGAGACATCTGAGAGGCCTCCTGCCTTCGTATTCCTCAAGCTTACATAAGCAAGATGACCAATTAGATGCCTCCAAGGATTTTATAACTAACTCCCACACATGCCAAGTTCCTCCCTGAAGGTTTTGACCACCAGGTCTCCAATGTAGAACTTTTCCTATGGGTGGCTATCTCCAGGCTGACGTGACCCCGGTGCCATCCTACTTCTGATTACCCCTGATGGCTTCTAGCCTAGGGAAACCCATATCCCTGGGCCTGCACTGCTATATCTGATCCAAATGAGCTTTGAATGATGAATGATAATGAATTTTATGATCTCCTAGTGATGAATTGTTGGATCTAACCCTCATTTGTAGGATTTGAAAAATGCTTCCCTGATTTTTATGTGAAAGCACTTATTGCATCCTTGTATGTAGAATTTATGGAATCTTCTATGGAAACATTGAGGAATTTTTTCAAGAAAGAGAAGGGAAAGAAGCCTGCAAAAGCACCGAGGGGGAAGGAAGAGAAGGATCAGATGAAATACCAATTCCATGGGGTGGAGTGCACCTCCAAAATCACTTCCACCTGGATTCAGTGTCAGACACCAATCTTGGGAATGTGGATATAGATGAGTTTAGGTGTAGAGTGATGATCAACCCTACAATGGAGAACGTATGAAAGATCATAAAGAGTGGTCTTTCTAAGGAAGTTATTTTTCCTCCAGCATTAGTAGCTCTAGAGCTACTCATGATGTGTCAGGAGGCATGCCACAGTAGCAGAAAGAAAATGACCATGAGGGCAGAGTACTAACCATTTTGTCTCCCAGATCTATACGTTAGATGTTCCATATTCCTACATTCAATGTCATGGAAGAAACAGAAAATCGAAATGCTTAAAATATGTGGAAGGTAGACCCCGTAGTATGCAAGAAACTAATCAACCATCATTGGTTGAAGGATAAGAGGGTTAGTGCTGCTAAGGTCCCTAAAGAGTTGTTAAGAAGTGACTTCCATGAGGAGTATCATGACTTGTTCACTCTTCTGAGTAGGGTAATGGACCTCCCTACTATGACATTCTTTTAGGAGTGAATGTGCTACTTCATCGAGGAGATCATCCGTGGGAAAACAAAGTTTCATTAGGGAATTATTATTAGTGACAATATGCATAACTAGCTCATGGTTGTGAAGAGACATCCCAGTTCTATGTGACCTACTTCGTGTACCTCATAGCAGAGCCATTCTCGTACAAGGGCCTCTTTGTTTCAAATAATCTAGATCCAAGGAGAGGAGAACTCAAAGTATATGACCGCTACCCTCAGCTACAATATAGAAACTTAAAGAGAGAGTATCGAAGGGTAAATGATGCCTTCATTGGGAATATCACTAAACTCCTTAAGGAATAATTTGAGAGGAAAGTCTCGCATAGCACTAAGGATTTCATCCAGAGGTTTAGGTTTTTGTTCACACAATTTCCAAAATTCACATACATTAGGACAAAGGGATTCATTGAGAGGCTTTACAGGTTGCCTCGCTCTCCTAATGACTGAATGAACCTATTGGAGGTCTCCCGACAATTACAGAATTCCCACAACCTACTAAGAAATAAACACAAAAGAGGATACTAAGGCTCTTAATGCAAAATATATCATAGAAACTTCTAATCAAGAATTAGAAGAGGAGTTGTCCTAGCAGCTTAGAGCTCGGTAGGCGAAAAGGCTGAATTTGATCTAGAAAGGCAACCCTTTGAGGAAAAAGTTGATACTGATATAAATGTGGAGATACTCAAAGATCCTCCACTGATAGGACAAGATAAGGGCCCCATTCAAGAAGAAGAAGTGTCTCTTGAAAACGAAGAAGAAGAGAAAGAAGTAGAAAAAGATGAAGATAAAGAAAAAGATGCACCAAAGAAGACCCCCCAACTTGAGTACCATGTTGAGCTCAAGCATCCAGAAAGGGAAGTACCTTAGAAATGATGTCACTAAAGAGAATATAGCCTCCACTGAGCTGGACATAGAAAAGGCTATAAAAATAGAGGACTTACATGAAGAAGAAAGAACATATCAAGAGGCCCCAGGCCATGTAGAGGAGTAGCCTTAAAATGAACAAAGAGAGGAAATTGATCATGAATCACCTCAAAAAAAGGAAACTAGAAAAGAAAGCCCTTGTAGTCATTGATCCAAAGGCCTGAATCAAATCCATATTGGCAAGAGCCCAAACAAAGACCAAAAAGGAGAAGAAGCCAAGAGTCTGATCCCATATCACTGTTGACACCTCTGGATCAAGAATAATACAAATAGCCACCCCTATTATAGACAAGAAGGCTAGAGCTATTTACAATATCTTGACAATCAACTTAGGCCTAACAACTAGAGAGCATAAAATTGATGAGTTCCAAGGGTTCGTGGAAGTGATCATGCAATAAATGAGCAAGGATTATTCCTCTAAGGAGGAACTAAAGGAACATGTGGTGGATCTAACCACCTATATTTAGCAATGGATGTCCTTAGAAGAAGAAGCTCCTACAACATCATCTGCGCACCCTCTTCCCTCCCAAGAGGAACTCAATAGGATGGAGAAAATGAAGAATTGTACGAAGGCCAGAATGAATTGGTTCCAACAAGTGATCTACAATGGCGACATGGGAATCTGCCACACTGCTCAAATGTTCAATAAATTTTAGGATTTGCAAAAGCAGTTGGAAGCCATTGAAGGACATGTCATAGATTCACCAAGCTGTATAGGATCACCTATCCTTTGCTTAAGGCCATTCTCAGGATGCTGGAGAAGACATGGGAAAAGAAATTAGCACTTGTGAAAGATGACCACTGGCTAGTGGAGACATGGAAAATGGGCCTAGATCATAGAAAGGAAGTCCTAGAAAGAGATTTTCATGAAGTCGAGCTTGACCTCGAATTGGTTGTGGAGCATGTAGGAATTTAGGCGAACTCCTCAAACACCCCAGAATCACCTGCAAGACAAAACTTCCACAAGAGAGAAATGGTAGAAATATCATGCTATTATTAAGATGCAAGGATGCCAAATTGAATATGACATGATTACAAATGTACAAAATTCCTGAATATATAGGCAAAAAAGAAAACCTAAGATGCAGGAGATATTGCCATGTGTCATAATCTAACAACATGTGACAACATGTGAACCCTATCTAGATGATTATTAAATATTGAGATAAGTTCTAGAAGGACAACTCATCTTCTATAAGGAATCTTATCCCACCAAACAAGGAAGGAAATACTTCCCTATTTATTAAATAATTTATCTAATAATGCAACCTAGGAATTAATGAAATATGACCTAAGTTAACTTATGCTAGTGTAATAATTAATTAATTACACTAACAACCCCCCATAAGTTCAACTTAGGGAGAAAAATGCAATGATTATGCATGGATGATGATGATGGGTCCTGACTATGAGGCCATGTTAGGTACCCATGTACATGAAGATGCATAAAATCTCCCACAACCAGAGAAAAGGGGAAAACCCAGTGGGAACAAAACCCCTCTCCAAAAAGGAGATGAAAATGAAAAAAATGTGAGATAGGATGGGAAGGATGGAGGACTCCCAAATACCCCCCAAGTACACCATCCATCACATGGATACAATAGAGAGACTAAATAGCCCCCCCAGAAGATGTGATTACCTGCAGAAATGGTAAGTGTCTGAAGACAGAACAAGATCCAATGTCAACAAACATGTCTCCCTTTGGGAAGAAACATAACCAAGTGAAAGGGAAGTGATGCTTCCCATTATGGATAGGAATTGAAGGAAGGAAGGATGAATGATGATGATATCTTAGAACTTTGCTCAAATGTCTCCTTGCCTGAAGATGAAGATGCCACAATCAATGAAGAGGGTGACAAACCAAGATGATGTAGAAACTGATGCTGAACAATATCCAAAGACAGTGATGTGATGGATGTGATGGAGACTTGATAGCCCCCCTGAATGAAGTGTCCTCAAAACCACTAAAAGAAGATTGAATTAAATCCAATGGTAGATGTTGAAGAAACCTCAGGTCTTGAATGGAATGACAGGGAAGAAGTCTCAGATAAGAAATCTCTGAATAGAGTGATATCCCCTCAAGAATGTCCTCCAAACCTGTAGAAGTAGCCAAGTTAGTGATACCTGAAACGAAGCCAACCTGAGATGCCAAGTCTAAAAAATTGAAGGTGTCCTGATGAATGATGATGGTGGAAGCCTCAATCAATGAATTTGGACAAAGAATCATTGAATGTGAAGGGATACCAATAGTCTCTAATGGAGAAGAAACACCTGAGGGAACCTTGTCAACCTCTTCGGAAAGATCAAGGCAATCAACCTCCTATACAATAATATCAACATGGGGTACTTGATCTAAAGCATGACATTCTGAATTATGACCATCGAAAAATGGTGGAGTATCTAAATCTCCATATATCTCCCAAAGATTAGTCCAAAGATTGTGAGGACAATCACAATGATCAATAGGATTCAAAACATCACAATCAACTTGCATAGAAATGATCTCCAAAATAGTATATTTGCTGCAACTCCAATCAATTTCATGAATACCTTCACTTGGATGGGGAGCTATACCAAACATATGAGGCAATAAATGGTGGCAGATCCCATCTCGCCATTGTTGATAGTTACCCTTGTGCAACATAACCAAATAAGGAGTATATGCAAGCCCCATAATGAACTTTCTCCAAAAAATACAAAGACAAATAATATTCAACAACAAATAAAGACTTCCAAGTATGATGTGCAATTGAAGTGATGTTACCTTGAAAAAAATATTTTCCCAAGCTTCAGGATGTCCAGGTTATTGAACAAATGCACCAAACTAAAAAAAATCAATGCAAGAGTACCTGGAGCTAAAACTGATAAAGGGAACTGGATTGATGAAAAAAGCTTTGAAATATCTCTTGAATGTCACTGGAATTCCGAATTTTGACAATCTGATGCGAAGATATTGGCCGTTGAGTCCAAAGTGGAGGATTGACTTCAGTTGACTATAGAATTTTTTGTGAGCAAAATTTCATAGAATATATGCCACCACTGGAAAGTAGATGAAATTCCATTTCCAACATTATATTGTTTGCCAAATTTTGATACTATGGCCAAAAGTTATGATTTTTTCAAAAAAGTTGAATTTAGCCTGCAGAAAATGGGTTTTCTAGCCAAAAAAAAATCCTTTTGATTTCATTTCTGCAAAATTTGTTCACAATGAATGGACAAAAACAAAAACCCAGAAATATTTTGAAGCTAAGAACAAAACCCAGAAATATTTTTTTGATACAGCAAGCAAAAAATGAAAAAAAATAATTTTTTTAACCTTCAGCCGAAAGAAAAATGACGCACACTAATTTTTGTTCAGTGATTTTCTCCAGGTCCGTAGAAGATATAACAAATCTAAAAGATACCCAGTTCATATTTTGACCCTGGCTACAAAACCCAAAAATTGTTTTTCCTGGAGCTATGTGGAAGTTGGATTTATGAAGTAAAAATGAAAAATGACTGCTTGCATCTAACAAGACTTTCATGCCAAAAAATGATCTCTCATATTTGAGAAGAAGTCTACAACACTGAAGCTCTGATACTATGTAGGAGTTTAGGTGAACTCCTCAAACACCCCAGAATCACCTGCAAGACAAAACTTCCACAAGAGAGAAATGGCAGAAATATCATGCTATTATTAAGATGCAAGGATACCAAATTGAATATGACATGATTACAGATGTACAAAATGCCTAAATATATAGGCAAGAAGGAAAACCTAAGATGCAAGAGATGTTTCCATGTGTCATAATCTAACAACATGTGACAACATGTGAACCCTATTTAGATGATTATTAAATATTGAGATAAGTTCTAGAAGGACAACTCATCTTCTAGAGGGAATCTTATCCCACCAAACAAGAAAGGGAATATTTCCCTATTTATTAAATGATTTATCTAATAATACAACATAAGATTTAATGAAATATGACCTAAGTTAACTTATGCTAGTGTAATAATTAATTAATTACACTAACAAAGCATACAACTGACAGTGAGGACTACCTCAAGACAATGAAAGACTACAACATGTCTGCCCTAGAATTGGATTTGAAGAAGATCAAACAATACTTCCATAAGAAGTTGGGGCAAGGGGCTGTAGATGCATTAACACTGGATTTCATGGAATTTTCTGCCAAAGCATTCACCCAATCCGAGTAGGTAATCAAGGCCTTGCCTAGGTGCACCAAGCATTGGGAGCAAATTACAAGAAGATTTAAAAGGCATACTTTTCAAATTTCCCAATCCGATATCATGGAATGGAATAAGCTCCAAGCTTTGATTGAGAAATTTGTCGAGTATGCCACCCTTTAGAAGAATGCAGGAAAGCAAGTGATAGATGATGAATTCCTGACAAAGTAGTTGCAAGAAGGCAGTCACTAGAAGACAAAACTACTATAGTGTCAGAGCCATTAGAGGAAAAAATAGAGAAAAGAAAAAAGATGAATTTTATAATGCTATATTTTAGGAGTAGGTAAAACCCTAATGTAAAATGAATCTCAGCCACACAATGAAAGTAAATCCTAGCCATTCATTTTAGTTTTAGAAAGCTATAAATAGAGGTCTCCTCTCATTTTCAAAGAGAGTTGAGTTGTTTTGTAAGGACATGCTACAAAAATTTAATGATAATTGCATTGCTTTGGTGGATTCTTGTGTTTCTTCACATGTTGCATGATTCATCTTCTCAATATTAGAATTTAGTTTACTATTCTAAGTATTTTAAGTTACTTTCAGTAGTTAGTTCATGTAGCACATTGGTGGTGAAGAATTTTATAGTGTTGATGCTTTTCATGTTCATGCTTTTTGTTGTTTGTTGTTTTGCGAGATTCTGAAAGTGAAGTGCAATTGCTGCAAGTTCAAAACAATAGTCTAAAGATCCATGTTTAACATTAGATTTGGCTTTACAATGATGTTAACATCCCCTACCAAGGCTAGGAGAGCTAAGAAAGGGGAAGCATTCGTTTCAACTCCATCCATTTTACCTCCATCCCCTTCATCTCCTCCATGCCCTTCCAACCATCCATACCACTCTTATCCCTCTCTCTTGGTGGCACTACCATCTCTCTATTTTCCTCAAGTAGCCTTCTCACCTTCCAACCCACATAGCCAAGGCATTGCCCTAGCTACTATTACTCCTTTGCAGCCCCAAGGCTCCCCAATTTACTATAGCACAGCCAGTGCAACTTCCACCTCTCATCATGGCTTGGATGGGTAATAAATCATCTCCACTGTCCTTCAATGATTACTACAACATGCCAAAGAATTTGGAAGGTTTTTGCACTAAGTTCCATCCTTGTGATTTGCAGAGGACAACCGAAGAACATATTAAAATCTTTTGAACAACCTTGAAGGATAGGAAAATAGAACATGAAAATGTGGCTTGTAGGCTCTTTCCCTACTCCTTGGTGGAAGAAGCCTTTTATTGGTACATACATCTACCAACGAGATCCATCACTACTTGGGATCAACTAAAGGACACCTTTTTATAGAAATTCAAGATCCCAATCAGCCCTTCTGAGTTATACCAATAGTTCATGTCCATCAGGAGGGAGGTCAACGAGCCTATCAACTCCTTCAATGATTGGTTCCACCAAGATTACATGAAGTTGTAGCTGCCTTATGTGGTTGATGATGCCTTAGCTAGATTGGTTTACTGCATAACATTGGATAATCTCACATCCGAATTGGTAAAGAGAATGCACACACCGCCTGCTAGGTTGGTGGATGCCTATGTTGAAGTAGTTACAACCAACATTGACTTGGGACAACACATTATAGGTTTGCTTCCGTCCATGGGGACAACTACCCATCCAACATAGATCTAAGGACCTACTCATGCCTTGGCCCATCAAACCCCGATGAAGAATCAAGTTTCACAACTAACGATAGTGCCTCATTTGAGGTAGCCATTGAACCGGGCACCTCAAGCGCCTCATTACTTGCAACCACAGTAGCACCAGACTTACCCCAGTAGTCTCAAGTGCCTACATAACTACAAAGATCTGAGTTCCCACCTGCTTAGAAAAATCAACCAGTGGTGTAGCTGGTCTTCCTTCAGAATTTGACCCCATAACCAAACAATGCAAAAAAGGATTGGATATATGATCTGACAGAATTGGGCAAGAAGATGTCTACTAAAATGACACACTTAAGGGATCAGAATAGAAAATTGAAAGCTTCTCAAAGGAGTATCCAAGCTAATCTCAACCAATATAACCATGAAAACCGCGATGTGGGTGCTTCCTCCAGACAAAATTATGAGAGAGGTCAAAATTCAAATCGAGATTTTGAGAGAAGGCCTTCACAAAGACAAAATTGAGCATGGAACACTAGACCAAACAATGGAGGCATCCCCACACATCTTGATCAACCAACTAATACTGATAAGACCACAAGTGGAGTGTATTTGGTAGAGGTGGCCTTATCTAGGTGGTGGGTATGTGCAGGATCATCATGGAAAAAATAGGCCCTTAAGTGGCAAAAAAATAAGAAAAATCAGAGTAATGTGCTCGAGAAGGAGACCGCTACCCAAAAGGATGAAGAAGCAAAATAGATAAGCAACGAAAGTCCTTTATCCCAGCTCTTTAATTTACTAGACATTGATCCAATAGATAAGGAAGAGCCCCATGAAGATGAGTTCCAAATGTTTCATCAAAGGGAAACTCCTTACAATTTAAGGAATAGACAAATAAGCGGTCCTTTCACAACCTCTACTCGTCCCAATAACTTCAATACTTCGCGTAACCCCAATGCTATCAATAATCCAAGATACCCTTATGTGCCCACCAAGTATTTCAATAAGAATAGGCAAAAGAATGAAACCCAAAATCAGCCTGCTAACTCTTTTCATAATAGGTATTTTGAGGAAGAAATAGAACAAATGGGGGAATATGTGGAAGAAGAATTCAAGAAAGTTAAACTAAGCTTGTCAGCTTTCAAATTGCTTAGATTCCCAATAGTTAGGAATGCCTTCTTTAGGATGCTTAATGGGACTGCTTCATCCAAGTCAGCTCAAGAAGCGCCTACCAAAAGGGTTTCCTTTGATGAATCCCAAAATGAGCCCGTAATCAGGGAAATCTTAGGAAAGAAAAGGAATCAACCTTCAAACCAAAAAACAAGCAAGAAAACCATTAAAGAGAAAAATCAAGCACAAACCTGAGATAAAACCAATGACAAGGATAAAGCTCAAGTAGCTCAGGGTGATGTTTCAGTGGGATTGTTCCAAGTAAAGTTGGAGACTCCTCCCTTCGTGACCACCATTAGAATATTTGGAAAGAATCTGCACAATTGTCTATTTGATTTAGGAGCCTCAACCAATGTAATGCCTTTGGAGGTATGCAAAGCTTTGGGAATAACTCCAATTCCTTCCTGACAGAAGGTAACTCAATTGGACAAGATAGAGGTGAACCATTGTTGGAGAAATCAATAGGATACCCATGCAGATCGCTGTTGATCCGAGGGTGCAATAGGGGATTGTTATTCAAGTGTCCAACATCCATGACACATATTACATCATATTAGGGAGATATTTCACCTGAGCTTTGAATGGATATGCAACAATAGATTATTCTCATTTGTGGCTTCTATGGAAGGGGTTGCTGAAATAGATATGCATCGATCGGAAGCCCCACATTAAATTTATGATCATGGAATACAACAACACAAATGAAGTGTTCTTCGTAGAAAAGGAATTGGGAAACTACTATCTCGTGGCATATTAGGATAAGCAAGAACTCCCAGAGGAAGAAGTGGTTGATGAAGTCCTTCTTGTGTTGTGTATTCCTCCTATTAACTTAACCCACATGTTTGAAAGTACAAATATACTGATTAAATCAGATGATGAAGAAACCTATAAGGATGGTAACCTTCAATTGTTGGATGGATTCCAAGAGTTTATGTAAAAATGCGGGCATGATTAGCTTAGCTTAGGAGAAAGAATGGATTTTTAGGAGCTCTTGTTACCTAGTTGGTGCGGGGTACACAATGCTACCCATTTTGAGTTTGAATGCTGCATATGCCAAACAACAATGGAAAATATCAAGGGACAAGTTACCCCAAAGGGAGAGCTCCAAACCAAGTAGTCAAACTAGAACCACACAGAATACATGCAATCACCCAAAGCTACTGAAGAAGATATACTACCAAGAAAGGAAACATGCTCTACTTACCCTAAAATCAAAGAGGCCCCCAAGTTTTGGATGCTATGCTTTGACGGGTCCAAGTCCAAACAAGGAGCGGGATCTAGTTTCAAACTCATCAGCCCCACAGGTAATACTTATTTCACCACTCATAGACTTTAGTTTTATTGCACGAACAATGTAGCAGAGTACGAAGGACTAGTGCACGGGTTTTTGATGGCACTAAGAAAGAAGGTTCAATGTTACAGGGCTTTGGTGATTTAGAGTTGGTAGTGAAACAAGTTAGGAAGTTCTATTCCTGCCATGATAGAAGGTTAGAAAATTACAAGCATAGAGTATGGGATGCCATAGACGGCTTAGATGCATTCAATATTCAATTGATCCCACATTCTAAGAATCATACTACCGATGCCTTAGCACAGGTAGCTAGTACCCTTCAACCTCTTTCCTTAGCTTTCCTAAAGAAGTTCATAGTTGAGCTTACTTCCACTCCATCAGAGCCAGATAATGTGAAAAATTTCCAAGTATTCAATGATGATAAGCATATCTTGGAATTCATCACAAGTTTTGATGTGTTTGTAACTTAGATCATTGATGAAGTAGAGCCCGAAGAGGCTGAATTAGACATAGAGGGAGTCATTAATCTCAAAACAAACACAATACCATAAGCTATGGTTCAACTTGAGCAAATATTTGACTTGGATCAGATAACAGATTAGGATCAACAAACAAAGAAGGATTCCATTGATAATCAGTGTAATGTCCACAATCTGGGAATGACTGAAGAGGTTCAAGAATGTATTCATTGGCAAGGTGTGCACACCAGAAGAAAGGAAAGGGATCATTGATGCCCTGCGCACATACCATGATGTGATATCTTGGAGTTATGAAGACTTAAAGACATATGATACCTCGATCATTACTCACACCATCCCTCTCAAGCTAGATGTGAGACCCTTTCGACAACGTCAACGCTTGATCAATACATTGCTAGAACCCATCATTTATAAAGAAGTCTAGAAGTTGTTGTTAGGAAGGATCATTTTTCCAGTCAGACACTCCACGTGGGTGGAAAACTTGGTTCTAGTTAGTAAGAAGAACAGAGAAATCAAATTGTGAGTAGACTTCCAGAACTTAAATAAAGCCTCTGAAAAGGACAATTATCCAGTGCCCTCATTGGATGAAGTTTTGAAATTAGCTAATGTGTCTCAGATGATGTCCTTTTTGGATGGGTACTCAGGATACAACCATGTGATGGTGCAATATGAGGATAGACACAAAACAACATTCACCACAAAGTGGGGAACTTTCGTATACTGGAGAATGTTGTTTGGACTGATCAATGCAGATGCCACATTTCAACATGCAATGTATATCACCTTCAAGGAACTGATCAAAAAATGCATAATCATATACATGGATGATCGTACTATGTTTTCTAAGAAAACAGGGGACCATGTCTCTGATTTGTGTAAGTTTTTTCCAAAAATGCAGAGAGTTTGGCATTTTGCCGAATCCAAAGAAATGTATCTTCAGAGTTGTGGAAGGCAAGCTATTGGGGAATGTGCTTTCAGAGAAATGAATCTCAATAGACCCGGAATGCATCCAAGCTATTTTGAAATTTTAGCTTCCAGGTAGCAAGAAGGAATTGAAATCCTTCTTTGGAAAGATCAACTTCGTCATAAAATTCATCACAGGATTTGTAGAAATCATCAAACCATTAAATGCTATGCTGAAGCAAGACACTAAAGTGGAATGGACATAGGAAGCCAAGTAGGATTTTGAAGAAATCAAGAAAGCAATTATTGATGCACCAGTGTTGGTCAACCCAGATTATCTAAAGCCATTTTATATCTATTCATTTTCTTCAGACCACTCTTGTGCCAACATTAGAAAGATGATGAAGGAAGTGAGCACCCGATTGCTTTCATGAGTGCTCTATTGAAGGATGTATAATTAAGGTATCACAATGTTAAGAAACAAGTGTATGCTTTGGTTAGAGGAGTTAAGAAATTCTGGCATTACATCTTGAGGAATAAGGTATTTGCAATTGTGCTTGATCCAATAGTCAAGACTTTATTAATCCAAAATGATCTAGGAGAATGGAGACCAAAATGTGTTACTTTATTACAAGAATATGACATGGAGATTTAGCCCATGAAGTTAGTTTGAGGGAAAGCCATCACTCGAGAAATAGTTGAAATGATAGCTAAACTAGGACCTAAGCTCACAGTGTAGCGGTATCAGCTGGAAGATGTTTCTCTAGGAGAGTGGTACGATGATATTTTCTACTATTTGCTAAACAACAAGTGCATGTCCCAATTGCAAGGAGTACAAAAGCATGCTCTAAGACTAAAGAGCAGTAGCTACATGCTACATGGATCTATTATGTACAAGAGAAATCACTAGGGAATCTATCTTATATGCCTTGGGAAAGAAGAAGCAGCTAGGATACTGAAGGAATTCCATGAAAAATTTGGCACTAGCCATGGATCCAACCCTTCAACTTCCCACCAAATTCTGTGGTTTGGGTACTACTGGGTAACGGTGCTTAGGTATGCACATAACCATGTCAGAACCTATCATGTTTGTAAAACTATTGCTACCAAAGAGAGAAATGTTGTTGTCCCGCTGCATCCAGTCCTGGAGGTAAGGCCGTTCACTTAGTGGGGCCTTGACTTCATTGGTCTGATAAGCCCACCATCCTGTGTAGCCATAGGTACATTCTAACCACTTCCAATTATTGCACTAGATGGACAAAGGTGATAGTGTGTAGACAATGCACTACTGAATTTGTTATTAATTTTTTAGAAAGTTTTATATTGAATCGCTTTGGTTGTCTGTTTTCCCTTGTGTACGATAATGGCCCCGCATTTTCCTTGCTTAAGTTTTCTACTTGGGCCTTTGATTACACGATTGCGCTTAAGTTTTCCTCCAATTATTACCCTCAAGGAAATGGCCTAGCTGAGTTAACAAATAAAAACCTAATAACTATGATGAAAAAACTACTTGATAGGAATCTCAAAACTTGGAACACCTAGCTATGCTTTTCCCTTTGGCCAGATCATACATGCCACAAGGATTCTCTGGGTGATTCCCCATTTGATCTTGTCTATGGCTTAGAGCCCATCTTTCCTATCCATCTCAAAATCCCCATGCTCTAGTTTCTTAAAACATACTATGAGGAAGGAGACCTTCAAGAAGCCCATTTAGTTGAGTTGTTGCATTTAGAAGAAGTTTGTGACCGAGCAATTGAATTTTTTTCCAAACACTAGGGAATAGTGAAAAGATGGTTTGATCATCGACCCAAAGTAAAGGCCTTTAGGATTGATAATTTAGTCCTCTTTTGGGACAAGGCCCATGAAAAGAAAGGGGGACATGAAAAATTCGACAAGCTCTAGCTTGGACCCTTTCAGATTTCAGAAATTTTAGGAGATAATGACTTTCGCCTCAATATGCTCACTGGAGAAAATGTCCTATTGCCTGTCAATGGGCAGTACCTCGAGCATTATTTCCTTTCTTGAGATTTTAAAGCTCATCCTTTGTATATAGTTGTATATAGGTTAGTTTAGGTTCCTTTTTTTGCTTTGTTGTTACACTTTCGATGTCCTCTTGTTTTGCTCACTTTCCCAACTCTTGTTTTTGTTGAGGGTGTTCCTTTGTTCTTGATGTGATAGTTGTGCTTGGCTTGTCGTACGGTTCACTTGGTTGTCTATTCCTATTTGTTATTTGGATGAATCTTCATTCATAACCATTTATTTCTGATTGCTTCCATGGAGTAGGTTTCCTTGAACTTTGACTTGACCTAGGATAGAACCCTTGTTCGAATACTCTCACATTTATCTCATATCACACACAAAAAGCACACTTTAAATGTTTCTAACAAGCTGTGCAATAATTGTTATGAGGTTTTTGCAAGTGAAAAATCTTAAGTATGCTTCAGTGACCACTATGAATCCAAACCCACGGTAAGCTTCAATGCTTACATAGTTGAGCAAAAAGAAAGGTACCAAAAGAAAATATTCAAGAAAAGAAAAGAAATAAAATGTTAAAATAAGGAAATGTGTGGGTGTGCAGACAATTCTATTAGGGCTATGGACACCCAGTTGGCAATAGAGGAATGTTCCTCGAATCACGATGATAACTCTATCGGGGCTATGGATGCCTGACTGGGAGCGGAGTAATGTCTAGGTTACTTTTGGGGTTAGACAGCTTACGCAACTTGCCTTGACCAATTAACAACTATTCATATAGCTTCTACAGAAAGGGAATGCACTCACTACACACACACACTTTTGAGATATTCCCATGACTTGATTCAACTAAGGATCATGTCCTCCTTTGAGTTTCTAGCTCACTTTTGGAAATTGGCTTCTAGTTTGTGAAACCAGAGGTTCTAGGTTCTGAATGAATCTTTACCCTTAGAATGATTGAGGCATTCTTCCAGCAGAGTCACCATTTGTTGTTCCTATGGCACATGTGCATTGTTTGGAATAGGGACCCTCTCTTCCACCTTCGTCGGGTCTCTTTTTTCCTTTGCCTCATTTTGTGTGCCCCTAAATTTTGAGCTTAAAGTGGTTAGGGAAGCTCTAAAGTCATCATCCTCAGTTAACAAAAATTCAACACCCTAAAATTTTCTATGTCGTTGGCTCTTGCAGAGGTTCTCATGTAGGCTTTCATTAGCATTTTGCTCTGGCGTCTTCCAGGTCCTACGGGTCAACCCTTACGAGCTGCCCTTTGCATGACACTATCTTCTGATTTCTATTTCATTGAAAACCAACCTAGAATGTCTGCCCGCATGGCGGGTCCCACACCCTTTCCAACCGTCATCTACTCGTTGTTTGCCAATGGTGAGGTCTTGAGTTCTCTCTATGGTGCGAGCTCTACTTTTCCTGTCGTCGACCTATCAAAATTTGTGCCCAGCTACCCTGTCGGCCGCCATACTTGCATTTAATGCAAGTAATTAATGCATTTTTTCCTATAAATAGGTCCTCTCGACCTATCATTTTCACCTTTTTCCACTTAGGATTTGTTAGAATGTGAATGATGATCATAGCTTGCATGCCCACATTGCCTCCCAACGAATCAAGACTCGACCTTTACCAAAAATTTGTGTGCCTTCCAGGTATGTCTACTATCAGTAGCTCAAGATGCATCCTTTGTGAACGAAGTGTCAAAATTAAGAATAAAATCTTAAGAGAAACCCCTAATTCCATCGACGACTGACCTGACTGTTTGTTCTGCACTTTAAATCATTTAAAAAACTTGATTAATCCTAGTTAAAACATGCAATCAACACCATTTTGTGTGATGCGGAACTTCACCTCGTCAACGTTGTTCTTCACAGATCCTTGACTCCCCTATGGCCTGCATTCCCATCGTCACTATCCTAAGTGAAACTTAAGCATTAAATGTTTAACAAAAAACCCAAATCTCTAAGCTTATGCATGTCTGCTAATGCAAGCCGTCACATGCGGGTGGCCTTCATCTCGTAGCCATTCCCCAATGGCCTACCATTATCTGAATCCCGCATTGCGGGCCCCACTAGAACTTATTCTATCGAATGTCGAAACTGACTAAGTATTGATGTTTCCTTGCGGGCCATCTTACACAGGCCACCACCTATGGACTACCACCTCATGAATGCCTTCCTTTGAATGCCCAAGCCAAAGTTCCTCCCTACATCATGGATCCTATTGCTTGCAGATGAAGACAAAGAAGAGGGAATGGACTATTACTTGTGTCATTGTGTTGATTCCAAAAAGAAATTGGAAACCCCAGTTATAGATGGAGAAAATATCGAATACCCTATAGGCTTAGTTGTTGTTACTAGAACATGGTTTAGAAGGTACCCACATAAGAGTGTTAAATAGTGGCCATTTCAGGACTTTGAAATGCATCATAAAATTCTTCATTACTTGAACCTTGTCATGGCATCCAATGTTTGTTTGACGAAATATAGGGGTATACCTTTGAACAAGACCTTTTGGAAGGTCTGTGAGTTTGACCATGAGGCAATACTTGACACAATAAAGAGTAGAGTAGACCCAGATGGTTCATTGGATTAATTTGTAAGTATATGCACAATGGTTCTTATTAATTTATACTTATATGCATGTTAATTTTTTTTATGCCAATGCTATCATCTTATTTTACTTTGTGTATCTGTAAGTAACTTGGTAAACATTGATTGGTGTCCCCTTGCAAAAAATATAGATTTATGATCCATCCAAGAGAATCTCATCCATAAAAGCAATGCAACATCCTTATTTTGATGATCTTGAAAAATATCAATTATGATTTTAAGCCATTACAAAAGTGCATGCGAATCTTGGTGAGGGAATTTCAAGTTATTCATTTGAAGTTAACCTTATCATGAGCACCTATGATGTAAACATTATAAGAGCATCTCAAATTTCAAGATATTCTATTCATGAGAGGTGTTGTGTGCAATAGGTATTTTGGAACTCCTAGTGAAGATTTATGACTAGGAGTGACTAAGTTGAGAGACTACCATGCCTATCTGTAAGTGCCTTCCATCTATTTTCACTTCATTTCCATTTTGGATGTTTCTTTTTCTTCTTTTACTTTGTGTATCTGTAACTAAACTACTAAAAATTGATTGGTCTCTCCTTGCAAAAAATGTTGATTTATGAGCCATCGAAGAGAATATTAGCTAAAAAAGAAATGGAACATCCTTATTTTGATTATCTTGACAAATCTCAATTCTGATTTCAATCCATTCTAAAAGAGTGTGTGAAGCTTTGCAAGGGAATCTCAAGTTACTCATGTGAATTTAACCTCATAATGAGAACCTATGATGTAGACATTATAAGAGAATCTCGAATGTATGAGTGACATTGTAAAATATATGTGAGAACAGAGTACCTAAGGCATTGTAATGAGATTTACTGAAATATTGAAATTTGGTGCAGGGGCACCAAGGTTATTAAGCAAATTTGGTTCATGGAAGTCTTAAGTTAGTTTTGTGTTTTGAGTTTTGTCAATTGAATAAGGTCATATTAGACCAATTGATTTATAATGTAGTAAGTCATGTTACAAAAAAAATAGTTAGGCATGATTGGAAAGATGTAGAATCATTTGTAAAAGCTATTTAAAGCCTCTTGAAGGCTTGGACACAATGTAATTTTGCTGATAGAAGAAATTCAAAACTGAAACCTATTACATTGTACGGACCCATACATGTCCTTCTTGCTCTGAAACCTATTGCATTGTGTGGTAGTGTAAAGTAGCTCTAGTTTACATCATTTTGGAGGTTCTAAGACAAAATATTGAGTGACTTCTCTTCAATACTCTGCTGCTCCCCTGATTTAACACCGTTTGCTTATTGAAGATCTTCTAAAATGTGGATTTGACCTATTCCACTTTATGTTTCCATTGTTTCTTGTGGAATGGATAATGTGAAAAGTGTAATCTAATTGTACAGGGGATTTGGAAGGCTGAGAGGTCGTTTTGGTTAGTTTTGAGTGATGCCCTAAGGTTGGGTAGAGCAAAATGCATGTGAAAATGGAGGTTTTGTGAATGGTTTTAGTGAAATGTTGATGGATTTGGCTTGGTAATGGGGGAGAATGTCTATGTAGGCCTAAATAGGTGTGTTGGAAACAATTTCAAAGTTTGGAAAGCCCGATTTATGGTATATCTAGTAAAACCCTAGCTTTATGCATGAAAAGGGAGGGTTTGCTAGGATAACACCCTAGAAGCCTTGTGTTGGTGTAATGATCAGTGAATTTGATGGTTTGAGTCACAATTAGTGACTGTCCAAGGGATTGTGTGATTACAAGAAGTTTAAAAGGTACTTTGTTTGGAAAAGTGGGGTAATTCTAGTAGACTTTTAGAAGGTTAATTTGTTGGTTCTCCATGATGGCACAAAGAAACTTATGGGGATTTTTTGTGAATCTTGTAGTAGGACTATGGTAAGTCTCTAGTGATGATTTGTTGGCCTTTGTATGGCCTTAACAGTAGGATAACTTCATTTGTTGAATATTGAAGGATTGAAGCCTTTTGAGTGTGTTTTGAGAAACCAGGTGTTTTAGTGATCAAAGATTGGGTTCATTGTTTGAGAATTGATTAGTTGATGTTGAAAATATTTACTCCACCTTGAATTGCATCAATAAGCCCTCTAACATAACAAACCCCAAAACCCTCTTCTTTCACAAGTTAGGCAAGGGTTTATTGAAAACCCATACTCCAAACCTTCCCACAGCCAATGAAAGCCTGAAACACCTTCAAAAAGGTCTGTACAAGCTTAAAAGTTCAAGAGATATCACTTCCCCCAAATACTTCTTCAAATCCTAGCACTAAACCACCATTTTCCACTCAAAAAGGCCCTACCCAGCGATAGATCTTCCTTATACAATAGCACGAGAAACACTTCCTTCTCGATTCTCACATCAAGTGGTCGATGAGCTTACTTTTATATTTCAAATTGATCACCAAGGAACAAAGGAAGTAAGAAGGCTGCCTAAGGTTCAATTCGGTTGGAGCCCCTCAAATATATTATTGTTTTGCTTGCAAGGATTCTTCTCGATGTGGTTGTCATACCATCTGTTGGTTTGGCATTTCCCTACCCCTTCTTGGCTTTGGGGAAAATCACTCTTATGTGCCAGTCAAGGTCCTCTCTTGGTCTTTCAGACCTGAAGATGAGACATAAAAAGCAGCTAGGGGGCATAGCTACTTCTGCCCACTTTGACTTCATTCCCTCTCCTACTTGCTGGTCTCGCTAACCGACATCTCCTGGTTATGGATGCTTTTCTCCGCTGACATCTAGGGCATCACCTAAAAACCCTCTATTTTCCTTCGTTACACACAAAAATTTGCACACATGTTTTATAACCCTATTTAAGCCTTTCCATTGAGTTATAGAAGCATACCATGGGTGAAAGGCTTTATATGAGATTTTAATGCACTCAAAACCCTTAAAATAGGGGATATAGACCGACCCTTAGTAATTGGCTTCTAAAATGCACAAAATCACTTGAAATCCAACCAAACCAAACTAAAATAGAGTTAAGTCTTCTTCCCACCGAATTCCATCAAAAAGAGAGCACAATCACCTTGTATAGAACCATACAGTTTAAGGAAATATCAGATCCCAAATTGCAAAAGGGTAGCAATATTTGACGGGGTATTATTTAGAAACCATGGAACTTACAAAATATTCGTCTAAACCTATGAGATCAAGTTGGGCCCCTCTACAATAACCTCTCTCAGTTTTTTTTTATCTCGGACTCGTTTTCTCGTTGTGTCTAGTTTTCACTTGATGGAAAATTGTCAAATGCAAGCAGTGCAAAGTTGCAAAGTGGTGCAACTTTCATTCTGCAACTCGTGTGACAAAACGGACTATTCCAACACATCCAAATAGGTATGTTTACGCTAGGAATGCTCCTCTTTTGCACCCAAACATGTAGAATCACTTCAAGCTATGTTCAACCAGATTGATCCTTTAAGGGTCCAAAGTGCAAAATCGTTGCAAACTTCAGCATGTTGTTACTTGGATACCATGACACTTAGAAACTTCTCATTTGATCCTATGGGATCACGTCGGGACCCTCTACAATAGGATCTCTTGGTTTTCATTATTTTACAGGCATTTTCCCGTGGCGGAAAATTTTCACTTGGGGAAAAAATTATCAAATGCAAGTAGTTAAAAGTTGCAAAGTGGTGCAACTTTGATTCTGCAATTCGTGTGACCAAATAAACAATTCCAATGCATCTAAATAGGTATGTTTACCCTAGGCATGGTCCTCTTTCACACCCAAATATGTGGAATCGCTCTGAGCTACGTTCAACCGGATCGATCTGTTAAGGATCCAAAGTGCAAAATGGCTGCAAACTTCATCATGTTGTTACTTGGATACCATGATGCTTAGAAAATTCTCGTCTAATCCTATGGGATTAGGTTGGGACCCTTTACAATAACCTCTCTCATTTTTTTCTATCTCAGAGGTATTTTCCTGTGGTAGCGAATTTTCACTTGGCAAAAAAGTTGTCAAATGCAAGTAGTTGAAAGTTGCAAAGTGGTACAACTTTCATTCTACAACTCGTGTGACCAAACGGACTATTCCAACACATCCGAATAGGTATGTTTACACTAGAAATGGTCCTCTTTTGCACCCAAACATAAAGAATCGCTCCGAGCTACAATCAACTAGATCGATCCCTTAAGGGTCCAAAGTGCAAAATGGCTGCAAACTTCAACATGTTGTTACTCAAATACCATGATGCTTAGAAACTTGTCATCTAATCCTATGGGATTGCGTTAGGCCCCTCTATAATAACCTCTCTCAGTTTTTTCTATCTCAAGGGAATTTTCCCATGGTGGTGAATTTTTACTTGGAGAAAAAGTTGTCAAATGCAAGTAGTTGAAAGTTGCAAAGTGGTGCAACTTTCATTCTGCAACTCATGTGACCAAACAGAATGTTCCAACGCGTCTGAATAGGTATGTTTACGCTAGGAATGGTCCCCTTTTGCACCCAAACATGCAGAATCACTCTGAACTTATATACTCTCCGTCTAAGCCTACAGGATCACATTGGGCCCCTCTACAATAACCTTTCTCAGTTTTTGCTATCTCAGACTTGTTTTCCTATGGTGTCCAGTTTTCACTTGATGGAAAAAGTATCAAATGCAAGCAGTGTAAAGTTGCAAAGTGGTGCAACTTTTTTTTTGCAATTCGTGTGACTAAAAAAATTGTTCCAACATATCTCAATAGGTACATCTATGCTAGGCATGGTCCTCTTTCACACCCAAACACACAGAATTGGTTTGAGCTACGTTCAACCAACTTGATCCCTTATGATGGCATGCAAAACAATTGAAAAGAGAAACATGCACATGACAGTTGATGTAAGTAAGATAGGGAGTAGGAATAAGAAAATAGCATTGGTAAAGGTGTTGGAAGAGATTACTAATTGTGGACATCAAAACCTGCAAATGGTTAAATAACTAACATACACAAGCATGATTAGTATATTTAAGCAAAACAAACCTTCAACATCCATATGAGATATCTAACATGTTTTAAAATGCTATCAAATAACAAGATAAATAAAAGCATACAAAGAAAAACATGAAATAAATCTATCCCATATTGGATTGGTGCTATTGTAGAAAATAGCCCTTTCCCAATCCTTGCTTAAGCTTGATATTGCCAATGATGATGATAAGATGGGAAAAATCAGTTCTCAAATGAAGAGAGTGACTTTGCATAGGATTTGTGGATGAGATACAAAGATTGTGGATCAAGATGTGTAGATTGGTGGAGGATTTGATCAATGGAGGAGACCTTTATTTATGGACAAAGGTGATAAAAGAATGCCAAACATGGAGGATGTGGGACTAAAGATCCACCAATGAGATGAGGCCACTTGTCAACTTGTGAGTGGTTGAGGAGTGTGCAAGATTTGGGAAATGTGCCCAAGAGGGGGAAATTCAAATTTGAATTTGATAGTTAATGCTTAGTTTGACCTTTGCAAGGGACATTTAAGAGCCATGTAAGAGCTCATAAATGACTTGTTGGATGTACATGTCCACTTGTTTTTGAATTCAAACTTGAGGGAATATTCCTCAAAGATGCCATGTTGATGGAAAATGTTGGATTTTATAAATGAATAAATTGATTTATTTGTGCAAGTGGGAAAAGCTAGAGGATGTGATGGGTGGTTAGGCTAGGTTAATTAGGGTTAGATTAGCTTAATGATGATTAGGATGATTTTGACCCCCTTGACTTGAATTTTTGGATTTATTTATATCAAGAGGAATGGAAAATGCATTTGGGATTTAATTAAATGAATGTTTGATTTATTTAATTAAAAGGTTGATGATAAAGTTTATTTAATTTTAAATTAGTGACCTTAGGAGATTGAAATTAATGAGTTTACCTGATGAATGGATGAAGGTGAACTTGATTAATTTGATGAGTGGATGAATGTGAAACCTGGTTTACTTGCTGAATGGACCTAATTGAATGCATAATGTTAATTTTGCATGTCTACATTTTTCCCCTCTTTGAAGCAATGTACTTGTTGTGTTGGTTCAAAGAATAAACTTGCCACAATCAAAATTCAAAAAATTTATGCTTTTTCTGATGCCCTAGCAGAAAGAAGTACACTGGTACATTGCCCCCTCGAGAAATCGAGCGAAAATATTCGATTTGAGGGTCGATCTCGCGAGAGGTTCAAAATGGATGGTTATGGATGATAATGCAAATGAGGTGATTTTAAGATTCTTAGAATAACAAATCTATATTATCTTAAACAACTTAAATGATGATATGATGTATGAGATGGATGAAATGGATGATGTGATGATTTATGAGAGGCTTAGACTAACAGATCTATATTATGATGATGATATGCTATGATTATGCAAATATATGATTTTATGAGATGTTTAGACTAACATATCTATATTATGATGATGATATGCTATGATTATGATATGCTGAATACTGATGGTTTGTGGATGCAGGATGAATGCACTGGTGATGATGATTAACTATTCATGCTGTGATGTTAGTGCAGAAAAGAATAAATTAGATGATGACAAGAGGATCCAACAAGCCAACTTTATGAGAGATGATGATGAGAAATGATGATGATAGATGGATGATTTGCTTATCAAGGATTGGGATTTTAAAAGGGTCACTTACCTTATGTTTGATAACATGCATAAGTACGATGCATCAAGGTATGAAGGACCAGGATGGCATAGTGCTTAGTGTGATGGAATTTGACACGACAAATAGATAGGAGTATTCTTGTTCACACCTGAAATACAAAAACCTTGCTAGGATACACTTTAGAAGATTCAAACACCTTGGACCAAAACATGGAAAGGTATAACCAATCAATGCAGTAGTCAACAAGCTATCCAAAACATCCTCTATGCATATCTAACAAAGCAAGTATTCGCCAAGGTTATTTTACAAGAACGCCCAACAAGCATAGCAGACAAAAGAATAATGATGATTGCCCCATTCGGACTATCTCTCTAAATCCTTTGTTCGGATATCATCGAGAGGTCCTTGGAATGAGCGCAATAAGATAAATCAAAATAAAAGATCAAGTACGCAAAAACGTCAATGTTCTTCATATCTCTAGCCAAAAGGGATTTGTTTTGATAGGATAAGAATCCAAAGTGATATCCAAAATGATGCCCATTGTCAGAACGATATATCCTAGGACATGCATTATATAGGATGATGATGGGTTGATAAGTTGATTGATAGGCTATTGACATAAGGTTGATTGACATGTTTGAAAATGATCAAGAGTTTGATTTTCCATTTAATGGTTTGTTGTTTTGATTTTGATTTTACGATTGAAGATTGATTTTGCTGATTGCTATGATTGTTACTATTTGTTTTACCAAAGAACAAAGGTGATGATCAGTTTATTATGGATGATTGATTATTTCAAATATTTGGATGTTTTTGACATTTTATAATGTTTTGAGGCTGTTTTTGGTATTTTTTTAAGATTTTACAAATGTTTTGATTTTTTATTTTTGTGATGTTTTTGGATTTTGCGTTTTTTGAATGTTTTTGGATTTTGATTTTTTTCAAATGTTTTTGGATTTGAATGTTTTTTGAATGTTTTTTGGATTTTCATGTTTTGGATGTTTTTGGATTTTGATGCTTTGGGGGCTGATCAAATATGAGCCTTGCCTACGTTTAAGCTCAAAGATGATGTAGTTCGGATACCATGTTTTTGATGTTTTCTGCTTTATAGATATTTTTGGGTTTTTTGATATTTTAGATGTTTTTGGATTTTTCGCACAATTTTGACGATTTGGATATGGACATGTGTGACGATATCAGTTCTCTGTTTTGGATTTTGTTGAAAACCAAGCCAAGGTTGATTGATCAGATCAATGGATTGATGATGATGATAACATTGTTGAGGATACACAACAATGCAAGGATTTGATTGATCCGGATTGATGACGATAACATTGTTGAGGATGCACAACAATGCAAGGATTGATTGATCAAGATTGATGATGATAACATTGTTGAGGATGCACAACAATGCAAGGATAGTGTTAAGCAACACAAGGATATCCTGATGATTTCTTGATTGGATTTGATTGATCATGATTGATGAAGCTTGGTTTGAAACAAAAGACATTTGAATGATTTGATGTGATGTTTGAAGGGTGTGTTTGATGAAACTGATATTGATTGTTTGGATTGATATTTGATGAAAGATGAAGACTGATAAGGAACATCTTCTCGTCAAAATATGCCATGGACTAGTGATTTGGATTTTTTCTCACAAGTGGTGGACCAATTTGATTTCAAACTTTCCAATGTTTAGATCACCACATAAGTAGGAGGATATAGATCAAGATTTATTCCTCGAAGCAAGATGTACATGATAGGGTAGGGTTGGATGGAACACTCACTGTTCCATGCTCTGGGTCTCACCTTGGCAAACCCATTTGATGTCACTCTCCACCACCTCAACCTATAGGCCCTAATACTTGTTAGGAACCCCTGGTTCTCCTAGCCAACCCTACTATCATCTCCATTTCCCTAACCAAGCCAATCTTGATGCTCTCTCTGCCATTCTCTCCTTAGCCCTTAATCTTCCTAAAGGCCAGCCAAATCTCCATCCTTCACCAATTCGATGCAGGGGTGTGTTTTGTCTCCCATGGCTTCAAGATCATCCCCCTAGGGTTCTTGATCATCCACCAATCTCTAATTCTCCATCGCTATCACCAAACCCTCTTCTAGGGTTAAAAAGGCTACTAGCCCTTGAGCCCCAATTAGGTCTCCTAACCCGAGAAAAGTGGAAACCACTCCAAAAACCTCTAAATGACCTAGGATATTTTCTTGGGGTTTATGTTTCCTATGCTCACACCTTGAATATTTTTGGGGTTTGGAGCCTGTACTGTCCGTACACTACCCTAGCCATGAACTTAGCACTTTTAGGCTTGTTTTAAGCCAATTTTTGACCTCCTTGAGATCATTCAGTTTGTCTACCAATTCCCAGTCTATGTTAAGCCTCCTTCTTATTACCAAGCCTCTAAAAGGCAATCCACATCCTCTCCACACCGTGGTTCACTAGGAGATTGGAACCCCTGCAACCTTAATGCTATGCACTCTTTGACTGTCCTAGCCGGGCACTGCCAAGCTCGCCTAGGAACAGTCTTTTGCAATGGATTCCTGACTCTTAAGGACTCCTACCTCTACCTTATGTAAAATCATGGATTCTAGCCTCTGTTTCCAAGAACCCATACACCAGGTACAGGGGAAACACAGTCTAGAGCTCCATCTCTGCTGGTCTGACAGTCAGAACAAAAATTGTAAGAAATGAATTAACCTAACAAAACAAATGCTTGAACCGATGCAACAAGCTAACTACTGAAATAAGAAAAGCCTGAAAAGGAATTACACTATCTAATCTACTCACAACATTTGATCAAACCATCAATGCATAAATCCAAAACCATAAACCAGAAGATGTTCTTCAATATCACAGTCTTAATTGCACTCCATGAAATTTTTACAAATTAAAAACCAACCAACCTTGCTCTTAGCTCGAGCAACTCCTTATAACTCCTCTTCAAGGTAGTTACCAATCCCTTGGGTTGGAAATTTCCATAATCAAGTGGCAAAAGGTGCAAAATGTCCCATTTTGCCACCTTTGCCAATTATTGCTAACTCCTAAACAACTAAGAAACATGAGTTACAAACTCCCTCCCGATCACTCTAGATCAAGACAAGAAAACACTCTAACTCAAATTCCAATGGTCAACATGACCTTCTTAGAAAATAATTTACACTAAATTTATCCTAGACTTCCTATAGCCTAGTGTTTCCTAGGTGCTCCTGCACCATTCTCCCCCCTCTACACAAACTCTAAGGAATGTCAGGAGAGGGTAATGACACATCTATGCCTTGCCTCTTGAGCTGAGCTTCATCCATCCATGGAGCCTCAGATTCATGCTTATTCCTCCATTTGACAAGATGCTCCATGTATACCTTGTGCCTTGTAGCCTTCTTCACTCTTGACTCCAAGATCTTCTCTACCTGAGGCTTGTCTTGATTAGGTAAGGATATATTGCTGATGTCCTTGAAGATCTCCTTACTGTTCTGATCCACATCATTGACTGACCCCTTGTATTTGATCAAGTCGGCTATATTGAAAACTGGTGAGATTCCTAAACCAGTAGGTAACTCTAACTTGTATGCATTTTTACCGTACTTGGCTAATATCTTGCATGTTTCTAATCTTTTCATTTGCAACTTGTTTGACATTCCCTTCTGCAACCTTGACTTGTTAAGGTGGACCATGACATAGTCTCCTACTACAAATTGCACATCCTTCCTTGACAAATCTACCTTCTCCTTCAACTTTTGTGTAGCCTCGGTGACTATCTTCCTCACCTGCTCCTGAATCTCTTTCATGGTTTGACTGAAGTCCTTTGCATGTCCACTTCTATGTTCCATAGCTCCAAGATCTCTGAGGTCACATATGCCTCTTGGGTGCATCCCATACACAACTTCAAAAGGACTCTTCCCTGTGGTCCGGTTCACACTATCATTGTAAGCATACTTAGCTTGTGCGATAACCATATCCCATGTCTATCCATACTCCCTAGTTAGGAACCTTAGAAGGTTACCTAGCACCCTATTAACCACCTCTATTTGACCATTGGTTTGAGGATGATAAGCTGATCCAAATGACAGGTTGGTAACCAATCTACTCCATAGAGTCTTCCAAAAGTGACTCATGAACTTCACATCCCTGTCTGAAAGAATGCTCAAAGGAAATCCGTGGATCCTTACAACTTCCTTGAAGAAGAGATGAGCTATGTAAGTAGCATCATGGGTAGTTTTGCAAGGGATAAAATGACTCATTTTGCTAAATTTGTCCACTACTACATAGACACTGTCAAAACTAGTCTTGGTCTTAGGAAGGCCTACCACAAAATCCATGCTTACACACTCCCATGGTCTGTTAGGAATGGGTAGGGGTTGATATAGACCAGCATTACTAGCTCCTCCCTTAGCTTTCATACACAGAACACATTGCTCCACATACTTTCTAACATCTATTTCCAACTTAGGCCAGTACTAGAATCTTTGCACTAGTTCTAGAGTCTTATTGATGCCAAAATGTCCACTAAGACTTCCATTATGCTTTTCCTAAATGAGATTTTCCCTCATTGACCCTCTTGGAACACATAACAGATTTCCTTTAAACAATAACCCACTTTGCAATTTATACTATGAGTATTGGCTATGTAAATGGTTCTCAAAGTTAGAACATACCTTATAGACCTTTGAAAAGTCTTCATCTTCCCCATAGAGATCTTTAAAACTGTCAATCCCTATGCTCTTCACTTGTATCTCTTGCACTGTCAACAATCTCCTGCTCAATGCATCTGCTACTTTTTTTAGTTGTCCCTTCTTGTGCTTGATGGTGAAAGTAAAAGCTTGGATGTATTACATCCACTTCAAGTGTCTATTGTTCAACTTCTATTGGGTATTCATATAGCTAAGTGCCTGATTGTCGGTAAAGACTACAAATTCCTTGGGTAGAAGGTAATGCCTCCACTTCCTAAGTGACTGAACCAAAGCATAAAGTTCTAAGTCATAAGTTGAATACCTCTTATTTTCTTCATTGAGCTTCTCACTAAAGAAGGATATAGGCCTTCCCTCTTGAATTAGCACTCCTCCTACTGCCACTCCACTTGCATCACATTCAACAGTGAACAATTTATCAAAACTAGGTAATAAGAGAATAGGTTGAGTTGCCACCTCTTGTTTCAGTTTCTCAAACCCTTTCTCAGCTTCTTGAGTCCACACAAACTTAGTCTTTAAACCACCCTTGATTGTATCTAGGACTGGTGCATAGATGCCACTAAAGTTCTTTATGAATTTTCTATAAAATTGAGCCAACCCATGAAAACTTCTTACCTCTGTCCCTGTGGTTGGTGTAGGCCAGTTTAGGATAGCTTCCACCTTACTTGGATCCATCTTCAATGATCCTTGGGATACTACAAACCCAAAATACACAAGCTCCTATTTGAAGAACTCACATTTCTCTAGATTGATTTCCAACTTCTCCTCTTGCAACCTTCTAAGAACCAACTCCACATGTTTTAAATTCTCTTCTGTTGTCTTGCTGAATATGAGGATGTCATCAAGGTATACCACCACAAATATCCCTGTGAAGTATTTGAGCACTTCGTTCATGAGCCTCATGAATGTGCTAGGGGCATTGGAGAGACCAAATGGCATCACTCTCCATTCATATAACCCATCATTTGTCTTAAATGTTGTCTCCCACTCATCACCATCCTTAATTCTGATCTGATGGTATCCACTCTTGAGATACAACTTTGTGTAGTATTGAGCTCCTCCAAGACAATCCATTAAGTCTTCAATTCTAGGAATAGGGAACCTATACCTAATGGTGATCCTATTTATTGCTCTAGAATCAGTGCATAATCTCCATTTACCTCCCTTCTTGGTTGCTAAGACCACTGGTACTGCACATGGGTTGATGCTCTTTTGAATCAATCCTTGATCCAACAACTCTTGCACTTGCCTAGCTACCTCTAGATTTTGATCCTGTGTAAGCTTATAAGCCACTTTGTTAGGGAAGGAGGCTCCAGGTATGAAGTCATTTTGATGACTTATGGATCTCTTTGGTGGTAGAGTTGTAGGTGCACCATCACTTAAAATGTCCTTGAACCGATCCAACAACTTTAGGACTGCTCCGGGTATGACTGTATTTTCAGCCTTGTCTTCTTCTTTAGGTTGTAACATAACCACATATCCTTCACCCCCTTGATGTAGGTTGTTAAAGAACTCCTTCCCACTACTCAACATGACACTTGGTGTCTTTGACTGTCCCTCTTCTTCTTCTGATAGTGACTGCAACTTGAAAGTCTTCCCATCCTTCTCGAAGGAAATGCTATTCTCTTTCCCATCATACATGGCACTTCTGTCATACTGCCATGGTCTGCCCAATAGTAGATGGCATGCATCCATGGGTAAAACATCAAAAACTAACTTATCCTTATACCCTCCAATGGAAAACTCCACCGTTACTTGCTCATTCACTAGAACACTCTGCCCTTTGTTGAGCCATGTTACCTTGTAGGGGTTAGTGTGAGGTACCTTTTTCATTTTCAGTTTCATTACTACTTCTTTTGAGATGATATTGTTTCTTGAACCTGAATCTAAAATGACCTTGCATACTTTACCAAGTATCTTGCACTTCACTCTAAATAGAGCTCTTCTTTGTTTTGGTTCTTCCTTGACCGGTTGTCTGATCAACACTCTTCTAAACATTAGATTCTCTCCCATCTCAGATTCAATGTGACTGACCTCAAGTGACTTAGGAATCATGGTGTCCTCTTGTGCATAAGCCACTCTCTTCTCATTGTTTGATGAAGATGCTTTCTCCGGACACCTATAAGCAAGGTGTCCAACTTGACCACAATAGTAGCATTTCATGTTTGTAAAGTATGAATTGCTCCTGCCTGCTCCTCTTCCTCTAGTGGATCCTCCTTGAGAACCTCTACCTCTATTATACTCTCCTCTAGAAGGTGTTTCATTGCAATGATCTATGGATTTAAACTCTCCTTGGTTTCTTTGATCATTGCCTCTACCTTGGTAGCCACCTCGCTGTCCTCTTTGATCTCTTTGATCTCTGCCTTTACCTCTACTCTTAGAAGTTTGTCCTTGTATCCTCTTGCTTCTTTCCTCAATCTTTATAGCTAATTGGTAACATTGGTGTACTATCTTGGGACTTAGAAGAGTCATTTCCTCTTGAATGTTCCACTTCAAGCCATTAAGATATCTAGCCACCTTGATACTTTCATCCTCTGTCACATTAGACCTCATGCATAGTTTTTAAAAATCCTTAGTATAAGTGTTCACATCTTAGCCTCTTTGCCTCAGGCTCTATCTTTTCTTATGCAACTGAATTTCATAGTCATCTGGAATGTATGCTTCTCTTACCTTGGAAACCATTCCCTTCCAAGTAGAGATAGGCTACTTACCTTCCTTTTTCCTCTCTATCTGAATGAACTTCCACCATGTCAAGGCAAAACCTCTTAGTCTTGACTTGGCCACCTTTACCTTCTATGCTTCAGTGACTCCATCACATTCAAAGTGGTTTTCCATTCCCTCTATCCAATCCACAACTAAATCAACTTCCATTTTTCCACTAAACAGTGGTATGCCTTCAAGTCCTTTTCCACTCAAAGCCTTTAATTCCTTCAAGAAAGTCTCTTCTTCCAAAATAGGGTCAGGTTTAGGGATCTTGTCTTCCTCTGCAACCTCTTCTTTCTTTGGTACCCTTCCTTCCAACTGCACATTATTCAATGCTTTCTCAAGTTGTTCTATTCTTTCTTTTAACAACTTATTGTCTTCCTCTTGTTCTTCAACCATCTTGGCCAATTCAACATTTGTCACCATGATGGTAGAACCACTAGATTCAAGGTCTGACATACAAGATTCTTCCCAAATCTTTAACTTGCTCTGATACCAATCTGATAGGGTAGGGTTGGATGGAACACTCACTGTTCCATGCTCTGGATCTCACCTTGGCAAACCCCTTTGGTGTCACTCTCCACCACCTCAACCTATAGGCCCTAATGCTTGTTAGGCACCCCTGGTTCTCCTGGCCAACCCTACTATCATCTCCATTTCCCTAACCAAGCCAATCTTGGTGCTCTCTCTGCCATTCTCTCCTTAGCCCTTAATCTTCCTCAAGGCTAGCCAAATCTCCATCCTTCACCAATTCGATGCAGGGGTGTGTGTTGTCTCCCATGGCTTCAAGATCACCCCCCTAGGGTTCTTGATCATCCACCAATCTCTAGTTCTCCATCGTTCTCACCAAACCCTCTTCTAGGGTTAAAAAGGCTACTAGCCCTTGAGCCCCAATTAGGTCTCCTAACTCGAGAAAAGTGGAAACCACTCCAAAAACCTCTAAATGACCTAGGATATTTTCTTGGGGTTTTTGTTTCCTATTCTCGCACCTTGAATATTTTTGGGGTTTGGAGCCTATACTATCCGTACATTGCCCTAGCCATGAACTTAGCACTTTTAGGGTTGTTTTAAGCCAATTTTTGACCTCCTTGAGATTAGTCAGTTTGTCTGCCACTTCCCGGTCTATGTTAAGCCTCCTTCTTATTACCAAGCCTCTACAAGGCAATCCACATCCTCTCCACACCATGGTTCACTAGGAGATTGGCACCCCTGCAACCTTAGTGCTCTGTACTCTTTGACTGTCCTAGCCGGGCACTGCCAAGATCGCCTAGGAACAATCTTTTGCCATGGATTCTTGACTCCTAAGGACTCCTAACTATACCTTATGTACAATCATGGAGTCTAGCCTCCGTTTCCAAGAACCCATACACCAGGTAGAGGGGAAACACGGTCTAGAGCTCCATCTCTGCCGGTCTGACAGTCAAAACAAAAATTGCAAGAAATGAATTAACCTAACAAAACAAATGCTTGAACGGATGCAACAAGCTAACTACTAAACTAAGAAAAGCCTGAAAAGGAATTACACTACCTACTCTACTTACAAAATCTGATCAAACCATCAATGCATAAATACAAAACCATAAACCAAAAGATGTTCTTCAATATCATAGTCTTAATTGCACTCCATGAAATTTTTACAAATTAAAAACCAACCAACCTTGCTCTCAGCTCGAGCAACTCCTTATAACTCCTCTCCAAGGTAGTTTCCAATCCCTTGGGTCAGAAATTTCCATAATCAAGTGGAAAAAGGTGCAAAATGTCCCATTTTTCCACCTTTTCCAATTATTGCTAACTCCTAAACAACTAAGAAACATGAGTTACAAAATCCCTCCTGATCACTCCAGATCAAGACAAGAAAACACTCTAACTCAAATTCCAATGGTCAACATGACCTTCTTAGAAAAGAATTTACACTAAATTTATCCTAGACTTCCCATAGCCTAGTGTTTCTTAGGTGCTCCTGCACCAGTACATATTTTCCCCCAGTGTCTAGCAATGTATGGAATGCCATGATGGATGCTCGGATAGGTGTATGGAGGGATGGATACGCAAAGGATGCCAAGGATTATCTTTCGATAAGATAAGGTGTTGGGATAAAGAATGTTGATTGGATAATGCTTCACAACTCATATAACGTTGGATAGGATCAATGAAAATGGCCCATCTCAATTTTTTTCTTTATTGTTTTCAATCCTTTTTTTGATTTTTTTGGATTTTCATAGTTTTTTCTTTTTTTTTCAATTTTTTTGAAAGATTTTAAGCTCATGTTGAATCACTTTGTGGTGTTGATGTAGATGCTTTTGTCATAACGTGCCATCGGTATCCTTCCTAAATAAGTTTCTTTGCTAAGATACATGCACTTGAATGCAACTTTTGGGATTCCTGATTTTCTTTGTCGATACCAGAGTTAACTCTGTCTTTGTGCATACATCGTGATAGAGTGCCTTCAAAATCCTTATGATTAATGGTCATTTTCAATACATGGTTAATGTGAGAATTGGATATTATGCGTGTAGGTGTAGATGGAGTGTTTTTAGGGATCATAAAAGATGGATTGGTTGACAACTTGGAATCTTTGACTCTCCAAACTTGGGAAGATGAGAAATGATGAGTGGATATGAAAGTGTGCATGGAATTAGGACTAACTACTTGATACACTTTTTACATCAAAGCCTTCTTTTTCTTTTGTGGACATTTTTGATGGATACTTGTCCCTTTTTAATTTTTCCCCATAGTTTCTTTGACTGATGGAGTTTGATAGGGATAATCTTTCTTTGTATATTTTGGTATCCATATGTATTTGATTTGTCCATTATGCTTTTCTGATTCTTTTTCTTTGATAACATTCTTTGTACTTTTATTCAAATGTTTCATTTGATGTTGGTCCCAATTCGTGGATGGGGTGATGGGTGGATGAAGATTCATGGTGTGGCTAGTTGTAGTATTGGCAATGGTTTCACCATAAAGATTCTTCGTGCTCCCTATATTGATGCTTGCTTGAGACATAGTTGCCCCTAGCATGGTGGTAGTAGTACCTTCATGCTTTGATTTTTCCTGTTCTGAGAGCTCTTGTTCAAAATGCATTCTCTGATAAATGACCACCGTAGGTGACGTTATTTCAATTGGATGCTCTGCTGACTTCTAAATATCTTGTTCTATCTAACTCATTTCCTTGAGCAGATAATGTTGGATATCTTTATTCATGATGTCCTCAGTCTGATTTTGGGACATATTTGATCCTGATTTTGATAACTTAGTTTGATTGTAGGAATCGATAACCTGCTTTTTTTGTGTTACAGAATTTTGTTCTAGATGAAGATCATCTACGTGTCCATCCATAGAAAGCATCTCATGGTTAGATGGAGGAGTATGTGCTATATGGATATGATCATCTTGCATAGATAGGAGAGTGTCCATTAGATTATTGTAGTATCTTGAAGATACAAATTCTTGATCTTGAATGATTTTGGGGTTGCTTTCGACATGTTTTGGATCAAGTTCTTGACATGGATCAGTTTCAAAGGATGGATTGCTTGCAAAGGGTTCTTGGACATCATCATTAGGCATGGTAAGTGGTTCAATATCCTCAAGTATCGAGTTCATGGTTCCTTCAGTATCTGTAACCATGAGGTCAAAGGGTGTCAACATATCTTGGGAAAGACCATTGCTAGACCTTAGTGAAAGATGTTGATCATGCTTTGGGATAAATTCTTGAGATATGTCTTCTAACTCATAAGGAAATGTAGAGACATTTTCAAAATGATCATAGGTCAATGGATCGTGCATTATGTCGATAGGATCAAACAATCCTAACACTCCTTGAAAGAGATCACTAAAAAGTGGCTCTTGATGTATGGTGCATTGATCATCAGATGGTGTAGAAACATCTTCAATATGCTCCTTAATTGAGAGATCTCGAACATTGTTTTCAACAATTATGGTGGAGAGATCAACCATAGAGTCAAGTGATGTTGATATTTCTTGGATTGGATCATTGTCATGTATTGTTGGTGGATTTTGATCATGATTCAAAAGTGACTCTTGACATATGTTGATTTGATCTTCGGATGAGATAGACATAGCTTCAAGGTGCTCAGTGATGGATAGCTCTTGATTATATGATCGTTGACTTGGATCGATACATGGAGTCGTTAACATTTTGTTGGGATTTTGAACAACATTTTCTCGTTGGGCTTGGTATTGGGCTTGAGCTTGCGCTTGCACTTGATCCTGGGCTTGTGCTTGTTGGGCTTGTAGAGCTTGAGTTGCTTGTTTGGTGGCTAGATATTGTTGGATGGCCTTTTGGTATGCCTAGTGATCTTTTAGCGCAATGTTATATTGTCTTGCTGCATTAGGTTTAGGTGGTAGTGGTGGTGGATTTGGAATTGTGTTGGATGTAGTGATGAGTGATTGAGATATGCTTGGAGTGATCGTGAGGGTTTGAGATGTGATGGGAATGATAGTGGTGGTTGGAATTATCAAAGTGATAGGGATGGTCAGAATGACCAAGGTGATAGGCCCTTGGGAGACCATGTTTTGATTTGTTGGGATCAACATTGTTGCTTGATTGAATACCATCTGTTGGTGTGATATCGATTTTATATTCAAAGGATTTGACGTGATGGCTTGATTGGTGTTAGGTGAATTGATTTGGATGGAGTGATTGGTACTAGGTAAAGGGGGAAGGCCTAAACTAAGGAATGATGTTGATATGGGTAATGGTGGTGGAGATGTCTCTTGGCACAATGACTCAACTATTTTAGTAAGTGTAGCAATTTGATCTCGCCAAATTTGATCTTGATTTTGATCTTGACTCCCTTGATATAGTTGATTTGGTTTTTGTTCAAGAAAATTTGGGATGAATACTTGTGGCTTTTGAATGGGATCATGGACAAATTTATTTTGGACAATGTTATGGCTTGGGATGATGTTCAAATTTGGCATGATAGGTTGAAATTGAACATTGTTGATGTTGGGAATCACCTTGCCTTGTTTTAGGTAACTTTTATTTTGCATGGTGTTACCTTGACTTGGAGATTTTAACATCTTGATTGGATTTTGAACAATATTTGTATGATTTGCAACCATATTTATCCCAAATTTTTTTGGATTCATGTTTTGAAAACTTGTACTTGGTACATTCTCATTTGAAGGCTCATGCATTGATTGTTTGGTTGGAAAACTTGTAGGTTTGGATTTAGATCTACCGTCAGGAAATGTGTTCCAATATTTGATTTGGGCATACTCACACCTGTTGTGCCATTGACATTTGTAGAAGGTAATGATCCCATGTATGGATTGTATAAGTGTGAGTTTTGATAATCAGTCAACATTGTAAGGCTTTGAAAGTTTAATTGATTTGGATTACTCATGATGTATGGATCAAGTTTATATTCCATGTTCTCCTTGTGTTTTGACCTTGCTGCAAAAGTGACCTCTAAGGTTCTTAGGACCTACGACGAGATGAAGGATGAAAGGTGTAAATGATATGAGTTTTGAACGTTTAGGGACTTTGGATCAACGCTAGACTTAGGATTTGATTTTGATTGGTTTGATTTGGGTTTACATGAACTTGTAAACCCTAAGATGTTAGATGTGATCTTAGGATGAACTTGTTCAAAGGATTGCTGATTTAATTAGAGGTATGAAAAGGATGCATTCCCCTACACCTAACTAAACAAGGTGATTTTGATTTTGATGATTTACCCAAGTCTAGAATGATGTTTCCAAAGCTCTAAAGTTGTTTGGAGGATGGATTTTGGATGAAGTGTTTTTGATCCTAAATGAACCTAGGAAGGACTTGTTTACGAGACCAAGATAGTGAAGAACATGCCTTTCTCTAAGAGTAATTCAAAATCAAAAGATCAATGTTTGCATGAAAACCATAAGATCAAAAGATATCAAGCACATGTGTGGGGTCCAATTGATTCAATCTTTGCTTAATGGATTATTTTTACCACAAACACACTCTTGATTAGGTTTTCAACTGAATGTCCAATTTCCTAATTCCCTTTCATCCTATAAAGTGCATTATGCAGAAATCGAGGAAATCAAGGAAAAGGTTGCCTAAAGTTGACTTTAGTAGAAGAAAATTGAGATGAAATCCAAATGTTTAGAAGCCTCTAAGGATACGAATCCCAAGGGAAAGCAATAACATGTGAATTTTTTCAAGGATATTTTCCTTTCCTAAAGGGTTTGCAATTTTGATGATTCATTGAATGTTGGTTTCGATGTTTTCGATCAAAGCACTGTGTTTTCAAACCACAAGCAATATGACGTCCTAGCTCAATTGGTACGTGTTTCTTGGTGGGCTTGCCTCATGCCCTTTGTAGAAGAGATGATTTTACATGCAACCAAGGAAAGAGTATAAAGGTATGCTAAGAATGAAGTCTTAACCTCTATACTTTAACCAAGATCAGACATGGCAAGTAATTTCTTGGAAGCTAAGTTCCAATGCACCACTTTGGTAACCTCGCTCAATGGATTAATAGGCCACTACAAACAAGGGTTTTATTTCAAACTTTCCATTCATGGAGATTGACCCATACGATGAGAGTCCCCTTTCAGATCCATCTCATCGGAGCCAACCGTGTGATACTAGTGTTTACTCCAATACCCACATTTATATCCCAGTTGGAAATACTCTTGGCTTTAGAGTGTTACCAGTTGAGTCATTCCCTTGGGTGAGTACTTTTTCCCCAAGGTAGGCCCTCCAGGATAAACAAAAGCAAATAAAGACAAAATCCGTAACTCGATCAATCTTTGATGGCAACAAAGAGAGAATATACACGATAATGCCCTCACTCACACTCGCACAAGATATTGTTCAATTTTAAACCCAAATTGAAGTGTGGAGGTGATCACTTTATCTCACCCTAAAGTCATGAAAAAGGCCTTTTGATTCTCAAGATCGCTATAAAGCGTGAGAGAAGTGCATACGTCCTTTTTCAATGCCTTTAGTTTAAGTAAGCCTTCACGAAAAACAAAGTTTGCACTTGTTCTTTTTAAATCCACAAAGAAAAATGTGAGTTCTTTTTAAGCACCAAAAGACGAGTGAGAGACACTTTGTTCAATTGTTAATCCAAGAAACAAAATCTAGTAAGTTGTGATCCTAAAGTTTGTTTTAACCTTTGCAAGAAGAAATTGAAAGATTCCTTTTTTCAAAACCCAACAAAAATTAGTGTCCTAAGAACGAAAAAAATAATGATTTCTTGGACAAGTGTTTAAACAAAACACTTAAAGTGTTTAAAAAAACTTTGATCTTTCAATCTGTCATCTTCATGCTTCGTTGTTCTTCATTATCCTTCTTCGTTTTCATTGTTCTCCTTGTACCTTTCACTTTCCTATAAAAAGAAAAGACAATCATGTGAGGATTAGAACGTTAAATTCATTTTGATCAGTAACAATAACATTATTTCAAGAAAAAATGATTTGGATGACAAAAGGATGATTTATAGGTGGATCCTGCTTTGAGATATTATGATACTTTCCGAAAGCATTGAGTCTATTAACTATAACGAATAAATCTCTCACTAACATCATTAGAGGCTCAAATTTTTACTATCATAATAAATGTGATAATATAATTTATGACATTTATTAGAAGATCAATAAATAATGATATAATATGAGAGATTATTTAAATGAATGCCAAAACAATTAATTATTAAAACCATGCATCAAAGACATACTTTACTAAAATGTTTACTGCAACAGTAAATGATACGTGGCACCTATTTAAAATAAACAACAGTAAACTTGTGGAGAATCAATACAAGTGAAGACATTTTTCATTATAATACGGCTCAATAAAAGCTATAGACTCAGCTATCAATCCACACTGGTTTTCAGTATTGCACTTGCTTTATTTAATGCCAAGTTGATTCACTAAGCTCACTATACAATGATAAGATAGGAGCAAATACATTACAAGTTAAATTCTTCTGGACAACGCACCTGTGAGTGGAATACTTGCACGTTAATAGAAAAACTCCCATATTGTGAACCTTATTGTTGCCAGCCAATACTATCTACTTTTATAAAGGAAGATGATATATTTATCATTAAAGAAAATGTACGATTCAATGAAAAGATATGTCAGTGCGAGAGTTGCAGATCATAGGCTACAAGGTAGTCTATTTTATTGTCCACAAAATGATAGATGATGGAAATCTAGACACTCCAACTCCATTGTTTAAGTTTCAACAGTCACATATACGCCAACTTTTGTTCAAGACAAAGATGTGCTTTAAATCTACCCTCTGTTGCATTATCATTTCATCAAGATGTTAGAAAGAAAAGATATAAAACCCAATATTTTCCAATCCCCATGAGGGACCGATCACCTCAAGAGACAACGCAAATAACTAAGAGACCTATAACTGAGATTTCAAAAGACAAAAAAGAACCATGATCAGATTCTAAAGTTTTTTTTTACTCAACCTGACCGTAAGACATAAAATTTTAAAGTAAATGCGATTGACAGTTATATGTTAAGAATTCAAAGTGCACGGTAGGGGGACAGTTAGGTTCACCGTAAACTGTTGCATATTAAAGACCAAAAAGCCTTGTAGCTAGCTGTGTATTGAAGACAAGATGACTATGAAAGCCAACATACTTCTTACTGGCCGATAAGATAAATGCGAATCTCCCAACATTCAATAAAAAAATGTCTTTTGCAGGGAATGCAAGGTACAGAGTGGCGGATATGAAGTTCTTTGAGTGATGTACAAAAAAAAGGTGATTAAAATTTGTCTGCCATAGTCATCAAACCTGTTAAGTGCGCCCTTGGTAGTGTTGTATTGGATGCCTTCTAATATCAAACTCAAAAGACATGACAAAACAAAAAAAGAATCTCAGATATAAGTCAAAACTCAAAAGACGTATAGATACAGTGCACAAGAGATATGAACAAAGGCATAAATCTTCAGAGATATATCACAACATTTAATCAACAATTAATAAAATTGATATAGAGAGAAGAATATGATATCTTGTAAATGATTGATAGCTGCCCCCAATATCATGATGGGCTTCCCAAGCTGCGGCCAATGAAGCAACATGTAAATAAATGCGGCTGACAAGTGTAAAACTGAGTCCACAATGATTGCAGGACATAGGTGCATCCTCTTTTATGCAACGTGCTTTGAAGAGTGCCTAAAAAGATCTATGGCACAGTTCTACCTTAATATGAAAGGATTTACATTGCAATAGGTAGTGCGCAAGGGAGCTTCACGTTTATGATGTTTCCTTTCTCTTCTCTGTAAAAGCTATGTGTACAAACTAACACCAACACGATGATAAGAGATAAAGCCCAAAAAAGAAATGACTTAAAAGTAAAACCCTTTTGATACGAAGGCCTACCAATCAATTGCTGTTACAAATGCATACCAAAGACTTTTCCACTATTTTGTTTGAATATGCTATATATGCAACATATGTGTGTTTGGATAGGCACGTAACTACATGGTAGAATGCCTAAAGAAATGCAGCTTGCAGGATTTACAATGATTGTAGGATACACACAAAATGGACTTCTTGAAAAGAAATTCAAGCAAGTGTCATTAGCAAGCCCAAAGTTGAATTCTTCAACTCCTTATTCACTGTTAATCATTGCCTCTATACACAAAGAACAATTTTTTATTTTTTTTCAAAATCAAACACATAAATCTATTGACTTATGAAGATTAATCATTAAGAAATATTTACATAAAGAGCAATACTTAAAATCCCATAAGTCGTTTTAAGCCCTCCTTCTAGCACCATCATGTGGACATCAAAATCTGCAAATGGTTAAATAACTAACATACACAAGCATGGTTAGTATATTTAAGCAAAACAAACCTTCAACATCCATATGAGATATCTAACATGTTTTAAAATGCTATCAAATAACAAGATAAATAAAAGCATACAAAGAAAAACATGAAATCAATCTATCCCATATTGGATTGGCGCTATTGTAGAAAATAGCCCTTTCCCAATCCTTGCTTAAGCTTGATATTGCCAATGATGATGATAAGATGGGAAAAATCAGTTCTCAAATGAAGAGAGTGACTTTGCATAGGATTTGTGGATGAGATACAAAGATTGTGGATCAAGATGTGTAGATTGGTGTAGGATTTGATCAATGGAGGAGACCTCTATTTATGGCCAAAGGTGATAAAAGAATGCCAAACATGGAGAATGTGGGACTAAAGATCCACCAATGAGATGAGGCCACTTGTCAACTTGTGAGTGGTTTGAGGAGTGTGCAAGATTTGGGAAATGTGCCCAAGAAGGGGAAATTCAAATTTGAATTTGAGAGTTAATGCTTAGTTTGACCTTTGCAAGGGACATGTAAGAGCCATGTAAGAGCTCATAAATGACTTGTTGGATGTACATGTCCACTTGTTTTTGAATTCAAACTTGAGGGAATATTCCTCAAAGATGCCATGTTGATGGAAAATGTTGGATTTTATAAATGAATAAATTGATTTATTTGTGCAAGTGGGAAAAGCTAGAGGATGTGATGGGTGGTTAGGTTAGGTTAATCAGGGTTAGATTAGCTTAACGACGATTAGGATGATTTTGACCCCCTTGAATTGAAATTTTGGATTTATTTAAATCAAGAGGAATGGAAAATGCATTTGGGATTTAATTAAATGAATGTTTGATTTATTTAATTAAAAGGTTGATGATAAAGTTTATTTAATTTTAAATTAATGAACTTAGGAGATTGAAATTAATGAGTTTACCTGATGAATTGATGAAGGTGAACTTGATTAATTTGATGAGTGGATGAATGTGAAACCCGGTTTACTTGCTGAATGGACCTAATTGAATGCATAATGTTAATTTTGCATGTCTACACTAACACTGCCCCTGTTGAAAATTTAGAATTGAGGCCCCTTAAAAGTAAGGCTAGAAGAGGTGAAAAGAAGAAATTACTTGAAAATAAGTTAGAATAGGTTGGAAATAGGGTGAGGTTGTGGATTTTGATGTGTTCAAAAGGTTTGCAAGGACAGGGAGGTCAAAAGTATGTTATGATAAGATGCCCTAGTTGGGAAAATAGGGGTTTTGAATGAAAAAGAGAGGTTTGAGGGAATAAAAGTGGGTAAAGTCAGGGGGAACATAATTTGGTGGCCAATTAAGTTTTTGCAAGCAGAATGAAGAGTGTTGGAAGAGGTTTTGAGGTTGTATGAGGTTGGGGTTTGAGTTCGGGGGTTCAGGTCACCGGTTCGGCCAAAATTTTTTGGAGGGGGGTCCAGTTCGTTTTGGGTTCGTTGGTACAAAAAACATGTAAAAACAATATATATATATATATATATATATATATATGCAACCTAGAAGCATGAATTGGGATTAGAATATCACATAGCATCATATAAACAATAAAACAACCATAACCTTGAATGTCATTTAAAACATGCATAATAATTATTCATTGTTGAAACTTGAATTGCAGTAGCTTGATATACATAGTCTATTGATGCTAGATTTCAATTTGTATGATTTTCAAAAAAGAAGCCAACTGGACCTAGAGTTATTAGCATTCTTCAGAAATCATAAGAACTTGTTTAGTACACTAGCCATTTTGATGTCTTCTTGCAATCTCAAACATTATTTTGTATCATTGTTACATTGGTCTTGAGAGTGGTAGCTTAATATAGCTCCACAATAAAAAAAATATGGTTTACCTGTGTAGTGTAAAAATGACATAGGAAAATTTTTCTTTCAAAGAACCAAAGGGTGACTGCACAATTGAAGTGTATAAACACATATCTTTTTGTAATATCAAGGATACTTTTTAACACTTCCATGCATTGCTAATCTAAAAGGAAAAGTCTTTTGCCTAATCTGTATGCAGCCATGTTTTTGACATTGTCAAAAAGAGAAAAACTTTCTGAATGATGCAAAGGCATGGACAAGTAGTTCTAACTCTTCACATGAGAGAAGAGAGATTATGGAGAGTACATCAAGTCAGTTAGAACAAAATTGTAATGTATTTTAGTTTGTAGTATTCCTTTGTGTCTCTACAGATGTGTGATAAATTCTTAGTTCAATGATGCAGAACAATTTTTGAAAAAAGAAAGTTGTGTCACCATCCATTTTCAATCTAGCAAGCAAAAATGAAAGCTCAACCTCTTGGAATGAAAATGTTTGTTTGCAAAATAAATGAATAAGAATGAGGTAGTTAAGGTGTTTGAAGTGATTTAGAGGTCACTTTTAGGGTTCCCTTGGATGTGGGTCAAAGTCAAACTCCATAAAACATTAAAAAAATGTTCAAAAAAACACTTTTTGGATGCCTAGGCACATGGGTTTTGTCTTGGTTCACCTGGGTTTTGTCTAGGTTCTGCCTAGGTGAACCAGACCCAAAAATGAAGGACCCTAGTTGAACCCACATGCAAACCAAACCAACACTCACACCAGAAGCGAACCAAGACCAAAACTAGGGCTAAAATTGAAGAACCCGATAACATAGATAATGTGTGAAGAAGTTGACTACTTCATCTACTCTGAATATTATGTTTTGCAAGTGTTGTGAAGATTATGTATCCTTTGCTTAATTGAGTTGTTCCAATCAAAGGATTAAATATATTGGAATCTTTTTATGAATCATTTCATGGAATACCAATTGAAAACGTGTTTTTTTCTTTTAGATAAAGTTGTTTAGTATTAATCAATTAATTTATTCAAGACAAACCATGAAGAACAACAATGATCAATGTTAGGGCTAACCAATTAATAAGTATACATATGAATAAGTCAAGCATGTACATGTGAATAAGGGAAGCACAAGTAGTCACAAACACGTAAGCTTTGAAGTATACACATGAATACATAGTATATAGAACTTAATACAAAGTATATGCACGAATACAAGGTATACACATGAAAACGTGTAAGTCACAAAGTATACATTGGAAAAAATGTAAGTCATAAAGTATACATGTAAGTTGTAAAGTATACACTTGAATACATGTAACTCATATCTATTGAACCATGAATTTATAATGCAAATATGGACACCATCGATAAAAAAGATTTGTATTAACCAAATAGCCAAGTACGCATACATCAATTTATATGTCCATATAAGTATAAAATATAGGTACAAAAAAGCCATATAGGCTTACGAGAATGTCATATAGGCATACAACATCAAATATATCCAATACAAAATATGTACAAAACTACCATGTAGGCATACAACAAAGGGCTATGGAATCAAAATTCATTTCTCTCCATGCTTTGGAAATAAATTCTTTCCCTTTGCTTGTCGATCCGATGGCGATAAGTCCATCACTTGTTTGTGTTGTGCTCGAGGAGTGCTCTTGCTACTCCTACTGTTAAGTTCTTGGTAAAGTTTTAACTATTACAATAAGAAGTAAAGACATTAATATATAGAAATTACATTATAAAAAATGATATATTTAACAAAATAATCACTTACTGCCATCTCATGATCACTATCCATGAGGGAAATATTTGCACACCTATGCTGAGGTGTGCTCAAGCCTTGCATAAACCATCCAAATAGAAATTAAACTAAAAATCAATAATGGTTTGATTTTTCACTAGAACTAACATCTATAACAACGAATGTAAATTGAAATTTAGTAATTTTCCTCATACCTCATGTCAGAGCTACGGAGGATTGTATAGTGGATGAAACACCAATATCCATTACCCTCATAACATTTGGAGGTTTTTCTGCCACCAACATCTAAAAATAAAACAACAAATTATTCAATCACAAAAACTACAATAGCAATCCACGTCATGACTTATAATGGATGAGGTTGTATAGGTATTTTAATGATGTAATAAGACTTAAATAGCCATTTTTGAGTTTGTAATGGTCTTTGGTAGTCATTTTAGGCATAAAGTGTAAAGTTTCAAAATCTTAACAAAAGTTGTCAATCAATATTGTAAAAATGCAAAAAGGTGACAAGCAAATGCAATTGGAAGCTGCTCCTAGACTTATTACTTACATGCTATGTGAAGTAATTGCCTCAATACTTATGTTGAATTTCTAAACAACTATATTATAGTTGAAATTTTGTCATCTATCAACATCTAGTTATTAGTTATGGAATGTGAAGTAATGCTTTGAGTTTGAATGATGTGTAATGCAACGTAATCAACGATATGAATATAAACTACACAAATCTATTAAGTAAAATTCATTAGTTAAACTCTTTATTCTATTAGTTAAACTCTTTATTCTATTATTTGTGTGTAGGTTTGAGTAATATCACTGACATTGGGAGGTGTTCCCTTGAAACCTCCAATATTAACCTGTTCAACATCCAAAATCACATATTAAAATACCATTTGCAAAACAATGCTATTAACATGTAATAAATTTATAATTGTTTACTAGTTACATACCCCACTAATAGGTGTACTGTAAAAAAAATAGGTGTAGAGCCGGTGTATTCAGTCTCAACACTGTGACCCTACAATTTTATTAAAATCATAAAACTAAATTAGTTAATCTTACATTTCAAACTCAAAATTTAATAAATTAAATTCAATCAACATGCTAACTTTTACCTGACTATCAATGCCATACACCTAATGAAAAATGTCAGTTGCCCTCTCCATCTCCATAGCTGCAGATGGATCCTACGTAGGAGCCTCCTGAGTGTCGATGGGGTCAAATGAACAAGTCACCCCACAAGATTGACACACATGGGTTTGAAGGCCACCACTTGAAGACTCCCTTGGATGGTGTTGTGTAATAGGGCTAGTATGATGGATGACACTCTAGGTCAAAGTGTTGATCGATTGCAATGTCTCTACGTCAACACTCTCCTTCCCAATAGAAGGCATAACAACATGCTCACGAGGTGGCCTAGCGAGAGCTCGTCTCCCTTTCTGCGTAGGATCTGGCTATGTACTGGGTCTATCCTGAGCCGACACCCCACCTCTCCCCTGGAAGTCCCTCATATCAAAATAATTTGAGATTTTTTTCAATATGAACTCATAGTATAGTTTCCTAAGGAAATACTGTGGGACTTCAAAATTGTTGCACGATGGGTAATCAAAGAGCATGTACCACCTATTATAAAAAAAGTTCCTAATCTATTGGTGGTGGCACCACTGAATAAGAAACCTCTTCACATTGAGGGTAATATTTTGAGTTCTGCGTGGGTCAGTGAATAATGAGCACAAATCACCTTTTGTAATTTTTAAATCTTTTACATCTTTATATGATAGTTTATCTACATAATAAGCCCTAGTCACTTGCCTCCTATCTTTCCATCCAGCTATTTGTTTGCTAATTGAATCTATATTTTTTAATATATCTTTCAAAGAACTTGGTAGGGTCATTCTTTCTATGGTTGAACCATTTGGATCACTCAACCTACTGATTAAATCCTCAAATTTGTTTTTGTTGTTCTCAATTTCACTCATTAAATTTTGTTGAGTGCTAGAAAGGTGTTAGTGATTGGTGGAGGAGGTTGTTGTTGAGGTTGATTTTCTTGTTGAGGATTTTGTTCTTAAGGATTTGGTTGCTCTTCTTGTTGAGGATTTTGAGGGTTTGCAGGTTGATTTGCATCTCCTACAAATTAAAAAATATATATATCAAATGCAACCTAAAACTAATAATTTCAAAACAAATAGCAAACAATCCTTACCTCTCACACCTCCTCCTCATCATGGCTCCATCCTTGCAAAGAAATAGCAACCGTTGGTGAATATTTTTGCACAATGCCTCCTCCTAGAACACTAGTGTGAAAAAAGGGGGTTTTGGCTACAGGCACAACAAAAAAATAGTCGAAATGAAGAATGAAGGAGTTTCACTTTTGTTTTTGCTTTTAACATGTCATAACGCGAGTGTGTTATAACGCACTCACATTATGGGCTCGTTGAGGCCAAGCCTCAAGCTTAACACACTAAGACATAATGCGCTCGCATTATAGTGTGTTCACATTATGACTTTTCAAAACTTTTTTTTTGAAAGTGAGCACAAATTTGCTACCCATCTCCATGCACCTGCCCAACTTAATCAATATATTTTCTCGCACATTTTGGACTTTACCTTCCCACACTGCAACACCCATGTAAAATGACTTATAATAGCAGGTTTAACATAAATAATAAATAAATCATTTATGCAAAACACCCATGTAAAATGGTTTATAGATTGAGAGAACAATAGTTTTAAAAACCCTCTAATTTGCTATAAACTAACCAACGGGGCGAAGGTGGCCGATTTTAATAGTCTCTATGAAACTAACACCTTACCACAATGGTTGTTTCAACAATACAACAAGCAAAGTATGCTTTCCCCTGGCGCAACACTCAATATTGCATTTTACTTCATGCACGCCCCCATCATACAACAATGATAGAATGAATGAACACTCACATGAGCAAACACTTATGATTGACCCCATATAGGACAGACACCACCACAACCAACCATGTAATTACCAAAGGCTCCACCTATACAAAAGAACCGATCAAGTCGCTTGTAGAATTTGGAACATCTCTGACGTTGGAGAAAATCCAATTCATGGTGGTAGGCGAAAATTCGTGAGAAAACTTCAAACAAAATAGCCTACCGGCTAATAATAATATTGATAATGTTTAAAATATTTTTAAGAGAAAATTTATTTCTAAAAACAGATATACTTGTAAATGGTGAACATTTGTAATTATGAAGAAATTAAAGTGAATGTGACCTCTCACAATTTGAAAAGGTAAAGATTCATTTGCCTATGATGACTAATAATTAACTCTTGTGTTAAACCCTAATGGCTTCTATAATCTTCAACTTAGGAAAAAGTCCAAGTAGTCCAACGATCTTTCTTACACTAAAGCCTGACTTATGAAGCAGCCTTTTCCATTCCTGTTCACTCCTCTCTTTTCTTCCATTTGCAAGGGTGATCATAACTAGATCCGCAACTATTTCAATAGCTTTATTTGGCCTTTCCTCCTCCACTGTAATATTTTCTAACATTATGAGTCTACCATTTTCGGGCAAAGCCTTTGTGGCAATTTCCAAGTACCTGTTCGCATTTCTCCTCATCCCAATCTATTAATACATTCTGCATCACCCACACAGAATGCAATTATAACTAAAAAGTCTTAACAAAAATGTATGCTAAGCTCCTTCGAGAAATTATAACTGTGTGAGGCGATTGACAATGGATTTTCTTTTTACATTATTACCTTAAAAAATATGGCGTCTGCAGAAGGTATACTATCAAACATACTGCCACCCACGTTCTCGATACCTGCATAAACTATCATTATGACCACTAAACATATATTTCTGTTGTAGATGGGTTGTCGCTCGACTGTGTTTGGACAAAAATGCCTTTGGTAGAGAGATATGTGAGAATAAGAGAAAGCTAATGCAAATTTGGAGTTTCAGTGGGGAGTTTTGCGGCGATCTCATCAAGAGAAAGGGATGCATTGGGGCCTGCATTTGCAATAATATCAGGAATATTGAGGAGTATGGCGGATTTGAGAAGAAGGGTGGGAACAAACGAGAAAATGGTGTCTGCAGCTTGTTCCAGCTCACCTCCACTCACGGCCATTATATTTACTCAAAAATGTCGACAAAGCAAATTTGAGTCGCTTGACTATTATGGGAAATCTTATGACTATATAGACAATTTTGTTGTACGCAATATGATCTCCGTCATACAGTCAGGGCTTAAATTTGATGGTTGTATGGTCGTATTTAGTCATTTTAGTTGTAAAATACAATTAAAATTTTAGGAAGACTGTATCACTTGAAAGGCAAAATTTTAGTTAAACTGTCAAAATTTCTATGTAATTATTCTTATATATATTTTTTCAATCTACATATATTTTTTTAAAAATAGATAACCTTTAATATTTGAAAGGAAACTTCAAGTAAATGACCGTCACAAAAAAATTGCTTGACAGACAAGATCGACCGTCAAATTTAAGCCTTGCTTACGGTGAAGTGTTTTATCGGATAGGTTTACTTAAGAGGGAGTTTTTTTTTTGGAAAATTCTCGTTAATCCTCTTGAAAAAGGAGAGAGGATATTTAGTACCAAATACAATCTTCGATAATATTGGCTAATTTTGTGGAGTCAGTGAACATCCATAAACTGCAACTACGCTTCTAGAACATTGTAGTTTATTCTAGATATTTTAGGAAAATTTGAACTAATTTTCACCGTTTCTAGACCATGGATTTGATCCACTTTACCTTTCTGAACAGGTCTTAAAAGACGAATTATCAAAATGCGCGTTAAAAATATCAAAACTAAATTTGAAGATTGCTCGCCGTTAAATCGGGTTCTAGAAATCCCTTCTTTCTCGGAAGGCATACAACTTAATATACATCTGTGTCTTTCCTGCCATGTGGATTGCTGAATTGGTTTATTACTTTTTGTTTTCTGAAATTAAATTTTTGTTCACACGACAATTTTTTTGAAATATTGAATCAAAGCAAAAGAATAATTACATGAGAGAAGGAGTCAAAATGGTGGTAAGGTGAAACAATAACATCTTCAAAAGAGCAAAGTTCCATTACAAAAGAGGAGAGTCAAACTCTAAATTTCAACATACGTTCTAGCTGTTTTGAGCATAGCGTATCATTTTTATCTAGCTGTAATAATTGATATTTGACCTTATTCAGATGATATTTACTTCTACTCCATAGCTAGCAATGTTGACCTACAAAAAAAAAAAGTTTGAATGTGTTCATTTTCAATTTTCTATTTTGTTTTGGTATATTATTGTGGATAAAAGTATTAGAAGCATTTTGCATGTGTTCTTATATTTCAAATTAGATTGATTTTTACGTGTTTATGTTTTATTTTGTAAAATAATATTACAAATATTTAAAAATAGAGTGGGTGGGAGAAATCGTCCAAGTAAGGTTAATTCTAGAGAAAAAATGAAAACAATGATAAAGTGGCTAAGTAGCAATAGTTACCACACTAATGGAAGGAGATGGGTCCCTATAATCCAACTTTTTATGGTGTAGATGGCTTGCAAAATGGGTACCTATTTTCCTCAGGTCGCTCTATTTGGTCGTAAATTTTGTAGGTAAAAATGAATCAACAATCAGTTTTTTTAAAATAAATAGCTTTTCAAAACGGGTACCTGAAGTGGAATAGGTACCCATTCGGATTTAGGCTCAAGATCTCATTCCTTTCGACATTTTTTGATTGAAACTTCCCCTCTTTGTGGACCCAACTTCTTGCACTTACCCTAAATACATATTAATTCAAAGAGTATGCATCCTCCACCTAGTAAATTTTTGGTGTGAAAGATTCTATTCCTTATATATAATGCCCATCTATGTCCAATTAAATATCTAACCTTATTTGATGGCTAGTCAAATCCTAGAATCATACTAGATGGAATTCTAATGATTTTCTACTACTATAATAATGGAGAGACATCATTTCTTAATCAATAATGAAGAACCTAAATTTTATCAAGATTGATTAGTATTAATAGCAAATCACATGTAAGAGATTATCAATCTAAGTGAAATCCACTATACTATATTTTTGGGGATTGTTATATGGCTCTTCTCAATTTATTTTAAATGAAAAGAACTTGAATGGTTTCAAGCTTTAAAGCCCTCAAACATTACATGTTTGGATAAATATAACACTATATTTGTGAGTGGTTTAAGTGGTGAGTTGATCAAGTATAAATTTGATTAAACATATCACTATAAGTAAGAGATATCTAATGGAATAAAAAAAAATAGTAAGACATAGGAAAGGATATGAGTCGGCATACATATTTCTCTAGGTTTTTCTTTCATCTATTTCATAAGAGACTTGGATTATAATTCATCGTATATGATTAAAATGATAGGTTATCATAATATCCCTCAAGCTTATAATATTGTCATTCACAATGAAAAAGAACTTTTCATGGTCATAAAGCTTCCTCCCATGCCTACAAATCTAATACTACCGCCATCTTATGCATCTTCTCATACTATCCAATATTATTATATTAAAATTTATAACCTACCCACCGCCCCTCTCACTTATATTTATGATCCTAACAAGATAGTTATAATGAAAAAACTATGTTTTTAAATTCCTATTGAATTGTCTAAGGGGTTGAGCTTAGTTAGTTAAAGCATCAAGTTTCCATTATGGAGACCCAAGAAATTTTTACAAGTTTCTCTAGACACATCTTGTTTACGAGTCTTCAAATCCACATGTCTTCAAACCTTCTTGTTTTCATCTTATGAAATCTGAATTTTCTCCTTATTATGCAGCTCTCATGGCTGCCTTGAACACCTACAACACACTTGCAAAATCTTTTTTCTCTTCTTATTTTCCTCCTCTCTTCACAAGCTAATTTTGTGCACTCTTGTGCAACTCTCACGAGCAATCTACAAGTTCTTTCTCCAACCTAGGTTATGTTGATTTTTGTCTTTTTACACCACTAAAGGTTGTATTTTATATGTTCATACACCTTTACAAAGCACCAAAAAGTGGCACCCAAATTTTCTCTTTCATTTCCCTCCACTTGACCTCTGAAATTCCTTCACAAAGAATGAAATAAAGACATAGTTTTGCTTCCAAAATGTGTTGTTAATGTTTTTTCATCATATCAAACACCTTGATATTGTAGATGCCTTTGCAAAATGGATAAAATACAAAACCAATTCATGATCCTTTGGTAATTAAAGATTCATTCATTATTTTTTCCAAAAAATCACTCTCTTTCCTCCATTTTAGCCACCCAATAAGATAGGAATGGAATGCCAAAGGTCACTTGCCTTATGAAAACTTCTATAGGTAGACAAATTGATAAAATGAATATTAATTTTTTATTTTCAAGTTCCATCTAGCATTCCAATGGACCCCTTAAACCCTTCAAGCCTTGAAAATGCAATGATTTTAAAACCACATTAAACACACTATTTGCCTCTGATTTTTGAAATGAAAATCCAAGTATTGGTAAATTAAGATTTTATCCTTCAAACACAATACAAGATTCTCTTGAAGTTCCAACATGAAAATAAAATACTTATTTTTTGGTCAATGTTGATTTATAATTCGCATGGATGCTCCTACATCAGACATGTTGAGTAGGAAGATTGTAAGCATAGGCTCACAATGGTGGATTTGAGTAGTTGCACTACTCTTTCAAGTTTCCATCAACCTGCAATGAACACCTTCACTATCCAGGTGCTTCAAATAATTCTTTATTTCACTTCTTCACCCATCATGTTGAAACACGCACCACCTCCCTCCAACAAAACTACATCTTCCTCTTTTTCCCCCTCATGGACTCATGTCCACCAAAGCCCAACCTCCTCCACCAAATACTTTGCACTCTTTTCTCCTCTTTTGTGGGCTCAAACCACCTCTAGTTGACCATCTCCACCAAAATATTGCATCATCTTCCATTATCTACACAAGAAAATATGGTTCATCTACTATACACTCGTGTTCTCTATCTATCTCACCTTCTATCATCTCATCTAAAAAAAATAACATCATAAAATTGTTTTACCTTATCTTCATTTGCAGCTACAACATCGAACTTCACTACAATGCCTTCTACATTCTTGTCAGCTACAATCATTCGTTCATCTCCCTTTACTGCACCAACAAGCTTTAACATCCATTCCTGCTCGATTGCCAACATTTGCATGAATAAATCATCATCTTCACCTTCACCATCCACTGCAATCTCTTCATTGCTCACCTAAGTCATTTCTTCTTCTCTCATCATGCCTTCCTCATGGCATGTCTCTACTGCAACTTCTTCTATAGGGGTTGTTCTCTCATCTTTCTACATCCAACTCAGGTTGCAATACTCTTTTTTGCTATCCTCTTTCTTTGTCTCACTCCTCTTCACCACTTTCCTCTCACTCTTTCCAAAACTCTTTTCCACTTTTCTTTGAGCCATCTTTCTCATCGCCTCAAACATTTCATCTTCCACTTTCTCCCAATACTATTCCCAAAATAATATTTGCACGGGCCTCCTCATGACCTAACCCATCTTTTTTGTTGCAATCACTCTCAATCTACAAAACACATTCTATCACGATTTCAATCTCTCCACTACTCAAGACTCCTCTACTAGAAAAAACCCTCATGAGATTCTTCTCTACCACTTCACACACTTTCCTCTAGGTGAAAACTACCTCTCGGTCAATAATATGTTCACACTTCCACCTGCACGTCCTGGTGGATCCTCTCCGTGCACTTAGGATTGCTCGCTCTGATACCAATTTATCAAAAAGGCTCGAGCTTCTTCACAAAAAAATCTTTAAAACATGCACATTCATATATGAAAATTCCTCAAAATTAATTACATATATGGAAGATTCAACATTGCATAAAAATTAGAATTTTTTACAAGCTTCTCTAGAGACATCCTATTTATGAGTCTTCAAATCCTCATCTCTTCAAAACTTCTTATCTTCATCCTATGAAATCTAAATGTTCTCTTCATTATGCAGCTCTCATGGCTACCTGGAACACCTAAACACACCCACAAAATATTTTCTCTTCTTCTTTTCCTCTTCTCTTCACAAGTTGATTTTGTGCACTCTCTCTTGTGCAATTCTCACAAGCAACCTACAAGTACTTTCTCCAACCTTGGTGTTTTTTGATTGCTAAATTTTTACACCATTCAAGCTTGTATTATATATGTTCATACACCTTTACAAAGCACCAAAAATTGGCACCCAAATTTTCTCTTTCATTTCCCTCAACTTGACCTCTAAAATTCCTTCACAAACAATGAAATAAAGACATAGTTTTGCTTCCAAAATGTGTTGTTAATATTTTTTCATCATTATTTTTCCAAAAATCACTCGTTTTCCTCCATTTTCGCCACCCAATAAGACAAGAATGGAATGTCAAAGGTCACTTTCCTTATGAAAACTTCTATAGGAAGAAAATTTGATAAAATAAATATTATTTTTTTATTTTCAAGTTCCATCTAGCATGCCAATGGACCCCTTAAACCCTTTAAGCCTTGAAAATGCAATAATTTTAAAACCACATTAAACACATTGTTTGCCTTTGATTTTTGAAATGAAAATCCAAGTATTGGTAAATTAAAATTTTATCTTTCAAACACAATTCAAAATTCTCTTGAAGCTCCATCCCACACCAAAATAAAAAATTAAACATGAAAATAAAATGCTTATTTTTTAATTGGCGTTGATTGTTAATTCTCTAAGATGCTCCTGCATCACATCCCTTTAATGCAAATACTTGATATCCAAATCCATAACTATTCTCAACCTATTCTTATTTATTATAATAAACATTTTTCACATGAAAAATATCCTTATTAAAATTTTGTATCCATTGTAGCTCGTATCATATATGTGTGATTTTGGTGATGTTCAAGTCTCTTTTGTCACCCTTAGAAAAGTTTATTTTCTTTTCCTATCCTTGTTTGACATTCTTAATTGTTGATTTTATTTAGTTTTTTCCCCTTGGTTGAATTTTCAAAGCTTTAGCTAGCTATAAGACCACTTATTAACAAAAATAAATTTTAATATTTCTAACTTAAAGTCAGTTTTGATCAAAAATATGTTCTAGTTAGATTTATTATAGCTAAATTATATTTAGGCCACAAATTTTCTAACTAGAAGTGTTCACTAGATATATATTTAGCTTCCAATATTTCATATGTAAATGTAAAATTGATCACTCCTAATATTAGCCATTTTCTTTACTTTCACCACTCCAAGATTTCATGTGTACATATAAAATTATTTCCCAAAGAATACACCTCAATCATCATGATTTTGATACCACTTTCTAGTATTTAATTATACTTTTATAATCATTTCATATTTTGTAGTCTTGCATTATTTTAATTACTATAGAAAAATTTTAGTCCCAACTCATTAGTGTTTTTCACTAAATATTAGAGTTTTTGGAGACGGAATTAGGTTACTTTAGTTGCATTAAATTTACCTTGACATAGCCTTAATTTCCATCTTATTTTACACATTTTTATTGCGCATACAATCACACAAAAGAAATAAAAAAGAACTCCTTTTTTAGTATTAAAATTGTGTTGAGAGGTTGATGGATATTTTTGAGGAACTTCTCATTATCACGCTTATATTATCAATGGTTCTATGATATGGGAAATACATTAGGCATACATTATTTTATTACTGTAGATTGGACGAGTAAGTTGGATAGTTGAATATCTTTTAGTGGCTATTCTATCTCCATTTGTTTGTATTATTTGTATGGCTAAGAAATGCCTCAAAATCATTGTGTTCATTATAAAATTTGAGTATATGGATGTTGCAAATATCTTTAAAGAGGTGGTCTAGTCACAAAAAAAAATTCTTAGAGCTGGCTAGGTGGTTTTATATTGAACATGACAATCAAAGTTCAATATTTATTTGGCCAATAATCTCATTTACCATCTTCTTACTAGGAAATTTGATGTAAAATATCCCTTGTTTTTGGGAGATTGTGTAGAAAGGTAAGATCGTATTAAATCGAAGGCTGAAATTTAGGAGAACTCTTTGATCCACTCGCAAAACTATTGAACATGGATAAATTATCTTGGTGGAAGGATGCCATGGTTCTGAGATCATGTATTTGATATTTCTTTTTATTTACCTTGTGTCTTTATAATATAAATATCAAATGGGAGAATGTTGGGATTACACAATATTTATCTTGAAAATTCCTATTTATTGTGTACTTTATGTGTAGACAAAAAAAATGTATTTAGGGGTGATATTCATGGTAGAACAATAATACTAATATTTTTTATTTTTTTAGATTATTACTAAAATTAGACATGAAAATAGTAAAAGGGAAGATGAAGAAACATGTATTTTAAATAGTCATTTAATGTGGTACTTGGGCACGAGAATTTTATTTTTTTAGCATTATGGTGGGGGTTACATACCTGGAAGTTACTTTCTATTCTTACAAGATGATTTTCATGAATACCATGATATTTTTGCTTCTTGTTTGAGCCCATGGTATTTCCATTTCATAGTCATATGACAGCCCTTAAATCTATATACTAGATGGCTGAGATAGATGTATTGTATGGATTATTTATAGGTAATGTTATCTTTCCAAAATACTACAAAACTAAAGAAGATAGAGTGTATTATATTTTTATTGATATGTATTCTTCATTAGTAGAAGTTCAATATCTCTTTAGAGTGGAGTTTTTTTCTTGAAAGGGTTACTCCACATATATTTGGTGTCATATTTTTTTACTAATTATAATTTTCTAGTATAATATTTTATCTTGGTTACATTTTATATGTGATAATTAATCACATATTTATGATTTAATGATATAATAAAATTTGTATCCTTTAGTTTATATTCTCTTGTAATTGGTGACTAGCTTTTTCTCAACAATGTTAAGTATGTGTTGCAATATCTTGATTTCAATAGGTTTCATGCTTAATATTAACATGTTCACTTATTTTAAATACTATACTATCAAGGTACCACATTGGATCTTACTTCACACTATGTATTTTGTATATTAAAGTAAGTTTAGTGAGCTTTTAAAGATAAAAATTGACCTAACTCTTAATAGTTGAACACATATAAATTAATAGAGAAATAGTTATGTTGTATTTCCTTGTAAACAACTCAAATGAACTCATAATTGATCTTATAGATCAATGGATAGTAGACATTCCTTCCTATTTATCTTTTAAATATTTTTTAGCATATAAAATCTATTAGATCCTAAAGATCTATTGTGGTTGTTTGTTATTTCTATATCCATTTAAACTAGGAAGTTTTAGTTTGTGGACTAATAATATTTGGAGCGATTGTGGTCTATGTTATTGTATTTACTAGACATATATAAATTTTGGTCCACCACTTTCCATCTATCTCTAATCATTCATCTATCAAGTGAAATCATCTACTATTCACTACTATGGAATTTACTTCATTTTACAAGTAGTGTGACTTTGTGTTTGATTGAAATCTTCTAATATCTTCCACAACCTTTATCCCATGGGGTTTTATATATAAATTTAATCAACTTAAAGGTCTCTAAGATGATAGAACACTTTTAAATATGATATTCATCTACTTATAGTACAACATAATTCATTTAAATCATGTGCTATTTTTTAAAAGTGTTGCATGAGATGAGTTGGCCCTGTTAGAACTATAAAATTTTGAAATTTTTACAGTCAATTGCATTCATGAGTTTCCAAAATAAGTCCTCATCATAAGCATAAGGTTCCCTTCTCATGGCGTCTTGCTTGTTTTTTGTCATAAGATCCAATTGAATCCATCTAGTCCTTCACATTCCATTATATTACCCATATCACCAAGATATTGTGAAAGTATCCCCGACCTATGTATTTTTCACTAATGTATGCTTGTTGCAGACTATCGACAAGACACTTTTTTTGTTTCGGCGACAAAAAAGAGTCATTTCAGCAAAGGAATCATCGTCGGAGTGAAGTCATAGAAAATACATTGTGTCTCGCCGACCAGCACATGTGTAAGTATATCAGCCAAGCTAAAGGTATTCAGGAGAATGTCTTGGCGAAGCATTTTTTCTTGCCGACTGACATATAAAAAAATATATCGGCAAAAGGTTAAGGCATTGATGTAATGTCACGGCGAAGTCAACATGTCTTAAGACTGACTAGCGCATGGAGTAATGTATCGGCCAAACAGAAGACTATCGGAGTAAGGTCCTACAGAAGGCAGTAAGTCTTACCAATAAGGTGCAAGGGGTTATCGGCATGAGTTTCACCGAAATGTGAAGGTTTCACTGATTGAATATTTCGGGGAGAGTCTTACCGAATGAAGTAATCTAGAGGAATGGGTTTGGCGAGACATTTGGTGTCGGTATGAGTCTTTCTGAGTTTTCAGAGTCTTGCCGATGGAATTTATTTCATTGGTAAGATTATTTTCATCGGCGAAAGGGGTGATCTTGTCTCGGCGACTGGAAAATGCATTGAAGAACATATCTCCGTATAGCATAATGAACTCTATGAAACATCTCCCCAACTTGGAATTGTCATAGCGACATGAAAAATAGAAGCGGTAGTCATCAATTTGATTCCAGGTGTCGATAAGGCCACAGAATGTCTTGGTGAAAGGTTAAGTAAGTATTGCAAAAGTACTTCACCCCATATTTGAAAATCTCTCACCAATAGGACATTTGATGCAATAGTTCCAGTTTCAAATGAACCTTCATTCATGCTTCATTAATGGCACGATAGGATATAACAGCGAAGGTTTAATCAATTCTTCAGTATCGAATTGATTGCAGAAGAATTGGCAAGGTGAACAAAGAATCGAGACATCTTTCAATCTGAGGAGCTCGAGTAGAATACTGTAAGTAATTGCATCTCAGCTTTATAATTTTAAGTTATGTAGTCTTGAAGAATGGAGTCTTCTGGTTCTGGAAAATCCAAGGGTAGAAAGCTTGGTGAGAGTAGTCAGTCAAAAGGAAAGAGACAAAAGGTTGATATAGAGCATGAGGGCACTAAATGGAGGTTAAACCAAGATCTTATTAACCAGTTACCTAGTTCAGGACCTAAAGCCAGAAGGTCCACACAACTTAGGGCAGAAGTTGATAAGTTAGATGATAAATGCAAGTTCATAGGTGATGTCTGGTCTGCCGTAAGAGGGTATGAACTTTTCAATTTTCACTATCATAGGAGAAACTGTTTTGAACCAATCTGTAATCCTTGGAAGTTGAATGTGGGGAAACTGGTGTGCCCTAATGTATTTTTGAATGCAAAACTAGTAAAATTTCTTGCGGATCATTATGATCCAAAACATAAGGCTATATGTGACCCATCTGGGTAACCACAGATATATGTGCCAAAAGAAGCAATAGGTGAGGTTTTCAAATTAGAAGGGTTCTGCAATGAGGAGATCAGTTGTGAAGAATTGGAGAAAGAATTTTCAAGAATGGATACTACTTATAAGGGTTGGAGGTTGCCAATTCACAGGATTAAATAGGGCAGCAAGCCAGATCCTCTGCAAGATATTGAGGGGCCTCCTTATCATGTGGACTTGTTTGAGCCCTATATGAAGTAGACATATTTCTTAGTGTGTCAGGTGTTGGGAATGGATGCCCCATAATTCATGTCAATTGTGCCAATGATTATCACAGCAGATATCCAATATCACAATTCCAGGCCATTTGACTATGCCTCATACATTTCTAGGGAGCTTGATTCAGGATTGATGACCATCAAAGGTGGAGCTTCTATTGTTCATCTCAGACACTATTCATTGTTGATGCACTTGGTGTTATATTTTGGACAAGAGTTGGGAGTATGGCCTCTAGAAATGAGAATTTCTCAAATTGGTAAGGAGGGTGAAGCATTGCCTATTCAGTTGTGGACTGCTATTTGGGATAGCAGGTTTTCTAATTCTAGTTTCATCCATTTTGAAGAACATTTTGTGAAAACATTGTACAAATTGTATAAGTATCCTTGTAATTATTCATTGACTAATGAGATTAAGAGATTCCTACAGCCAAAAGACTTCAATGGGCCAATTGATCATAACTGGGGAGATTGGTATTGTTTGGAGGAAGCTACAGTGATCAGAGTATATAGATTTGAAGATGCCCCTTTCATTCTGCCAAGGACAGTTCCAAACAGAGTTGCATATTTGGAAATTGTCAGACAGATGGATTACTGCAGTGTGATGCATTTCATTTCTTTTGGGAAGCAAGCTTTTATGCCTAGTACACTCTGTTTTGGTGACTTCATTGTTTTGGCTAAGGAAGGATACAATTCGATCCTTGATAGATTGTTGCATTATAATATGAAGAGAGGATCACCCAGGAAGAACTTTGACCCTGAAGGATATATCAATTCATCCAAAGAGAAGATTAACTTTGTAGGGTATCAGCATGTACCCTATCCTTTTGATGATATGATCAAAAATTTAGATGAATATGGCTGAAATGGTAGTTGAAAGGTCTAACCAAGGGTTGTAGGAAATAAAGCAATTGTCTTCTGGAGGGGAGGAAACACCAAAGGATAATGTCCCATAGGGCAAACCAGAAAAGGTATTCAGGTTGAGGACTCAGCAGTATGCTTTCCCAACTAGAGAACAGAGTATAGAAAGTGGTGATGTTGATGCAAGGCATATGGAGTATAGATCATTTGTCTCAGATGATGAATTCATAAATTCCCCATAATTCAAAGCATTCTTGTATAAGCAGAAGGGGAAGGAAATAAGAGAGAATGTTGATGATGTCACCTCAGGGAATGAGGAGCAATTGCTGGGTCAATTGAGAAAGTTTGTGGATGATGAAATGACAAATATGACTCCTGAAAAGGGGAGGAAAATGTTGGAAAGTGCTGGTGTCATGATCTTTTCTGGACTTGATTTGAATTCTACATTAGTTTTTGATAGTTTCTTGAAGGATAGTAATGCTACACACAAGCTTGAAAAGGAAAAGGTAACAGAGGTGTATGCAGGCTCTAAGTACAATATTGATGAAGGGTCACTAATGATTTGGGTATTATACCCACCCCACAGGAAATCAGTGGTGATTGACACAGAGAAGGAATTTGGCCATGTCATGACCCTAAAGGTTGGAGAGGCTGATCATGTGGCTACTGCTGAAATTGGGGTCAATATTGCAAAATTGAATAAAGCATAGATCTAGATGCTGATAAAAGAAAGAGAAATGTACAAGGTGAATAATGAAAGAATGTTGAGAGAGAATGAGAGACTGAAAGATTTGGTTGGTATTTCAATGGGGCCAACCAAAGTGCTCACTCAAGGAGAAAGCTCTCAGGCAAAAGATCGTTGGGTAGGATCAAGTGCTTATTCCCAGGGAAAGCATGATGCAATTGTAGCAATTGTCAACAAGAGGCAGGATAATTTGACATCTTGGTTAAATAAACTATGGGGAAAATACTCTCATACTCTGGTTGCATTAAAAGAGCATACAAGAATGAATGGATGAATTATCATGGAGAAGTTTCATGAACTGGCCCAAAGTGATGTTTCTAACAGTGCAACACTTGAAGCTACAAATCATATTGTTAATCGCCATCGAAAATTCCATGATGAGCTACAAGGAGATGAATAGGGGTTGATTGATGCTGCCAAGAAGACTGTGATTACATTTTCTGATGACAAAGGGGAATTGAAGGATGCCACCAAATGGAAAAGTGAATGTGAGTCAATATTGAATGAATTCATGAGGCTAGCTTCTGCAGAGGATACAGTGTTGGAGGAGGTGAGTGAGCACAATGAGGAGATGGTCAAGATGGAAATCATGATTCAGAATGTTGTTGGAGATGCAGACACATACGAGCGCTGGGATTATTTGGATCACCTCGCTAAAACTCACTTGTGGCTAAATAGAGCCTAATTATCCTCTATCTTTTGTTTTGTAAAATATGATATTTCCCATTTCTGAAAGGATGCATCCCTTCATATTCTCAATGTATAAATGTCTGTTTTGAAAAAAAAATGAAGGGCACGATAAGCTGAATAGGATAGCGGATAGCGGATATACAATAAAATACAATTTTTTGGCAAAGATGAGACTGTGTTGCATATGTAAAATTATGGAGATATCAATTGAAATCTAATACAATGGTGCAATTGTTTCTGGTATCGAGTTTTTTATGGTGTTCGTTGAAAGCATTATTGAAGTTGTCTCTTGTATGATGTTTTCTGGTTATTTGAATTGGTGTAACAAGTTTATATCCAGTTTGTCAGTGCACATTTGTTGCATTTGTATGGTCAATTAATTGTTTCTTTCCAGTAAAGATTAAATTCTTTAAATTGATCATAGTAATTAGAGAATGTCAATTGGATCACTAAGAAGAACTCAGTAATAATAACCTTGCATGTTTATACAAGCTATAAACCAAATAAATACTAAATAACTTGAATGTCTTCTAGAATGAAGTACTTGTTTCAGATTTTTCTTGACTCTGCATACCCTATAAGGCACTAGTCTTTTTGTTTTCATTCTTTAGTTTCACTCATATTTTTACATCTGTTAACCAAACATATTAGGGTTTAGTTTTGAATATTGGTATACAATTTATACCAAATTTGATTTTATTTTTCCATTTTCATTTGCCATCATGGAAAAATTATTGCATGAAAGATAATCATTAGTCAATCCTGCATCATTCAGATAGGTACACCTGCCTAGGTCTAGCAGCACCTGAAGAGTAGAAGGTCCAAAATCTCTTGACCTTGTCTGTTACCCTAAAATGTTGTGAAAGCTTGGTAACCTTTCATGGTTCAAACCTTCATTTTTGAGAGCTAACAGGTCCATGAACCATAGTTTAATTCTCTTAAAATAATGTATTTTGATGTTATTTTCAACAAGATACAACCAAATACTTATCTAAATCATAATACAAATAACTTGTAATATTATTGTACCTATAAAAGTAAATATATTACTTGAATATGTTAATGGGATATAGCTTCGGTCAAATATAAATGATGATTGCTAAATAGCATCATCATCATTTATGTGTGATCGAATTAATCCCTAAACATATTTCTGGAAAATAAGTAAAACAAATTTATAAGCATGCATAAATTCAAAATATTAAAATGATGAGTAAATTTTTCATTAAATAAAATCGAAACTCATATCTATCCACCTTGTATGAGGGCATATGGATTAAGGTTGTTAAACCGAGTATTACTCGGTTGTCTTTGAGACCCGCACACCCAAAGGGACACGTCCTATGAGCAGATGTGTCTCCACTTGTGGAGAAACGTCCTCTCATGAGACGCATCTCTTAGAGGTGGGTCACCAAAGATATTTAGAATTGTTCCTTCATTGAATTGCAAACATCAAAATTCATAAATGTTCTACAATCAGTACATTCAGCATAAGAGATCAAATCTAGAAACTTAGAAATTAAAGTAGAATTCTTACACTTAGAATTTCCTTAGTTTTATTAGGCTCCTAGTCTGATTAGATTTGATTACTTTTACATGGTATTAGAGCCAAGTTGTGTGAATCCAAATCAAATCTAGATATCAGATTGCTCTAGAAAATTCATATTTTTAAAATCGAATTCACATCACACTCTTCATTATGTCAAGTGTGATTAGATTTGAAGATCGTCTTGCAGGAGCAGACAACTTCACATCATGGAAATTTAGAATCATGATGATCCTTAAAGAGAATAAATTAGACTCACTTGTGAGAGAAAATAAAAGGGAACCAGAGGCTGATCCCGAGAAAACTCAATGGATTGAAAACAATGAAAAAGCCATGAAAATCTTAGTAGATGCAGTTAGGGATCATATAGTGCCTATCCTAGCAAAACATGAAACTGCATATCATATGTTCAAATCTCTTGAGAGTACCTATGAGATCAACAACACCAGTAGGACTCTTGCATTAAAGAGGCAAATCAACAATGCTCAAATAAACAAAGGAGAGTCCATTAATGCATACTTCATGAGGATCATTAAACTAAGGGATCAATTATCCACAATTGGATATCAGATTGATAGCAAAGAGTTAAATTTAATTGCACTAGGAGGCCTACCAAACTCATGGGAGTCATTTGTTCAAGGAATAATTGCAAGATCTAAACTCCCTAAGTTTGATAGGTTAAGAACTGACTACCTTCAAGAAGAAACAAGACTCTTCTCAAAAGAAAATAAACAGAAGAACATAGATGAAGACATTCATGTACTCAACACATCATCTAATAAAAGGAATAAGAAAAACTCCTACAAGAAAGGATCTTTTAAAAGAAAGAGAAATTCCAATGGAAAGGGATCGTCTAAGAAGAAAGACATCTCTCTAGTGCAATGCTTTAGATGTGATCAATATGGCCACTATGCAATGAAGTGTCTTGACAGATCAAAGCATCAAGCATCTCTTGCCAAAGTAGGAAAGACAAATTCAGATCATGAATTTGAGAACTTTGTGTTCTATTTAGCCTTATCTAGTCAAGTATCTAATAATATCAACAACTGGGTGATTGATAGTGGTTCTTCGAGGCACATCATAGGGTTTAGAGAACACTTAGACACTATGGTTGAAGAGTCTAATGAAGAACAATTGGGGATGATTCTACACATCAAGTAAAAGGGGTTGGAACTTGTTCCATCACATTAAAATCTGGTCTCTCCCTTCAACTCACTGGAGTCTTATTTGTACCTAGAATAAAGAGGAATCTAATATCCATCTCTGCCCTTGAAGATAATGGATATAGAGTTACCTTTATGGATGGAAAAGTTCTAGCATGGCCTAAAAACTCAACTATCAAGAAAGCCCTAACCATAGGTGTAAGACAAGGGTACCTTTACAAACTATGCACTGAAGTTAAACAAGCCCTTACCCTTGACATCCTTGAGTTAAATGAGATTTGGTATAGAAGATTAGGACACCTTCATTTCCGTGCCCTACCTTCTATGGAGAAACTTGTAACAGGCTTACCTAAGTTAAAATCATCTCATGAAGGAACTTGTAAAGGTTGTGCCTTAGGAAAGAATACAAAGGGATCCTTTCCCAATAGTTTGAGCAAAACCCTAAATGTGTTAGATTTGGTTCACTCTGACTTATGTGGACCCATGTATGTACCTTTTAAAGCAGGATTTCTATACTATGTCATATTTATAGATGACATCTCTAGGAAAACCTGGATCTATTTCCTTAAGCGTAAAGAGTCAATAGAAATCCTCAAAAGGTTCAAAGAGTTCAAAGCACTTACAGAAAACTTCTCCGGGAAGAAAATAAAAACCTTAAGGATGGAGAATGGGAAAGAATACACCTCTGAAATATTTAAGGAATTCTGCATGAGTGCTATAATTAAGAGGGAGTTCATAGTGGCCTACAACCCTCAACAAAATGGGGTTGCTGAAAGAAAAAATAGAACCATTGTAGAAGCTACCAAAGCAATATTGCTTGACCAAAACATTGAAACCTCTTTCAAGGAAGAAGCCTCTAGGACTACTGTCTACATCCAAAATAGATGTCCTCATTCTCATCTTGATAACAAAACTCCTGAAGAAGCCTTCAATGGCATAAAACCTTACATTAGTCACTTTAGGATTTTTTGTTGCCCCGTCTATATTCATGTGCCCAAGGAGAAGAGATTCAAACTTGAACCTTCCGGAAAGAAAGGGATATTTATGGGATATAGTGAAACCTCCAAGGCCTTCAGGATATTCATACCCAGGCAGAATCAAATTGAATTGAGAAGAGATGTTATCTTTGAAGAAGACATTGCATTCAAAAGGGCAAGAAGTTCTAGTGAGATAGAAAATTATTCCCCTAGGGTATTAGAAGTGGAACCTACTCCTGTGATTCAAAGGGAGTATCCTGAGGAAATGTCAAATGAACTTCAATCTACTTCAGATGAGAATGCAAATGACAACAGCAAGAAGAGGCCACTTTGGGCTAGAAAGATGATCAAGGAAGCTGAGAATCATGTAGCACCCAAAGGAACATTTAGGGAGAGTAAAACACCCAAACGGTTCTCAAGCTATGTTTCTCTAATGAATGACATCGTAAATTCAGAACCCTCCAGTGTTTCAGAAGCCTTCTGATATCAAGTATGGAAGGACGCTATGACGGAAGAGTATTAGTCCATTCTAAAGAATGATGTATGGGATATTATGCCCAGACCAAAAGAGAAATCTGTTGTCTCATCCAAATGGCTCTTCAAAATCAAACATGCTGCTAATGGCAGTATAGAAAAACATAAGGCACGTTTTGTGGCAAGAGATTTTTCATAGAAGGAAGGCATTGATTATGAAGAAACATTTGCACCTATTTCCCATTACACATCTGTGAGAGCAGTGATAGCCATTACAGCAGCTAAAGGCTGGAAGATCCATCAAATGGATGTAAAAATTGCCTTTCTAAATGGAACCATTGAAGAGGAAGTCTATCTAGAATAGCTTGAAGGTTTTGTGATACATAAACCTGACTCACATGTATGCAGATTAAAGAAAGCACTCTATGGACTTAAACAGGCACCCAAGGCCTGGTATGAAAGAATTGACAGCTACCTCTTAGGACTAGGATTCTCCAAGAATGATGCAGATCCAAATCTTTACTTCATGGTAATCAAAGGTGATATGTTAATAATTATCTTATATGTTGATGACCTACTGATAACAGGAGAAGATAATCTCATTGCTCAAGGAAAGAAGGATCTAACTTCATAATTTGACATGAAAGACTTGGGCATCTTACACTACTTCCTAGGCTTAGAAGTATGGCAGAAATCAGATAACATCATACTAAACCAAGGGAAGTATACTAATGATATTCTGAAGAGGTTTGGAATGTTGGATTGTAGACCCATGTCTACACCCATGGAAACCAACCTTCACAAACTAAAAGAAGCAGCAATAGAATCTAAGTGTGCAAATACCACTCTATATAGAAAAATTCATGATTGGATCATTGATGTACTTGGTTAACACTAGGCTTGATATTTGCTATGCAGTGAATACTCTAAGCCAGTTCATGTGTGAGCCAAAGGAAATTCACCTTATGGCTGTGAAACATATATTGAGATATCTTCAAGGCACTATTGGATATGGTCTTCTTTACAAAAATGACCACCTAGATCTACATGGGTACTCTGATTCAGATTGGGCTTGGAAGTGTAAACGATCGAAAAAGCAAATCAGGGTGTTGCTTCAGTTTAGGATCGGCTATGATCTCCTGGATTTGCAGAAAACAGTCTTCAGTTGCACAGAGCTCAACATAAGCTGAATACATTGCAGCCTCTATGGGAGCAAGAGAAGCAGTTTGGCTTCGTAAATTGCTTGTGGGACTCTTTGGTGAGCCCTTGAATCCTACAATTATTCATTGTGATAATCAGAGTTGCATCAAACTCTCTGTAAATTCTGTCTTCCATGATAGATCTAAGCACATTGAGATCCCCTATCATTATGTAAGAGATATGGTAGAAAGGAAAGTGATTCAGTTGGAGTATGTTAGTACAAATGATCAAACTGCAGACATTATCACCAAGCCTCTCTCCCGAATCAAGGTAGAACACTTCAGGAAGAAACTTGGTATGGTTGAAATGTAATATGATATTTATGTCTGAAATTCAAATTTTTTATAAATTGTACTAATATATAAAGATGTTTAATGTGAAAACTCTTTTGTCATGTGTGTGACTCCATGACGTTATGGGCCTACTCCCCCTATGTACGTTATTGAAAGGTGACGATCTTTCTAATAATGAACACTTGTATTTGACATTGTAAAGTGACGACTCTACAATGTTGAGTTGAACTATCATGATAGATATCATGTGACTTGATATCTGTGGACATGTCATGATTATTATCTCTTGGACACTTTTGATGAATATCATGGGACTTGATATCATTTGAAGATCATTGTGATCCTTAAGAGATAGTCATGGTGTATAATTATATATCCATGGATATGCCATGAATATGGTAGACATCATGTGACTTGATGTCAGTGCACATACCATAATAAAGATGTGTTATGAAGAATTTCACGTGACTTGACATTATTGAGAAAACATATCATATCTTCGATATCACGTGTTAAGGTGATATCTCCACTTATTTGATTTGAAATATCTTCCCTAGCTAAGAGGGAGTGTTAATGGGATATAGCTTTGGTCAGATATAAATGATGATTGCTAAATAGCATCATCATCATTTATGTGTGATCGAATTAATCCTTACACATATTTATGGAAAATAAGTAAAACGAATTTATAAGCATGCATAAATTCAAAATATTAAAATGATGAGTAAATTCTGCATTAAATAAAATCGGAACTCATATCTATCCGCCTTGTATGAGGGCATATGGATTAAGGTTGTTAAACCGAGTATTACTCAGTTGTCTTTGAGACCCGCGCGCCCAAAGGGACACGTCCCATGAGTGGACGTGTCTCCACTTGTGGAGACACATCCTCTCATGAGACACGTCTCTTAGAAGCAGGTCTCCAAAGATATTTAGCATTGTTCCTTCATTGAATTGTAGACATCAAAATTCATAAATGTTTAGCAATCAGTACATTTAGCATAAGAGATCAAATCTGGAAACTTAGAATTTAAAGTAGAATTCTTACACTTAGAATTTCCTTAGTTTTATTAGGCTCCTAGTCTGATTAGATTTGATTACTTTTACAGAATGGAATGAAAAATCCTCAACCAATGCATCTGGATGCAAATACTCATAGATCCAGTAATACTGTAATAAAGCCATATCCATAATGTTGTAGTATAGATGCATGTTGTAGATCTAGAATAGATGGTAGTGACTTGTCATCAGTTCAATAAGCATTATCTCCTACAAAAATACAACACCAAAAGTGGATCTCTTGTTATAGTGAATAATTAAGAAAAGAAACTTCCTTATAGTTGACAATTCACTTGTCCTAAAAAAAAAACTTTCTTCTAAACATACATTTTCAAAATTGTGGCTTCTACTTGAATGGCTTGAGTGATTAACTTCAATTCATCATGTGAGTTGAGACATATTTAAAGGGAAACATGAAATTTATCATGGTAGCCTAATTTTCACATGATAAAATAAACCCATATATTTGAAATAGAGTGTATTTTTTTTTAATATTAACTTAAAAAATATGTGTTATAGTAGCTATACAAATGCATCAACACATTTCCTTAAAACATGTACAAAAATAAATGTCTAAATGTGTCAAGATTTTATATTTTCCACCATTACATATTATCCCCAGTTAAGTTTTAAATGAATCTCTAGTAATTTATAATTTTAAAACATGAATAAATTAAATACAATAAATATATGAATTTATAGTATAAGAAGGATGAAGATTCTCCTTCCACGTAATTTTTATTTGTATATGTTATCCCAAGAATTTTGGCAAGATGAGATGTAAAATATACCACGAGTAGGTTCTAACTTGGAAGATACATCAAGTATAAAAATTAGAATGTTATTGATCATGTATTTCTAGTTCAATTGATTGCCCTCATATGGTAAAATTGATTAAAGGAATATCTTGTAAGATACATGAATAGTAAACATCACATATAAGGATAGATTGAAAATATAATTCATCATGAGATAATTATAATCATACTAATGTGATAAATCAATATAAAATTATTAATAATAGTGTATTCCAATTTTGACCTAATTGGGATGCTCAAAATTAATATTTTTTAGTATTTTTTAATTTGACAATTATAGAGAACAAACCATCAAGAATTTAAGGACAATATAAACTAATGAGTTCTATAATTTTCTATATATATTCAAGCTATAATTTCATATAAAAAATTTAAAGAAATAATTTTATCACTTTTTGTTTTGTTTTGTTTTTCTTTTTAAGCCTACAGGGTTCTAACAAAAGAGATTTGATCTAACCTACTTCAATCAAAACCATCTAGATGGAACCCCTTAGGATTATATCGTTAATATTATTCAAAAAATATGATTTTAAGAAAAAAATTAGTATGTCCCATAAGTGGAGCACACTATTGTGGAACCAACTGAGCTTATATAATCATAAAAACATAGAAATTTTATCCCAAAAAAAGTAGCACCAAAGATAGAATCATTGCTTCCAACCTAGAAAACATAATGGTGAGGCTTCCCTTAATGAAGAATATACAATGAAATTACAATTGAACTTCTATTGTGATATCCATTAGAGGGAGCACATTTCATTTTATTTATTATACTAGATTGTGGGTGTGACCACATTTCTCTTTTCAAATATTCAAATTCTCATATTTCAAGCTTGACAATATCATGATCTAACAATTATGCATCAACTTTGATGTCAAAAACATTGAATTATGCATCTAGGTTTGTCTATAACTTTAGTTATATAATCTCTCTAATACAAAATCTTCTTTTAGTTTGCAATTTTTAGCTATCAATTGTAATATCATGTTAGTGAACATCCACCTTTTTCCAAATTCAGCTAAGTCCTAATTTTCTCTCAATTTTATTTCTATACATATTTATTTGCAATCTTATTTATATTTTTTCAAATAATTAATATCAAATATATTTTATATATCTAATGTTTTGAGGCATATTTAATTTTTACACTTTAAATATTTTGTAGAGTTTGTGTATTTCCTTTGTATTATAATATATTTATATTTAAAGATCCCTTAATATGTTCTTTATGATATTTTATATTTTTTAAAATCTCTTAATAATTGTACAAATTTCATTAATTTTATCTTATTTTATTAATTAACGAAATGAATATTTAAAATATTTACTATTTTTCAAAAATATTTATTTCTTATATATTATTATCTAATTTTAATTATAAAAATTGATTTCTCTATGATGTTTAGAGATATTTTTCAAAGTAAACTTCTAATGATTCTACAAATTTAAGCTTTTTTCATCTTATTTTATTAATTAAATTTTATTTTATTTTAATATTGAATATATTGTTGGTACTTCTTTGATTATATTGAACTTGTCCTCTTAAAATATTTTTTATATGATTTTCTCTATATAGTTTTTATTATATACTTTTATTTAAGATTCATAATTATTCTTTGCTTGTAACTTCTACATATTAAAATTTTTTTCTCAATGTTTTTAAATTTTATAATATAAAAATATATAATTTTTAAAATTTATTAATATATTTTTTATTTTAACTAAATAATAAATTTTAAACATAATTAAACTATATTGTCTTACAATTAATTATATGAAAATATATGCTATAACTTCTTTAAATAAGAGATCTTATCAATTTAGATTTAGAAAGTTTTGATCAAGAGTTGCACTTACAAGCCTTTTAATAAGTTAAGATGAAGAAGTCATTAACAAGGTGACCAATGTGAATAAAATAAGATATGATAGAAAACATAATAATATTGATAATGTTGGAAACATTTTAAAGACAAAATTTATTTTTAAAACATATCTCAAAATTTATTTCAAAAAACAGATACGCTGGCAAATTGTGAACATTTGTAAAGATGGAGAAATTAAAATGAGAACTGACATAGATTTGAGAAGGCCAAGATAATTAAAGATTCACTCTGGATGTCATTTGCCTATGATAATTAGTAATTGAATCTTGAATTGTGTTTAAACCTTAATGGCTTCTATAATCTTCAACTTTGAAAATAGTCCAGGTAGCCCAACGATCTTTCTTACACTAAACCCTGACTTATGAAGCAGCCTTTTCCATTCCTGCTCACTCCTCTCTTTTCCTCCATTTGCAAGGGTGATCATAACTAGATCCGCAACTATTTCAATAGCTTTATTTGGCCTTTCCTCCTCCACTGTAATGTTTTCTGCCACTATGAGTCTACCATTTTCAGGCAAAGCCTTGTGACAATTTCCAAGTGTCTGTTCGCATTTCTCCTCATCCCAGTCTATCAATACATTCTGCATCACCCACACAGAATGCAATTATATCTAGAAAGTCTAACAAAAATGCATGCTAAGCTTCTTCGAGAAATTCTAACTGTGTGAGGCGGTTGACAATGGATTTTCTGTTTACATTATTACCTTGAAAAATATGGCGTCTGCTGAAGGTATACTATCAAACATACTGCCACCCACGTTCTCGATACCTGCATAAACGATCATTGTAAATACTAAACATATATTTCTTTGACAAGATTATGAGGTAAGATTTTGAAGAAATGGGATTTCACTGCATTCTATTCTTTTCTATTTCTGATGTGTCAAGAAGGGCATACGGTAGGGAAAATTCACCGTCATGATAATCTATTATGCCAAAAATTAATTGCATAAATTTTTGGCAGTTAATTTTTCATGACAGTGAATTGCTAGTGGCGGTGAATTGCTAGTGATAGTGGATTTTCCCATGGTGAATTGTTGACGATGAATTTTTCGTTGGTGAATTACTGACAGTGAACTTTCTTAAAGCCGTCAATAAGTTATTATTTCTTACATCTAATGTTAACCCCAATCTTAATCCAAATCTTAACACAAATTCTAATCCTAACTCTAAACATAACCTTAATGTTAACCTTAACTCTGTTCTAATCCTAACCCTAGTCCTAACCCTAATAGTTTTGTCTTCCATGTTTCCTTGTGACTGCTACTAGCATATATATTTCTTACATCTAATGTTAACCCCAATCTTAATCCAAATCTTAACACAAATTCTAATCCTAACTCTAAACAAAACCTTAATGTTAACCCTAACTTTGTTCTAATCCTAACCCTAGTCCTAACCCTAATAGTTTTGTCTTCCATGTTTCGTTGTGACTGCTACTAACATATATATTTCTTACATCTAATGTAACCCCAATCTTAATCCAAATCTTAACACAAATTCTAATCCTAACTCTAAACATAACCTTAATGTTAACCTTAACTTTGTTCTAATCCTAACCCTAGTCCTAACCCTAATAGTTTTGTCTTCCATGTTTCGTTGTGACTGCTACTAGCATATATAGACACATGAGAGATATCCTTCTCCAGACATCTATTTTAAATCAATTACTCACATAAAAGTGTAATAGACCCCTCAAGAAAGATATCTATTGACATTTTAATAAATAATATATATATATATGCTAGTATATCATACTGTAACATTATTATTATTTACATCTAAAATAACATAAAATGCTAATATACTAATTAAAAACAAAATCTGAATTTTTGGTCTCTTCATCAACAATCAATTTATTACAGTAAATGGGTTCAAATTTGTTGTTTAGCCTGCCATACAAATAATTTAATAAACTCAAGGATATATTCCTTTATTGGTATAATTTTTGGCTAGTATGGAAGAACTAAAGAGTAGATCTACCTGGAATTGATGGAGCAGTCTGAACAACATGAGGAAGATCAAAGTTAATTCCATGGATGTGGGGATAAGCCTTCACAATGTGCGCCAAGGCCGTCCCTTTTCCCCCGCCCACGTCAACCAAAGTTTTCACCTCCTTAAAACCGTCATAGCAGCTCACAATTTGCTCCATACCCAGAACTGTAAGCGTCGACATGCAATCATTGACAGCATTGCTAACTAGTGGGTCATCCTTCCCGTATGCCCACAGGTCCTTTCCATGAGCCTTCTCGAATGCATGGCAGCCTTGAAGCACGGATTCGTGAAGATGGTGCCACGGCGCCATTAACACCGGGTGTGTTTGCATTAGGAGTAGTGGCACAAGGCTTCCTGGATTATTCTCCCTAACGTAAAACCGCTTGGTAGAATCAGTGAGCCCATATCGAATATCAGACAGGTTGTCGCTCGTTTGGACAAAAATGCCGTTGGTAGAGAGATATGTGAGGATGCGAGAAAGGTAATGCAGATTGGGAGTTTTAGTGGGGAGTTTTGCGGCGATCTCATCAAGAGAAAGGTATGCATTGGGGCCTGCTTTTGCGATAATGTCAGGGATATTGAGGAGTATGGCGGATTTTAGAACAAGGGTGGGAACAAACGAGAAAATGGTCTCTAAGGCCTGCTCCAACTCGCCTGAACCCATTGCCAGAATTTACTGAACACAAAGCCAAATTAGGTCTCTTGACTATTGTGGATAAACTCTAGGTGATTATATAGATAATTTTGGTGTACCAAATAAATGATGGTGGTGGATGGAGAACATAAAATAATCACATAGAAACACAAACATTACATTGCTTCATAACATGATTACAAATTCATATAATGAATGCTACACCATTTTCATGATCACTTGATCATACTACACCTCATCTGATATCTTGATGCATAACCCATTACAATGTCTCATTATATAGAAATCTTTGGACATTTCCAGAACTTAGGCCGACATGAACAGATTATACTGACTAACAAACACTTAATATTTTACCATGTTTATCCTTATCCTAGAACTTTCTAGAACTTTTCATTGTGATCACATACATAGGGGTTGGAGAAATTGCATATCCCAACAATAAAGCTGAAACATCGAAATCATCCTTTTGTCTCGTTTACTCCGAAGCATGAAATCTCAAGTATCTCGTACGTTGTGTTTTCCGCTTTAAGTTAAACAACTACGAACAAAGGTGGTCCTCTTAGGCGAGTGTCGGTGGGAGAGTTTCAAGTCGTCGGCTTCAAGAAACACTAATGTCAAAGCCCTAAGAAGCTTCCATGCATGTTTGGCATCACGGCATACAGAAAATTCACCTTTCATAGGAGGAAAATTAATCATTGAAATATATATTAAAAAATATTAATGTTGGAAAATTCACCAAAGAAAATTTATCAAAGCTATTTTTAATAAAATCAAAATTTTTGAAATATTTATTAAAAAATATTAATGCTTTATTTTTCTACCCCGTAAATTACTGACGATGAATTTTCCATGGGTAAATTATTGGTGATGAATTTTCCTAAAACCTGACATCACTTATCCAACCGTTCGGTGAAAGTGTTCTACCTGATTTGTCTATTTAGGTGGGAGCCGTTGAGAAAATTATGTCCAAATCTCCATTACAGATAAACCAGTGGATGATGGAACATAAAATACAATCTTGCCCATTACGTGAGCATGCAGAAACTAGGTGAAAAATCTTACTTTTTTAGCGTAAGGACTAAAACTTCTTACCAACTAGATGAGCATCCACAAACTACTACAGTGGTTCTGGAAGATTCGAGAGTTACTGTCAATTCTACGACTATAAAAGGAAGAAATTCGTACCAATCATTCAACTAAGAATTTCAATCCATTGTTGGATTAAAGAAATTTTAAAAATTAGCTAGACAACTCTAAACAAGAATGATATTAATGATATGTTTTTGGAATAATTTTTCTGGTCAAGATTTCAAAACGCGGGAAGAAAATACCCATTCTGGGATGTTTTAACAAATATTTGCAAACCTAATCTTTGATTGAAAGAAGTTTAAATTTTATATTTTATAATTTTGTTGTTTGTCAAATCATATGATCAACTAGTCCTTTCTTCTGTAGCAATTATGAGGCAAGACATGGTGGGTTTGTTACTTTTCTCTCTCGCAAGTGGCAATTATACTCAGTGGACCAAGAATGACTCCATAAAGTGCATTTTAAAAGTAAAAAAACAAAAAATTCTCTGGTTTATAAGTACTGGCTGTCTCTTCAGGAAAGGAAGGGCGCTAATTTCTTCTTGATTTCTAGAAGACGGAAGGCAGAATGTTATTCATGTGGATATGGCAGGCGTATCTAGAAGAAAATAGAAAATGGCCATGTGAATGTGAGAGAGAATGGAAGATAATGGCATTCGTTGAGAAGGTCCCCATTAACATGATTGAGGAATATTTTATGTCAACGAGTGGTAGAAAAATTATTAAATATTTTTATATATTTTTTATTATTTTAATTGATTTTTAATTTTTAAATTTAATTTTGTTTAGATATATTGAAAAATGTTAAAAAAATGTTGATTTTAAGTTTTAAACAGTGAGGCATAGTATTGTGTTGTCATCTATAAGTAATTCAAATAATGTGATTAGAACTAAAATAAGGGTACAATGGAATAGATTGTTTTTTCTTCCTTTTCAAATTCAGAGAATACAATGATTAGTAAAAAATAATTAGACTCTAGTCATAATTCACTTTATAGAAGATAACCAATTTTCAAAATTGGATGGTATTTATATGATAACCTATTCAATTATCTAACTCTAATTTTAAAAACTTTGTAACAGACTTATAAATTGGACCTAGTAAAAAGTTTAACATTGGTCCTAGACTTGTCTAGGACAAGGAAGGGAAATCTTATAAGATATTTTCTTTAAATGTTAGAATCACAAATCATATAATCAAATATGATTTTATTTTTAGTGATGATTCTATTTGGAAAGTTAGGTGCATCCATTTTATAAAGTTAGTTAAAGAAAATAAATCACATATTATTTTAAGTAAAAGGATGTTGTGGATCAAGGGCTTCACTAGATTGATCCCCATATATATGGGCTTCAACCCTAAAGCCATTGTAATGGCATGAATGGTCTTGTTTGAAAAAAAAAATGTCATTAGTAGCATCCCAAGAATCATACATTATGATTCAAGGAATAAAAGTAAGTGAGTTGTATAAAATAAAACAAAATTTAATAAATAAATCCATATACTTACAGCAAAAGTGAAGGAATTACAATTTTAGATTGTGGGTTTGTGTCAATTACCAATGGAAAAAATAAATATTTGATTTTTCTTGAGAGAGAGGGAGGGAGATACACCTTGTCAATGACAATTGTTAATTGACAAATGAGAGGAAGATCCCAAAAAAATTACCAAAAAATGTAGACACTAAATTATTCCTTTAAACATCAACTTTTAATTTATCATTCAATAATTATCCTCACATCATCCAATAGTTGTTTATCATATTAATCTAGCATAAATTAATATTTTTTTACCATTTATTAATCATTTATCATCAATCAAATCATTTATCATTATTCTTATAATTACCATTTCGTAATAATATTATTTTTCCTTATACATTCATCCATTAATTAAATAATATTTAATTATTTACTTAACAAAAGTTAATTATCTATTTTTAATAAATAAATAAATTTATATTTCTCACCTCACAAATTAACTCCACCTTCTTTTAGAAACTTCTTATTCTCATTGATCTATTTAATAAATTAAAAAAAAAAATGGTATCCTCTTAGAAGTTCGAAATATCAAATTTCCATTATTAGTTGAGTTATATTCTACACTTTCTCAAATTGACTCCATAATGAGTTCATTTAACTCTAGGTCTTTGATCATATCCCCATCCATCCATTCAATTTTTTTTAAATATATAAATACCTGATCCTCTCATCACTTTCATAAAATCAAGTTTCTATGCAAGTTTACTATGTTGAAATTCATATTAAAGATTTCATAGTGTTACGTTGCTAAGTGACATCCACATCCATCAACAAGCAAGTTGATATAGCAAGCTTGATCTTTAGGCATGTTGTGAAGTTAGTAAATAGGAATTGATTTATGTATGTTATTGTTTTTATGCTTTAAATTTTTAATTTTTTATGTTTTCTATTTTCATTACTTTCATTCTAGTGAGTCCAATGTGAACATGCTAACCCACTAACTAATTGTGTTATATATAAGTTTTTTTTTATTATGTTTCCTCTTTTGTAAGTCTTTGTATTTTTAGGTGCTTTTGGATATCAATATTTTTTAGAATCCTCCCAGTGCCAAAAATATTTCTCAATTGCATACAAAAGGGTTGAGAATTTTTTTTTACATTTAAATTTATATTTTTATTACAAGTAAAAACATATGTTTTTGTAGGGCATGTAAGGTTTTGACATTGTAGAATTGTTTATGATGATATAGAATATATATAGTTAAGTCCATATCATGTGGATTGTACCATAAAATTTATTTCTTTTTATATGTTTAGTGTATATTCTTTGTGTATATGATGTTTGGGTTTTTCTATTTCTAGTATAAATAATGTGCATATTTTAGCCATCACACACAATTTTAATAAATGCACAAAGTCATGGGTTATATACACATGCATAATGATTTTAAAGTATATACTCATAAATATATGATATATAAATTAGCTTGTGGCTAAATAATTAGTGTTTTAGCAATATACTCATAAAACTATTATACTTATATAACTAGTAGTGTACATATATAAATTCTTGGTGTATATACAATGACTAAAAGTATACATAGTGCAAGCTAGGGTTGTAGTGATTTGCACATAAAATATCCATAGTATATAAGAGGTATACATGTGTAGAGGAGGCAAACCAACTACTCAAGACCCCAGGTCACAGGAGGGTTTAGAACAATCAACTTCCCTAGTCTACCTCATGCTAAGGGATTGTTTAAGATGGGTTTGATGTTTAAAGGGGGTGAAAAGGAAGGAAAAATGATCTGCCTCTTTCCTTCTATCAACTTGAGAGATTCGAGAAGTCAGGTTAGTGGGTTACCAAAGTCTAAACTGCAACTTAGAAAGCTCATTGCTAGGGGACTCCAACATGGGATACAAATGATAGCGCAGTGCATTGGCATCTCATTGAGGAACTAGAATCTATACAAATAGAGAGTGTAAAGTATAGTTGAAACTCAAAGAGAACCTACTAACGAAATAACAAGTGCAGTTTGATTCAATAATAGAAAGAAAAAAGAAACTAAATAACTGAATAACAAGAACATTACTTTAACTTGATCTACTCTATGAATTGACAAAAGAGGGTGAGAAAAGCACACCTTCATACCCATGATTTGATATTTTTGAAGTCTTCACATGATGAGCAACCTACACATATAAGAATGAAAAAAATTTGGGGTTGTGTATGGAGGACTCCCACTGTCAATTCCCTGCTTTTGTGTTTCCACCTCCATGGACAACCAATATAGAAATTCGATAGGAGAAATGCAATAAAGAAAGGTACTGAGATGGAAGTACTATTCACTATGCTAAACAACAATATACTATGCAAATAATATGATAATACTAAGTGAATGTCCAAGATGGAACAATATCACCTTCAACCATTTGCACTCAAGTAAAATGGGAGAAGGAGTGAGCTTGCAAGCTTGCAAATGCTAGCATTGCCAAAAAAATGAGGAGATTAAGTCCAAAAAACACCAACTTGCTACTTCAATGGAGGTGAGAATACTGTGAAAATATTGTGAAGAGAGTGAAGAAAGAGTTTCTCAATATCTAAATGATAAAGAAGTGTGAAAGAATGAAGGAGATAAGCATTTGAAGATGAAATTGGAGGCAAAGGAGCCATTCAAGGTCGGTCAAGGGAGCAAAGACGTTACTCTTCATCACCAATAGAGAATTGTAATGGCTTTGCAAATTTTGGAGGTAGGAATCCTCTCAGGATGGCAGCATGCCACGCAAACGTCCACGCACCACACTAGCATCCCTAACAAAATATCCTCCATCAACACTAAAAACAACTATCAATTGGATGGGAAGCAAATGAAGAACATGGAATAGCATCATCGAATTTAATTTTTCTAAGGTAGGAGGTATGTAAACGGGAATTTAAAAGGGGGAAAATTCACACCATTACATTATGCCCCCATTTTAGCAAGCATAAGTGTCAATGAATGCATGTTAAATTAGAGTGAAAGTTGAGAAATGTATACCTAAACCATCGAGGAAGCAAACTGCAATCGGACACACCCAAAACCATAGGAAGAGGATATGGCTCCACGGGTACTCGGTCCTAAGGAGAGAGTTGAACAAAATGCACTATAGGTCCTCAGATCTACAGAAGGTGAATAAAAGGCTTTGTAGGTGCTCGATCCTAAGGGAGGCCATATGTGAAAGGATTCACAGAGTTTGATAGTCCCTTACAGGTGCTCAATCCTGCAAGGCAAGCTCAAGGTTCTCAATCCTCAAAGCTTGATTAAAAATGTATCTTCGCAAGTTTTACAAAGCAACATGTTAATCCATAGACAAAACATGTTAGACAGCAAAAATCCACACAGGAAAATAGACAGACAGTCACACAGATAGTCAACAATTGAAGGAGAAGCTTTCAAAGGGGTCCCTCGGGAACCCTTCAAAATAAGAAGGGGTCCACTCAAGAGACACTCTATTTGAAAGGTGGTGATATTTTTGCAAACGATTCTAGCATCAAGGAATCATTTAGAAAGATTTCTTTCATCAAGGAATTTGAAAGGAAGAATACTCCCTCACAAGGGAAAGTTTTTAGACTTCATCAAGAAAATCACTCCCTTCTTGAGGGAAAGTTTTCATATTCTTTCTTTATGAATTTGTGATGAAAGAAAATTTTCATTAGGGTTCCTTGTTGAAGAATGCAATATTTGAAAAATAAAGGATTTTCAACAAGGGATTTGTTGGCCATCGAATACACCTTTTTAAAAATTGAAGAAGTAGTATGATAGACTCCCTTAGATGGTGTGTGTCGAACACAAAGGCACATGACATCCTAAGGAGAGAGAAGAAAGTGATATTGTGGCTCGCAATAGATGACGGGATGTAATCATGGAAATGTTGTTGCACACGTGAGGGACAACACATAGGAACCACAACATCACGAAGCAAGAAAATAAGAGAGAAAGATAAAAAGACAACATAAGAAAAGACAGAGAAACCAAGAGACAGGGAGATCTAATATTTCAGGGTTAGAACTGCTCATAGATATAATACAATAATATATATGAATTGTCGTCAATTCCCTACTATATCAGACCATGTGAAGAAAGGTATGTGAAGAAAAAATAAAATAAAAAATTGGGTCAACATGGAAGGGAGGCCTAAATACCCCCAACACTTTACATTGTCCCTAATTGTCAAAAATCAAGGCACAATAGAGGAAGAATAATGTAACAAATAGTAGTTTACGACACAAAACATTCCTATATCCAAGCACCTACGAGGGTGAGAAGGGTCCTCAAGGAACACATAAAACAAGCATGGGGGAAACACAACACACACACACAAATCTAATCTACAAGTAATGAAGAGGTGCCCTCCTAGTCTTCATCAACCAAGAGGTCGCCATTCTCCAAATCTAGATCATTATAAGGGGAAGGTGGATGAGCCTACAAGGGTGGGATAGGAAGGGGAGAACCCACTGACTCTCTTGTGACAAGAGCTAAGGAAGAAGGCCCCTTGAGGTCTTCTTCGCTCAACTCTTGTGAGGTAAACGTCATTGATTTTGCAAAAATTGCCAACAGAGTGGGGACATCATCCGCTAAGTTGAACATGCACTTGATAGGAGTTCCATGTGTCAACTGAGCAGGTGATGAAGGATGGGCTTGAGATCTACTACTAACCTCCTCGAGAGACTCGAGGGTAGTGACGAACTCAAGGGACATCAGAAAAACCTCTATCACTATGGCAATGCAAGCCAATGAAAAACCAACTTCTAAAGAAGGTGATCCCTTCTTCCAACCCCCGTTAGAAGCAGAGTCATCCTCCAACTTGTGCTTCATCGGAGCATGTGATATCCTCATAGATGAAGTGGAAGGTGAGGAAGAAGCAAATAAAACCATAGCGGACACCACCGAGGTATTTGGCATATCCATGAGCTTAGGAAAAGGTGGGATATCCATAAGGGATATCAAGAGAGGAGGTTCAACTGAGGGAGCAATGAAAACTTTCACCCTTTTAGGGTGAGGATCATCCACGCTCATGGGGGGAGCCAAAAGCAAGATCGAGGCGACGAGAATCAAAGTAGAAGTGGCAAAATAGGGGGACACAACAGGAGAATCCAAAGTAGGAGCTATTGGCTCCCCTTTAGTCTTTTGTAGAGAAACCTACTCAATGGCTAGAGCCTTCCTCCAATGCTTACGCTGACATGGAAGGTATTTTATTCAACTCTAAGAACTGGAAGTTGTAGCTTGAGAAGGAGAAGGGGGCTCTTATTCCATCATGGGAGTGTCCATCATAGCTATTGCCAGTGAAGGGAGTGACTCTTGGATAGGAACAAGAGGAAGAGATGTAGGAATAGAGGCAACAACCAGCAGAGAAGTAGACTCAAGTGCCTCAATGACAGGAATCTTCCCATTCACTACCCTAGGGGTAGGAGTAGTAGGAGGTCATGGAGGACCAGATGTAGAGGCGAATCCACGGGGACCCCTCCCCTTACCATACATAACGGACCTAGGGTTCATGGGAAAGATAGGAAATTTGAACACCTAATGCTTGGTCTTCCACCAAGTGGGCACCATCAAAATTCTGAAGAGACATACATAGGAGCGGAAGTCGAAGGTACCCCAATGGGACAGGAGGTGGAAATAGGTGGAATCGCAGAGGAAGAAAAAGAAGTCTCCTAAGCATGAGCAAGCTTCCCCCTCCCCTTTTAAGAGGAAGAAGCAGCCTGTCACTGCGCTACGAGGTAAGTCATTTTTAGTTGTACCTTTCCCCCAATCTTATATTAACACAGTTTCAATAAAGTAGGTTCATTCTTCAAGGAAGCAGACCGATCGAGGTGGGCAAAAAATGATCTAGCAAATATCTCCCATAAGATACCATCGGATGATATCCAGTGTCATGCATGACATGCACTATACCTTCATGAGGGAACTTCAGACACTTATGAATAATGGAAGCAACTTTGTTCATGAAAACTAGCAATAAGATTCCTAGCTTCAATCTAAACAAGCAGATCCCAGAATGATGTCAAAGGTAGCATTCATAGCCCTAGGCCCCACTAGGATGGAAAGAGTTATAGAATCATAAGGAGCAAGAGAGATACCATCATGGGTACATATGGTGGTTTTCATCTTTTCATATTCCTCCCATTGTAAAGAGTTTAGCAGGAGAGTCTCCTCTATAATAATATTCGCACAACTCATGGGGTCGACAAGGACTCTTATCAAAATGTTATTATTGACGCGAGTGGGAATATATAGAGGAGAAGCTTTTTTATTCATGGGAAGATCATATGATGTAAAATTTATATCTGATGAATTAGTCGTAGGTTGAGGGGGAGGAATGTGAGTAAACAAAACCATATTTACATACTCTGAGGCCTCGGGGGAAGTACCAGAGGGGTCAATGATCAAATTCATAGAGTGAGACCAAAAAAAGTCTATATAAATCTACAATTCACTATTCGCCTTAGCCACCAACTTGTTTGTATTCTACTTTTTACCAAAGGAAAATGGTACTTTCATCGATGTGGTCCTATATCTCATGACACGGGCGCATGCAATGTTCAATATCATGCCCATGGACATGATGGTATTGGCATAACACATTTCCATTGTACCAGTTAGGATAAGGTTCTTTAAGAGGTCAAGGATCTTCCAATGCTATAACTTGAAAGGAAGAAAATTGTTGTTGCTTATGGTTTAGGACATAGAACAACAATCTTCTTCACTCTCATTCAAGGAAACCCTAGAGATCTCAATCAAAATATAGAAAGGGGAAAGAGATCTTGCAATAGGGTTTCCTAGGGTCTGATTAGAGATTAAAGAGGGGTTCACCACCAAGCTAGGACTTGGAAATACAAAAAATGAATGTAACATGCAAAGTACTATGCAAAACCTAACTAAATGACCTAGGAAATGAAACTGAAATGCATAATAAAGGACTAAGAATGAATAGAGGTGCACCTGGAAGAAGGATGAGGTCAAAAAAAGCTCCAAAACCCTAAAAACCTATTCTTTAATGCCCACTGGGACTCACACTAGTCTAGGTGATTTAGTCCTAGACGGGGGTTTCTATGCCAAAACTAGAATTTGTCAGTGTATGATCTAGATCTCCTAAAATCTGGAAAAATCCCTTTACTGGGACTCATACGCCACAAGTGGTGTATCAATGGACCACTCTACTTTTTCATAGGGTTAAGGCCTAAATCTACACTCCTATCTTTACTCTTCCTACCACGCTTCATTTTTTGATCTGAAACCTTGATTTGTGACCTATAGGTGAATTTTTGCGAAGATGACAACCTTGTTACAACTTGATGACTTTCCTCAACCTTGAAACCTAATCTTCAAAGGATCTTCAAGAATCAAGACACTTAGATCTGCAATCATACATGTAGAGAGAAGGAAAACCTTGTTGATTGTTAGGAAATAGGAGTTTTCCTTGGTCAAATGCCATTTAGGTAATTAAACCTTGTGAAGAAACAATGGACTATGAACATGGATCATGAAATATGAAACATGAACAATAATACCTTGAATGATGTCCTAGGATGTAAATCAAAAATCTAACATGAAGTGGCCATGTAGAATGTAGATCTTGATCTTGAATTGGATATAAAACAATTCTTGCAAATGGATATTCAATGCTACATCACAACACTAGCTCAATAACATGCTTGATGTAGTATGTCTTTGACATGATGATGAATATTGAATTGCTGCAACAAATGATGAAAAATTATACCCTTGAATGCTTTAGAAATGCTCTTGTAAACTCTCTTAACACTCTTGTGAAGTCTTGGAATGTTTAACTCTTGATTTCTTAGGATGATATCATGAATGCTTAGTTGAAATAATGATTTGAGACCTTTCTTATATAGCCAACCCATCTAATTTCCTGTTTATTAGATCCCAGAAGCTGACATTCATGAAATTTGAACTTAAAACCCTGATTTCCCGCTCAAAAACCTAAAAAGGGTCCAAATGGGACTCATATGCCACTTGTGGTGTATAGGTCCCATCTGGATGGGACTCATACGTCCAAGGTGGCATATGGGTCCCACCAAGCCTCTTTAGATAGAGAAAATCTTGAAGAGTTAAGAAATTAAGTATATTTGATGTCTATGTCAGGATTTTGATTGAAATGTGCCTTGGGATGCATAATATAATGACTTAGGGGCCTATTAATGATGATATGGTCATAAATGAAAGAGGGCCCAAAACTCAATGTGAAGGTGTAAATAAATACAGTTTTCAACATTAAATTAAGGTAAAATTAGGGCAATTTAGCTTAAAAGGGCCCTAAATTCAATGTGAATGTGGAAAACACATTACAACACTAGATCAAGGAAACATTAGGTCCATTTAGTTTACAAGGGTCCTAAATTTAATGTGAAGGTGTAAATGAATACACCTTACAATACTAAATTAAGGAAAAGTTAAGTTAATTTAGCTTAAAAAGGGCCCACGACCTAATGTGAATGTGTTAAACATATTACAACACTATATCAAGATGACATTAAGTTAATTTTAACATTAATCATTCCCAAATCAAGTGCAAAAATGTAAACGATGATATTTTTTCTACACTACATTTAGCCTCCACTTTAGTGAGAGGATGAACTTGCTTCATACTCGCACTAAAGTAGACATTCAAGAGGGGTCCAAGTGTATTGATGCGGATGGTCTAAGATAGTAAAGATCAAGGAGGTAACCAAGCCCCCAAGATTTGAGATCCTACATCAAACTGACATAAGCACAAGAGGACACACACAAGGTGTACATTATGCAGCATCAAGATACACAAAAATACAATGTCAAAGAGTAAATGAAAGAAAAATGAAAACAAAAAGAGGTGGATCAAGCCTCGACCATTTGTCCATCATGATGTGGGTCATGTCTAAGCTATTTTTCTAAAAAAATGCACGCTCACTCTAAGGCAATGGAACATTAGGTTGTCCATTGGGTGAGTATCCAAAAGGGTGGCTTAGTGAGAAATTCATACCTCTATATCAGCTTCTCACCATGTAATGAGGAAGTCATTCCCACGTTTAGGCTTCTAATCATATGTTAACCATACCAAAGCTATACCTCTTGATAACTTTGACAAGGCACCACAAAACAATGAACTTTGAGCTTCATGAGGCAAGCAAAGCTTCATATGCTTGAAACTCATGAACAAACAAGATGGCTCTACAGGAAAGAAAATTTTGTTATGCAAGGTGTCCACATAACCAAAATTATAAAGCAAAATAGTGTAAGGTATGTTAAGAGGGATTTTACTTAGTTCATGTAAGGTCTCTTCTTAGGAAAAACCATGCCTAATGTCTCAAAGAGAGGACAAGCCAAATAAATACCACACTCTCAGAGGAAATCAATCCCAATGACACCACCAAGAAAAGGACCCATTGCAAGAAGAAAGAAAATCGCACAGTGAAACATGAGTGTTGATGTATGCCCCCACTTTATAGTAGTTGCTAACACCATTACTGTGAGCAATTGCTTTAAAGTAGAAGAAGACACAAGAGCTTACTTGGAAATCCTTATGCCAAGTCATATGTTTCCTATAAGCTATGTCATGAAAAGGGGTTGCCCCCAAAACTTAGTATGTCACATGTGAGCCAACTTCAGGCATGTCATCCACATCCCAAGATTGCTCTTATATATACATGAAAGGTGGTCAACTAGCCAAAAGAGATAATGACAAGTGACATACAAGGACAAGGCTACCTAACCCCTTTCCCCCACTTAGTGTAGGACAAAGATGAGCCGAGATGATTGATGAGAAACATGCTAGAGTGAAAATCAATATCAATTAGAGGAACAAGGTGCTTCAACACAAGGAAGAGCACCACAATCCTTAAGATTTTGAATTTTGTTTTTGATAAAGGAAAAAATGGGTTTTACAAGGACTTGAAACCACAAAGTTTGCAACATAAAATAGGAAAGGACAAAAAAGTCCTCCGAATTAAACACGATACAAAAAAGAAAAACCCAGAAAAAATAGCAGCCAACCAAAAAAAAGCCAAAAAGGACTACCAAAGAGCCAGCCGAGGCATAGACCAAAAAACCAGTAGTAGCTAATCTAGAGTTTTCAGAACTTTCTCAGTCTCAGCCTCCAGATCCTGCATATCCTGGACTCCCTTCTTGAAAGTTTGAATCATCTATGGCATGGGGGGAGCCTTCCTTTTCAGATTAGCCCTAGTTCTCTTCGAAATCCCTATGTCCTCTTCCAAATCAACAACCAAGGACCCGGGTATGTGCAGGATCATGATGGACCAAAAAGTGGCAATATTATGGGTATTTGTAGGGTATGTGGTTGACGACTTTTCTTTTACCCAAAATTGATGAAACGAAAAGGGTTTTTAGAGGAGATTCTCAGCTTTCCACCAATATAAATTATACTTTAATTTGAATTTAATAAATAATTATTATTTATTTTCTATTAGAATTACGACTAAAGTCCTAATCGATAGGCTTATTGAAAAACATCTATAACTTTCAAATGGTATCACATTTTTTCAATCTGAAACATGCATCACATTATATGCTTCACCTAATATAGGAATAACAAAAGAAAAATTAAATTTCATGAAGTTTTGACCAAGTTAAGGTGGTCAGACATACGAGTTTTTATATTTTTTAAAAGTTTTAATAAAAAAATTATAATTAGTTATTTACTCTGAAAAAAATTACAAAAAAATATGCATCACATCCGGACATGAGTCCTCTACTTATATATAAAATCTTATAAAAAAATATTATCATTTTATTATGGTTAGGGTGGTCAGACAGACACCTAGTTCTTACTTTTTCCCTGAAATTTAAGTACCACTGCATTGAAATTTCAAATTTTCACCAAATAGATTTTATTTATTTTTAAATAAACCTAGTAGTTTAGAAACTACATTCAATTTTCTACAGATTCTATTGTTACATATTTTTGAAATAATATAGATAACTTATTCAAATTTTTACATCAAGTTGCCTAACACTGATTTTTCTAAATTTTTTGCCACTTAAGGGCCTATTTTTTCCATGATGATCCTGCACATACCCACCCCTGTTGAGCTTTATCCAATTTTTCAGTCATTGTGTTGATGATGATAACATTATGTCTTGCCATTCTATTATTCTTGCATTGATGATGATAGCTTTATCTAGATTTTGAATTTTGCTACTCAAAGCCTTACATTCATTAGTACAATGACCATGAACTCTATGATATGCACAAAATGAACTCTTGTAGTAAAATTTCTTTTGTGTTCTTAGAGGGAGAAATATTAAACGACCTTGGAGGAGTCTTGACAAGATACCCTATTGATCAATAGTAGAGGATTTTCCTTTATTTTGTGACAAAGATATCTCTTGCTTAGTACAAGATGTCATACCTACACAAGACTCTTTAGATTGTGAGATTTTGTACTCTTCTTTAAAGGAAGGTGTAAAA
>VDFB02075321.1:261398016-261667583 GCA_007258455.2 Sequoia sempervirens | reverse complement strand
TGACCACCTTAACTTGGTCAAAACTTAATGAAATTCAATTTTTATTTTTTTAATCCTATATTATACGAAGCATAGAATGTGATGCATGTTTTGGATTCAAAAAATGTGATACCGTTTGAAAGCTATAGTTTTTTTTTAATCAGCCTATCAATCAAGACTTTAGTCATGATTCAAATAAAAAATGAATAATAATTATTTATTAAATTCAAAGGAAAAACATAATTTATATTTTGAAAGCTAAGAATCTCCTTTAAAAACTCCTTTGCTTCATCAATTTTGGGTAAGAAAGTTTCCAGCCACATACCCTACATATACCCATCATATCGCCACTTTTTGGCCCATCATGATCCTACACATACCCACTAGGACTAAATCACCCAGCAGGGCGTATGAGTCCCAAATTAGGGTTTTTGCACCAAATTCAACAATTTTTGAGTTTTTTCTAGGTTTTTTGTTTAGGATGATGTCTATGCTAACTACAAATGTAGATTTTGGATGAAATTTAATGATCTAAGGTGCAAAAATGCAACCTATATGCACTTTCATTAATGCAAGATTTTGAAACCCTAGATGCAAATTAACTAATGCAAAACCTAATGCAAAGTCATTGCAAGCTAGATCTAGGATTATAATGCACTCCAAATCAAAATTAAGATGTTTTAGATGTAGGTTCACCAAAATGAAAGGTGGAAAATTGTCATTAGCTATGGTTTAGGACATAGAACAACAATCTTCTACACTTCTCATTTAAGGAAACCCTAGAGATCTCAATCCAAGGATGGAAAGGGGAAATATATCTTCAATAGGGATGTTCTAGGGTGTGATTATGGACTAAAGGAGGGTTCACCACCAAGCTAGGTCTTGGAAAGACAAGAGATGAACGAATCATGCAAAGTACTAGGAAAAACCTAACTAGATGACCTAGGAAATGAAGCTAAAATATAGAATATCAAACTAGAAATGAATAGAGGTGCACCTATAAGAGTGATGAGGTCAAAAAAATCTCCAAAACCCTAAAAAAATTTGTTTGATGCCCATTGGGACTCATACTCTAGTTTGGGTGATTTAGTCCTAGACTAGAGTTTTTGTGCCAAAACTGGAATTTAATAGTGTGTGATTTGAATCACCTAAAACCTAAAAATTGTGTTGTACTGGGACTCATACACCATAGGTGGTGTATCACCTTGGATAGGTTGAATGTGAGCATTAGAAAGCAAGCAACAAGTAAAAGAGTGCAAATAAACAACTAAACAACCTACACCTCAAGATTAGCCTAAGTTGGAAACAACACAAAGCAAAAGCAACAAAATGGAACCTTATACCTTGCGTTGAGTCGATCCTTTGGTTGGCCCTTCGATCTTTGATGTGTATGCTCCTTGGATGGCACAAGATGTGAGATGTGAGATGCAAATGATGCTTGAAATCATGAAAATGGCTAAGTGAAGATTGAGAAACAAAACTGCAAGAGTTTGGCTAGCACAAAATGATCTCTCTAAAATGAGATAAAAGAGGGGTATTTATAGGATTTTTGGGAAATCTTAGGGGAAATGGACGGTTGAGATTGATCCACCAAATATCAAGATGTAGGGCTAAGGTGAGTTGAGAACTCACAAGCCCTCACATCTTGACATGTGGCATGTGAGATAGCCCTAAAAGGTGAAGTGGACATGAGGTGGAAGGAGAAGGACATGACATGGAGAGGTACAAAGTACTCTTAGGATTGGACAAGATCTCTTACAAAGGAGGTCCTGTCCCCATGTGGGGAGAAGTGAAGGAATTAAAAATTCCTTTTAGGTGCCTTGGGGGATAAAAAGGTGAATTAAAAATTCACATGGGGAAGGGGGATGCCTTGTCCAAAAGGAGAAAGCCATTAATAAGGTTGACTCAAGGACATATGCCATAAATAGGATGAGGATTAGGTTAGGCTAATCAATTGATTAAGGCTGTGTAAGTACTCAGTTAGATGGACTAATGACCTATTAGAAGCAAGTGGGAAATTATGGAGGATGTGACCTTAATGATGATTAAGGGTGTGCACATGCTAACCCTGGTTAATTAGAAGAAGATGAAGTAATTAAAATGGATTAGGGACCAACTTGCAAAAGTTGGAGGATGTGACCATGAGAGAGAAAAGATGAATTAAAATGAATTTTAATTCAAAAGGGAAATATGACTAAATTAAATAAAAGGGCATATTTATTCAATTTAGAGGAGGAAGAGGGGAAAAGTATTAAATTAAATACTTTAGGACCTTTGTGCAAGATGCAGGGTATTAATTAAACAACTGGTTTAATTAATATTGACAGAGGGGATGAGCAAATGATGAATATGAGACGATTTGATCATATGGAAGTGATCAAAATTGGCACGCCTACAAGTCCAACTCTGCTTTTTTAGGGGGTTAAAACCTCAATTTACTCTCCTATCTCTGCTCTTCCTTCCACACTTTGTTTCTAGGTCTGAAACTCTGATTTGCAATCTGTAGGAGAATTTTCGTGATATTGTAAACAAGGGGAAAACTCAGATGCCTTTCTTCATTCTTTTAAGCTAATATTCAAAGATCATCCAAGCTCTAAGACACCTAGATCAGCGATCACACATGTAGAGAGAGAAAAAATTGTTGATTTGTTAAGAAATAGGGGTTTTCCTTGGTCAAACCCCATTTAGGTAATCAAACCAAATGATGAAATAATGAAATATTTAAGAACTTGAAACATGAAACATGGAACATGAAACATGAAAAATGATACCTTGAATGATGCCTTGTAAATCTACAATCTAACATGAAGTGGCCATGAAGGATGTAGATCTAGATCTTGAAATAAGTTTAGAACAATTCTTAATCTTGGATCTTGAATGCAACATCACAACACCATCTCAACAACATGCTTGATGGTTGAAAACCTTCACATGATGATGGATCTTGAATTGTTGCAACAATTGATGAAGAATTTTTCCCTTGAATGCCTTAGAAATACTCTTGTAAACTCTCTTGATGCTCTTGTGAAGTCTTGGAATGCTTAACTCTTGATGGCTTATGTTCATATCATGAAGGCTTAGGTGAAATAATGATTTTAGACCTTTTTTATATAGGAAATCCATCCAACTTACCGTTTATTAGATCCCAGAGGTCGACATTCATGAAATTTGAACTTAAATTCTTTCTCAAAACACTAAAAAGGGGCCAAATGGGACTGATACACCACTTGTGGCATATAGGTCCCATTTGGATGGGACTCATATGCCCAAGGTGGCATATGGGTCCCACCATAACTTTTTAGGTGGAGGAAATGTCGGGAGTTGGAAAATTATGTGTACTTATTGATCTTGTCAGGATTTTGGTTGAAATAAGCCTCAAGATGCATAATATAGGGTCTTAGGGGCCCATTAATGATGATATGAAGGTCATAAATGTAAGAGGGCCAAAAACTCGATGGATGTGTAAATAAATACACTTTACAACATTAAATTACAGAAAAAATAGGTTTATTTAGCTTAAAAGGACCCTAAATCCAATGTGAATGTGGAAAAAACACTGTACAACACTAGATCAAGGAAACATTGGTCCATTTTAATGTTAATCATTTCCAAAATTAAGTGTAAAAATGTAGAGGTGTACATTTTTCTACACTACATCAATTATGATCTTGCACTTGCCCATTAAGAATATTTAATTATCTTTTTCTAGGTAGCATCTAATAACATGTGTTAACTTTGACTTGGGGTACATAAGTGCAACCATTGCCTTATCAATCCTTGATTTATAACACTTACATGCTACCTTTTTCTTGTTAGGGTCATCTTTGTCTTATTTAAATTGTGTTGATTGAACCACTGATTAAAAGTTCAAATCTTGACATATTAGTTAGACTAAGCTAAATCACCTTGGGAGTGATTATTATTTAATGTAATAACCTTTTAGATATTTCACCTTCTTGATTCATGTATAAAAGAGGCAATATTTTATAGTGAAAAAAAACCTGAAGAGAAAAATTAAAATGTTTATTGAGATGCACAAGGTTCCTTTCATAAATACATTGTTATCTATCTATACAAAGTGTAAATTATCACTCAGTAAGGTCATCTCCAAATATTTTAACACTAATTTATAACCTATAGAGTTGGTATGGTCAACTAGATTGGACATGGGGGTTATTCCACAATAGTACAATAGTATGTCCCACTTGTGGGATGAGATTAAAAATTATCCCTAGCTATGGAAAGATCTTAAACACCTTTGAAAAAATTATAAATATTCAACCAATGATATCTATGAATAAAGGTCGCATTAGAAAAAAACTCTTTTTCAATGAAATTATCTTCATTCAAAGGTATCGTTGAATAAAGTTTATTTTTTCAAATATAAAATACCATCATTTGAAGACACCTTGAAATGAAGTTATTTATTTAATTTTAAAAACTAACAATGATGTATGATTTATTTCTATTGTAACTATATGAAAAAAAATGAATATACCTTGAATAAGTGACAAGAAGAGCCTATTGGCACCTATAAATTTGATGAATTTATAGTTCCCTATCTATCCCCTTGTGATCCCCATCAATTATAACTAATATTTGAAATCTTAATGGTATATCATGCTCAAGTCCCTCCTGTGGTTGCAATACCCCAAGTTGTCAAGATATATTCAAAAACCTATTTTATAGAATGTCCAAAAGATGGCCTTTTCCCCCTACTATCTTTTCTTCTTCTAGTCCTTTCAAGGATTCAAGTCCTGAACATACATTTGGACCAAGTGAAAATGTCCATGTTCTTCCTTAATCCCCCTTCTCTTTTTGTTTTTTTCTAGTCAGGGATTTGAGTTCTGGACAGACACTTGGACTAAGATCCAAATCCGATCTTGACTTCTGACACCACTCTTCCCTTTTCTTCTTCGATCTAATTGCGATTTCAAGTCCCAAATGGAATTTCAAACCCTCGATCTTAATCGATGTTCTCTTCTTCCATCCCATCAGGACCTTGGATCCCAATTGGACTTTGAAATTGAAAGGTCTAGGACCTTTCTGAAGTCTAGACCCCTCCTTTTTCCTCTCATCCCACTGGGACTTCAAGTCCCAACAAGACTTTTGAGCTCAATTTCCACAAGCCCATAGAAATTTTAAAGAATTCCTAGTTTCTAACTGTGGAAGCATAAAAAATTGCCATGTGGCACATGTTTTGCAAGCCTACAAACTCCTTATGGTGGGTCCCTCTTCAGCCCACAAAAGTGAAAAATGATGGGCCACATGGCATGTTGTGACTTTAGCCGAAAAGTCCAAGTTTGATCAGGATTTCTTATCTTGAATGAATTTATTCTTCCATCTCATCAAGACTTCGGTTCTCAACATGACTTTTGAACCTAAGGTTTGAAATGTCCAAGTCCAATCGAGATTCCTAAACCTGATTAACTTTCTTCTCGCATCCCTTCAAGACTTTCTAACCTAAGTTCCAAGAAGATAATATCCAATTGGGACTCTTGATCTCAATCAATCTTCCCTTTTTTCTTTCCTATCCCATTGGGACTTCAAGTCCCAATAGAACTTTTGGCCCAAAAACCTCCTCATGGGACTTTTAGACCAAAGATTTGAAATGTCCATATCTGATTGAGATTCTTGATCTCAATTGAAATTCCCTTTCCACTAGGATCTAATTCGGTTTCGGGACTTGAATGGAATTTTGGACCAAAGGTCCAAAAGTTTGGATTTGTTTTAGCTTCCTAGACCGGATTTTATTCCTTGTTGATACTTCAAACTTTTTTAGACTTTTTGGATTTTTATCCTGATATTTTGAATCTAATTTCTATTTCTACTCCTTCCCTCTAGTTCTTTATGACTTAGATTCATGTTGAGGTTTCAGGACCTGATTAGAGTTTTGGACATGTTTCTATAAAGATTTTGTATTTTCTACATGAATGTTGCAACAACTCTCTCAGCTGCCAAATTTGGTTTTTGGGGCTACAAGGATGATCATAAATGCATATTTCAACAAATATAAGTGCGATAAGGCAGTGCACATGAGCTCCTTTATGGTTCTCAAGCCTCCTTTCTATTAGATATTTGATCTTGGTCATGATTTGCTACATATTTTTGTGGGGTTTTTGTTTCTCATTTGTGTGTTCATTAATGCAATGCCATGACTTCATCATTAGTAATCAGGTGTGTGTGGTACAAGAAATCATGGGGGCATGTATAATTTTTTACATTCATATTCCTCTTCCCAATGTTTCCTTATGAAGTAAAATAGAGATGTCTTCTTATTTTAAAAAAAGAGGTTTGTTAGAGGAAGAAAGTACAAAACAAAATAGAGAAGAAGTTATAGAGCTAGCAGAAAAAGATATTCATAAGAAATTATAGGTTTTAATTTTTATTGTCTAAGTATAATCATTTTTATATTGTAATGATTAGGTTTGATCCCAAATTTGTGATAACATTTGTAAACTTTAAATATTGTGTGATTAAAGGCATAATCAACCTTAGTAGAGTGTCTCCTTATGTATCGTATGCATTTCCAAATATATATGATTGATTATTTTTCAACCAGAAGTTTGCAAAATCTATGAAAATCTTTTGCATGGTATCTTTTCAATATAATAAAGAAAATGTGTGGGTATTCTTGACAATTACTTTAAGTAGACTCTCTTAATATTCTACAACTATCTATTGTCTTTCTAAATGAATTTGTAGAGCCCAACTTTCCTATGTATTTCGAAAGGCATAGGCTTTTGTGGTGACTTGATTAAGTCATTACCTTGTATTTAGTTATTGCATCTTTGGTTAAATATAGAGACTTTGTTGTCCAATGGATAAAGGCATCGGTCTATGATTAGATTTCTCTCCTATCATCCTCAACACACTCCAAACACATCAACTCAAAATCCTTTAAAGTTTTACTTTCTGTGTGTTTACTACCATGTCTGAATGAATACAACAATACAAGGATGTATCATAAACTCATTCTCAAACACTTATATGGACTTAATTATTTTTTAGTAGGATTCTTAATCTTACTTGTCCAAACTAACACATAGGTATATTATGACATTGGTATTGGGATACACTATGTAGTGGGTATAGATTGGTGTATTGTATTATTTAGTGTTTCAAATCATCAATTTGGCACCTTAGGGAAAACTTCCCTTGGTCTTGCAGAGCTAGAAGTGAAGGAGGTCTTACCCACCTCAACCATTGGTCCTTATTTTCCCAACCTAAGGATAGGTATGTGATAATTTTCTAAGTGTGATAACCCTAACACCTGGAAGATTGTCAAACCTTAGGGATTCTAGGCCTATACCTTTGATCACCAACAAATCCTTGAATGGAGGTCTTGGGGATTGTGAATAGGTTTTCTTACTCACCATTAGGATCTCACAGTTCCCATAGATAGGAACTATCGTGAATACTAATAGTCTTCTTCACACCTCTTCTAGACTATTGAAAGTATTCTTTATGCCTATTCTAGAATTCTAATGGATAGTAGCTCACCTAGTAAATTTATCATTTTTTACATTACATGTTTATATAAATATTTAATAATTTATGAATAAATGGATACATCTAGTGTTTATCTTTTTTTTTTGTTTCCTTAACCTAAACACTAAAATTGAAACCATAAACTTAAATCTAAACCCTCAAGTTAAAAAATATAGCCCTAAAATCAAAACAATAAACCCTAATTTGGTTACACTAGATTTGAGTATATTTTTTCATTTATATATAAGCATTCAACTATCAATGTTTTGTATTTCAATTTTTATGAACTCAAAATTAGCGTTAGATTTTAGATTTCAATTTTCAAGTTCAACTTTAGGGTTTAGATTTAGTTTTGGGAAAATATTTTCAAATTGAGTAATTACTTTTTAATGAATAATTGAATAAATATGTATTCATATAAAAATTATACCCTAAAATTAAATCCATGAACACAAAAATCCAAACCCTAAATGTGGGTACACTGGGTTTCATTAGAATTTTCATTAAAAATAGTTATTTAATTGTCATATATCTTGGATTTTATTTTTGCATAAAAATAGGGTTTAAAATTTTGATTTTAGGGTTTAGATTTAATCTTGGGAAAATATCTAAGAACTAAATTCAATCAAATATAAATGAATAATTGGAAAACATGTATTCATCAATTTATCTAATTTTTACTAAGTTAATTATTAATAGATATTTATTAATCTTTATTAACCTTTTAGTATGAAAGATGGATGAAAATAAGAAAAGGTACACACTACAAAATAATAAACTATACAATCATTCAAAGATAGGAAGAGAGCACATATGCTTTCTCTCCATCTCGGTATGGTTGTATATAAGTCATATTCACAAATTGGTTCAAGTATATCCTTTACATTAATTTTATCATTAGAACATCATTATATTTACCTATGTGAAGGGATATTTATTTACTAAATTATTTTCTTGTACATATAACAATACTAAGTGAAAAATAATATAAATATAGTGAACTTAGTGAATAGTGAGTACAATGGATCTAAACATAACACAATTATTGAACCTAAATATATCCTTTTGCATTGCAATCTTCAATGTCTTCCCCTTCATTGAGGTAACACAACATAATAGCTTCATCTCAATCTTCTTACTCTTCTCCTCTTGCATTGTATTCTTCTACACCTTCCCCTTCTTCCAAGTAACATAACTCAATATATGCATCCCACTCATTCTCTTTATCTACATCTCATTCATCTAACTCCACTCTTTAGAACTCTTGGAAGATAACATTTAAGGGTCTTATATCTACTAATAATTTTGTCAATTCTTCAAGGAATTTATTTTTTCCTTTTTCTATCAACTTTATCTCTTGGCTAATCCTTGCCTATATTGATTTCCCCTCTAAATATAACTTTTTAGATCACAAGGTGAGTATTTATCCTCATCATTCTTTTTCATCTTCCCACAACTCTTTAATGCATTTTCTATAGATTTTTTTTTCCTTCTAATTATTGCAGTCTCATATTTCTTCAACATAGAGATAACTCCTCCAACTCAAGTTCTATTTTTTTTTAATTCTTTTTGTCAATCTTTTTTTCCTCTATCTATAGTTTTTTCCTTATTCTTTCATCGAGCTTGATTATCCTTTATTCACATCATGATATAATTCCATATTTACATGCACATCCATACTCAAAACTACCACAAACTCTTCTCACAATGTCACTATTTTCGGCATCTTAAAATACTTTGATACCAAACTAATACAAACACTTCTCAATTTCTAACCAACTACTTGCTAACTCACTTCAGATAAAAAAAAGCATAGAAAATTGAAAAAAGGTAGAAATAATATACAGCTTGCAATAACTATCCAGTAAAATTGAGCAATTCACAACATAGTTATATACTTACAAATTCTCCCAATAGATTGCAACCAATGTGCAACAAATTCCCCTTCCTCTAAAAAAATTATGTATTTGAAGGGTGTTATTGCTTACCCCTATCATGAGTGGAGGGAATCAATTTGCATAAGCAACTACCACCCTAAATCAAAGCAAACAATTGTATAAATGGTGGGGGAAACTATCACTAAGTGGCCAGCAAAAACCTTTTATAACTAAAATAAAGAACTCGCTAACTCCCACAATCCAATCCTTTGCATAAAATTCTTATAGGTGTTATGGAACCGATATCTACTCCTATGATGGATATATAAATGCCTTAGTGATGGTAGAGTTCTAAACAACATGTTTATAACTATTCGTCACTTTATTAAGGACTACTCATTAAGTGAGATACTTTGTAACTATTGTTTATTCACTATACAAGTATCCTCTAATTCAATGGTAAATCATTGAATGGGTTCTTTTTGAAAAGATGATCCACATCACTTTCTCCTAATTAAACAAAGAAAAATGATAATCTACATTATCTTAAATGAATTTGAAAAAAGTAATACATCATACTCTAATAATTTTTTATCAAAATATATCTCTCTAGGGGAGAGGGGCCCATAATGGAGCAGGGTCCAATAGTGGGGATAGAAGTAGTCCTCAGTGGGCCCCGTAGTGGAGCACTTTAATATCCAATTGCAAAACACTTTTTATCCATAAAGTACGCAAAGTGACAAATCATGTGATGCCACATCAATGCACCAATAAATCATGACTTAGTGCACCACTATTGGTCTCACTTTTTTTGGGGGCCTTTTTGGACACCTCAACAAAAAACATGCTGATGTGGCATCCTATTTGATGATGTGGCCTTAAAACGAAATATAGAAGCACATGAATTGCCAAATAAACTGTTGTACAGAATTTGGAGTGATTTGAAATTTCCACATAAGATTTTGAGAAACACGAAATTAAGGTGCTCCACTATGGGCCACTCTCCCCTAATATACATCCCATTTCTATTTTCACTACAGTTCATATAATACAGAAAGCACATTCCAAAACTTCTTAAATAAAATTTCTATCTCCCAATTAACCTAAGGCAATGGATCTTTTTTTAAAAATCTCACAATTACTTTTGGCGGACATCGAAGTCATTCACGGAACTTCACAGGAATGGACAAATTTGAAAAGTCATGCTAGTAAAAGCTACCTATGTCGTGTTGACTGGGAGGGAAATCTTCAATATCACGAGTATCTGAAATGACTGGAAGTCGTGCTAGTAAAAGCTATGTCATGTTGACTGGGTATGACAGTGAATGCTGATAAGACCATATTTTATTTTTCATCGCCCCTACCAAGTTCCTGTGGAACAAAATCAAACGCAATGATGTTTCACAGTAGTAATATGTTCTCTTTTGCTTTAGTGTAAGAATTATAGACAAACAACGCCCGTGTTAGTGTTGGATCTGCGCATGTTGGGATATTATGTTCTGTTGTATTTCATGTTGTTTGAGCTGACTGTGTGCCACAGCCTCACGCAAAAAACACAGTTCGATGAAGATGGCATAAAGTGCCTCAACGAGATTGAAAACAAATTGTCTGATCCAAGTGAATTTCTTTTCACGTGAAACTTTGACAATAGCAGCCAAGGCTTTATCTGCAACTTTGACGAAGTTCAGCGCTGTCATGTCAGTGACGGCGGAGTGATGAGCGTTAAGCTTCCTGGAATGGAGCTTCCGGGAGGTTTCCCCACCGGCTTGGAGTACTGTGGGCGTATAACTAATTTGGATCTCTCTAGTAATAATCTTTCAGGCCAAATCCCAAGGGATCTTTTCAAATGGCTTCCCTTTCTCATGCAACTTAATCTTTTGTCAAACCAGTTTACTGGATTGATTCCCGCCGAGCTCGCGGATGGTAGATATCTGAATGTCCTTCACTTGAATGACAACGAACTTAAGGGCTCGATCCCATGGGAATTGACGCGGCTCGAGCGGCTCAACCACATCAATTTTGCAAATAATATGCTTTCAGGGCCAATACCTTCTAAGTGAGCCTCTAATACCACCCACCTTTTTCAGGGTAACCTTGAACTATGTGGGAAATCCTTGAACAGGGGATGCGGAGGACCAAATTCACCAGGGTGAGTATTTATCCTCACCATTCTTTTTCATTTTTCTCACAAGGCGAGTATTTATCCTCACCTTTCTTTTTCATCTTGTGACAACTCTTCAATTCCTTTCTTCTAGATTTATTTATTTTTCCTTATTATTATTTTATGTCTCATATTCCTCCAACATCTATGATAACTTCTCCAACTCAAACTTTGATTTTTGTAGTCTTTTGTGTTGGTTTTTTGTTTGCCTCTATCTCTATTTTTTTCCTTATTTTTTCATCCAAATTGATTATCCTTCATTTCACATCATGATATAATTCCATATTTGCATGCACATCCATAACCAAAACTACCATAAAGTTTTCTCACAAAGTCACTATTCCCAGCATCTTAAAATGCTCTAATACCAAACTAATGCAAACACTTCTCAATCTCTAACCAACTACTTGCTAAACTCACTTTAGGTAGAAATATACATAGAAAATTAAAACAATAAGGTAGAAATAATATACAACTCACATGAAAAATAGAGCAATTCACAGCATAACTTTATACTTTCAAATTCTCCCTATAGGTTGCAACCAATGTGCAATGAATCCCCCTTCAAAAACTTATGTATTTCAATGATGTTATTACATACCCCCATCATAAATGGAGGGAATCAATTTGCATAAGTAACTGCCATCATGAATCAAAGTAACCATTGGTATAAATGGTGGGAGAACTATGATCAAGTGTCAAAAAGTTTGTGTAACTGAAATAAATAACCCAATAACTCCCACAATCCAATCCTTTGCATAAAATCCTTATAGATGTTATGGAATCAATATTTAACATTGTGGCGGATTTTTAAATGTCTTTGCAGTGGTGGAGTTCTAAATGACATTTTTGTAAGTACTCACCACTTCATTAAAGACTACTGATTAAGTGAGATACTTTGTAACTATTGTTTACTATTCAAATAACTTCTCATTCAATGGTGAATCATTGAATAACTTCTTTTCTAAAAGATGTTTTTCATCACTTTTTCAAATTAAACAACAAAAAATAACAATCTACATTATCTTGTATGAATTTGGAAAAAATAATACACCATACTCTAATAATTTTCTTATAAAAATATAACTCCTCTAATATTCATCCCATTTCTATTTTCACAATACTTATTCTTTCTAAAATTCACAATTACTAGGTTTATGTATAGTTCATATAATCCATCACATTCCAAAACTCTTAAATAAAATTTTAATCTCCTAATTAGCCTAAGGCAATTCATCTTTGTTAGAATCTCACAAAATGCTTGTGGTAAAACATCTCTTTCCCGGAACTTCACAAGACTCGGACAATTTTGAAAAGTCATGTCGTGTCGACAAGGAGAGAAATCTTCAACATCAACACTTACTCGAATTAATGGAAGTCGTGCTAGTACAGTACGCATACCTATGTCGTGTTGACTGGGAATGGGAATGAAGATGCACACGAATCTTCTGTGTTGCCGATAAGACCATATTTTATTTCTCATTTCACATTCACTGAACATCACAACACTAACAAATCTGTAAAAATCATGTCATGTTCCATGGCAGTAGAATTTTACAAGTCAGGCTAAGTCAAATGAGTAGAAGTCTGGTCGATCAAAGCAATGATGCACGCGAAGCTTCTGTGCTACCGGTAAGGACATATTTTATTTTTCATCGCTCCTTCCAAGTTCCTGTGGAAGAAACATGGTCATTTGCAGGGATATATCCATTGAAAATCAAACACAATGATGTTTCAAAGTAGTAATATGTCCTCTATTGCTTTATTGTAAGAATTGTAGACAAACAGTGCCCGTGTTAGTGTTAGATCTGCGCTGCGGACGCCATGACAATGTTTGGATATCTTGTTCTGCTGTATTTCGTGTTGTTTGAGCTGACTGTGTGCCACAGCCTCACGCGAAAACCACAGTTCGATGAAGATGATATAAAGTGCCTCAAGGAGATTGAAAACGAATTGTCTGATCCAAGTGATTTTCTTTCAACGTGGGACTTTGACAATAGCAGCCAAGGCTTTATCTGTAACTTTGATAGAGTTCAGTGCTGGCATGTCGATGACGGCAGAATGATGAGCGTTAAGCTCCCTGGAATGGAGCTTTCGGGAGGTTTCCCCAGCGGCTTGAAGTACTGTGGGCGTATAACTACCTTAGATCTCTCTGATAATAGTCTTTCAGGCCAAATTCCAAGGGATCTCTGCAAATGGCTTCCCTTTCTCGTGCAGCTTAATCTTTCGTCAAACCAGTTTAATGGGTTGATTCCCACCGAGCTCGCTAATTGTAGTTATCTGAATGCCCTTCACTTGAATGACAACCAACTTAAGGGCTCGATCCCATGGGAATTGACGCGGCTGGAGCGGCTCAAGCACATCAATTTTGCAAATAATATGCTTTCAGGGCCAATACCCTCTAAGTGGGCCTCTAATACCACCAACCCTTTCCAGGGGGCTGGGCTTAAGTATCACACCCTAAGCCCTGACTTTTTAGGAGTCAAAAATATATATTTTCCGTTTCCGTTTACACGGCTGCGCTTCGTACAGGTAACTGTTCACGTGCCTACATCAAACGCTATACATGCAGAGTTTGTCAATAACTTAGGTATTTTTTCTCCAACATTTTTCAATGCGACTCCCTTATTCATATTTTATGGATGATGGCGTGGTTAAATTTGAAGGTTAATCGGCTGGTAAAAGAACTGGATTATGAATTATGTATAGATTTGTTTTAAATGTTAAAAGATTATTTTTTTTAATTTTAAAATAAATTATTTATATAAAAGTATCTAAGATAATTAAATAATACAATAAATTATATGATTTATTAGTCTCAACTATCATACATAATATGTTGATTTGTATTTAATTAGCTTATATTTGGTGAACTTTTCTACCATACACAAACTATTTATTTTTAAGATTTCTTAGTTATTAATAAGTTGGTTTTGAACCAATTAAAAACTTAAAAAATTATTCTTTTAAATAAAATTTAATATTTGTAAAGTGAACATGTAAATATTTAACTTTTGAAATTTGAATTTTTTTTTTGAATGTGATTGGTAAAAAAATTTGGGGTGTTATGGGTGGATTTTTATGAAATTGATGGTAAACTATTATTTTGACATTTTTTTTAATCAATTTTACTCCAGTTTAACTATTATTTTGATAAAAATAAAAAATAAATAAAACCGTATGATAAAAAAATCCACAAAGTGTAATTCAATATAAAAAATTACCCTCTCCCTTCCACAAATGCCGCAAAACTTACCTTCTTTACTATCATTTTAATCGCAATGGATATTTAGTTTTACTCCATACAACTCCCTTAAATATAGGGATTAAATACATTTCATTTACATTATAAATTTGTTACAATCCTTTATCAAATAGTTTATGATATTTAATTAATAAATTAATTATTAATCACTTCACTATGATATGTCTAAATTCTATCTATTTTATAATGCTAAAGCTTATGTTAGTTATAGTCTATATATTTAATCATTTAATAATTCAAATAGACTTGTATTTATATTTACAAATATATATTCATAATTTTAGACTTCATAAAATACAAATAATTTTAATTAAAAAATGTAACATAAACTAGTATAGATATAAGAGTTTGCTCTTCTTAATTAAACATAAATATAAGAAGGGAGGGGAAAGTTGCACAAGAATCAAGATGTTTTCTTAATAGAAGAAATTTAGGAAAAAATATAATATAGAAAGAAAATATCAGTAATGAATAAGCTAGAAAAACCAAGTGTACTTAATATAATGTTGAAAATATTAAAGAAATTTAAGAATTTTTCATTAATTTGGATTTTTTATTAATAAAAAGATTAAGAGCTAAAATTAATACAAATTATGAAAAATAAAAAATAATTTTACAAAAAAAAATTAATAAATTTTATAAATACCAATCTTTACATTATAATAATACACTACCTTATAAACTTAATAATAAATAGACCCTACCATTTTGCCAATATTAATCTTCACAATATAATATAAATTTGACATTAATTTTTTTTAACAAATATAAGAAAATATAAGAGGAAGAATGTTATAAGAATATTGTTAATTCGTATTAAAATAATGAGATTATAATATAGATATATTAAGTTTAAAAATCCTAAAAGGTCTTATATATGTATTGTTAGACATAAAATAATAGAATTACAAAAAAAAAAAAAATGAGGGATGAATAAGAGCAAAATAAATATGAAACAATTTTCATTTGCAAAATAAAAAAGTGTTGTAAATTAGTGAAATATATAGAATAAAAAATGATTAAACATGGAATTGTTTTTATGTGAAAATATAAAAAAGTATATTACATTAATAAAAATATCATTTAATTAAAAAAAGAGATGTGTAAAAATAATGATAAAATTCATTTATTTATATTATTTCTTATTTAATTTTGTGTTTATTTTTAGAGACTGTTTTTGTTAGTCATTCTTTTGTTTCTATATATATATATTTATTTATGAATAGGCAGCTATCTATATTAATTCAAATATAAAGATACATATTCACAAAAAAAGGGTGGGTGGTAGAAAGACACACCCCAAGAGTCACATGGGGAATGCCCAGAAAATCAACAGATCACGTGGGCTAAGCCCAGAAGTCCAAAATTACAAAGATTAAAAAGGCCATTAAGTGGCCAGAGGAGTGCCAGTAGAGCCAGAAGGGTCTCTGTCATCCAAATTTTCCCCCATACATCAGCGGGGTCTGGAGTGATGTTAGGAGGAAGACCCCAACCATCATCAATATATTTTTTCTCTTTATCTTCTTCCTCATGCCGGGGCAAGATTGCAAGCGTCAGACATGGGAACGTTTTACTAGTGACTGGCCAACCAGAGCTAGAAGTAGGAGGATCATCAAAGGGCCACCCGGAACTACCACCGCCACTCCCCAAAGCACCACTAGAAGGCTACCCCTAGCTAGCCCACAATAGAGGAGAACGGTTTCACCAAGAAGTGCGAGAATCCCGTCGAGGCGAGGGTTGTGAATGGGAACGCGCAGAGCCACTTCATTGTCGGCCCCTGGAAGGCGACCGATCGCAGGAAGAGGTGGGCAAAGCAGGGACCCAAGCAACAGTACAAGGGGCATTACCCTAGTGGTCCAGGAGAACCTAGAGGTGAGCAACCTCAAGTGCAACTTTGTTAGCTTGCACTTGAACCTATAAAAACACATTAGAGAAAATCATAGCTTTAGCATATAAAGATACATGAATATCTATTTGAGTATGTGAAAAAATGCAAGCATTTCTGTCCTTCCAAATATTGAAAAGAATTTTCACCCTGAAAGTGTGTCAAAGCTGGGTGAATTTTGCAAGAATTCAAGAAGAATCTCCAAGCAACACCATATGCCAGGAGAAAGGTTCTAACCAAAAGGGCCAAAAAAAGTCATGAATCCAAGTCCAAAGCTACTGAGCTCTAGGAGAAAACCAGAAAAGATGCTTAAAATTCTCAGCTTGCCCACAAAAAGGGCAGCGAGGGTCCTAGACCCTTAGGTGGACCAACCAAGAGCCCACAAGCAAGCCCCGGAAAAGAATGGCATTCACTAGACCATCATAAGTAGCACAGTCTTGGTTATGAAGTCTGTATTGGGCACGAAAAATATCCCACGACATGATACGCATGGTGGGTCTAGAAAAAAATTGTTGCAGGGTCTGGATACCCTTTTTGTGAAATTTGAGTGCCTTAAGCCTAGGCGACTTAGCCAACAGCTGACCATTGCTAGCAAAAATAGGTGACCACCAAATATTATTTGGTTGAGAGAGAGCCCATCTTGAAAACTAGAGCCAGCCCAACAGAGCCAAGATTTGACAACTTCCCATGCCCGCCAAATGCATTTGGCTAAAAAAGTCTCAACAATCTGGATTGGTTCATTCATGACTAGAAGGGTTTGAAAACTAATCCCCTTCCAGGCAGGTCTATGAACAGGGAAGTCGAATTGAATACTATGCCTGAGAACAATTTTTCAGGCCTCGTCCCTAGTAAGGGCACGAATAATCCATTTAAGACACAGAACAATCCCTTGCCATTGAGTAGATAACACCCTGAGACCTCCCGAGTCTCTAAGAAGGCAACAAAATTCTCAAGCCACACAATGAAACCCTCTATGAGTTTCAGAGGAGGCCCAAAGAAAGTCACGAAGCGACTTCTCAAGCTTGCCTTAGGCAGCTCTTTGGAGGGGGCCCAACAAGAAGAATAATAAACATGAGTGGCCGCCAGGATTTTGGAACACACCTGGAATTTCCCTGATAAAGAGAGGGGCTTGGTAACCCAATAAGCAAATTTCTGCTCAACTCTGGAGAGCATGGCTTGTCAAAGCTCAGTTGGAGATGCCTGAAAAGCAAAGGGAATGCCCAGAAACCAAAAAACTTTGCTAGACCCAATCTACTTCCAACCATACTGTTGCAGCCATAGCGGAGAGGGCAAGATAGACTATCGGTAACACAAAGTTTTATGCCACTAGATGGTAGAGCCAAAAGTAAGACAAAAGGTATTAAGACACTTAAGAGCCGTCACAATGGAGTATGTCCTCCAAAAGCGTGAGGAATGAGTCATCAAAAAAATGGCCATTAACAAGCTGAGCCTAAGAGTTGGGAAGAGAAATGCCCTTGACTCACCATTGGAAAACCGCATTGGCCAAAAGGTAACCAAAACCCTCGGCTACAAGCACATATAAAGAGGGGGCCAGTGGGCACCCTTTCCTAATGGAATGAAAGAGTCCAAAAGCAGAGGATTGACGACCATTGATGGTGATACAAGCTGAGGCATCCACAAAGAGCATTCGAATAGATTGAATGAAATTGGGCCCAAAACCCAAGGCTTGCACCATAACAAGAATAAATGACTATTCAATGCGATCATAAGCCTTGGAAAAGTCAATCTTAATGAACACGACTTTCTGGTTTGAGCGTCTAGCCCATTCCATGCCTTCCCAAACAACGATGATATTATCCAAAATAAATCTAGATTTGATAAACCCAGTTTGTTCCGAGCGCACAATCTGAGGTAGAAGATGGCAGATTTTAAGAGCCAAAGCCTTGGTGATAATCTTGTAGGAGACATTAAGAAGTGTGATAGGTATCCAGTTGCAAATGTCTTTTGGGTCATCCGATTTAGTTATGAATTTTATGTTACCTTTATTAATTAAGTTACCTAGAGAATTAGAATGAAAAACTTCCAAGTAAACTTGATGCAAGTCATGCCCAATATAGTCCCACATGGATTTGTAGAATTCACAAGGGAATCCATCAATTCCTAGGGCTTTGTCATCAATCATGGAGTAGACAGCCTCTTTGAGATCATCAACTGATAAAAGTTGATCACACAAAATTTTCTGAGATGAAGAAAGCTTATTTAGCACAACAACAAGGCAATCCTGAAGGGCTTGTTGTTGCACAGGCATGACTTCCTATGCAGTGAAGACTTGCTCATAATGTTGCACAAAGGCCTGGAGAATGTCAGGCAGCTCAGAGAGCACCTGAGCACCATCTTTTATTTTTTAATGCCCGGGGATGAGTGTCTGGCACACAGAGCCAAGAAAAACTCTTTGGAGGCACGATCACCAACTTTTAGCTAATGTAATCGGGCTTTGATTTGCGCTCCTCTAGCAACACAGCTATCAACAATTTTTTTCTTGTGCCTTAGCTCCACCACCCTGACTTGTAATGAAGGAGAAAAGGGGTTGGCTGCCAAAGCCTCGGAGGTAGCACGAAGGTTAGTAGTGATAGCCTCATAAGACCGCCGAAAAAAAATGGCTAGCTGGTGCCCATAAATGCACAAAAATTTAGCTGTGCGGATGATAGCCACATTCCACCAAGAAATCCAGCCTATATGATGAGTTGGCCTGCACTCTAAATTCCAAACTCTACGGAATGTGGGCCAAAGTAGGCTTGTGGTAGAGTAAAGATGTGTTTAAAAAAAATTAAGTTTACACGTACTAGGCTATCGAGTCTCCCATTCAATGCAAAAATAAATGGGGAAGTGGTCTGACAAAGTCACATCCACTAATGGCTTAACCAAGAGAGAGGAGCTATCAAATGAGAAAAAAGATTACGCCGAGATCATGGCATGATCAAGGGGCTTAAATATTCTTTCAAAATCGGCTCGGTAATTGCACCAAGTGTGCAAAGAGAATGAGAATGGCAGTGACCAATATTGGGATAAAAAAGCCCTAATTTATTGCGCATGTAAAACCATGCCTCCCTTTCCCCAACTGTCCATTTGAATGGAAAAGTGCCATCTTTGTCAGACGCCATTTCTACCATATTGAAGTCCCCACAAAATAACCAGGTAGCAACTGGTAAAGAATCAACAATCCAATGCTAAAGCAAAGAGCATTCCACAACATCATTAGAAGCATAGACACTAATAATCCCAAATGAATGATTATCAATGTTGAGAAGGATCTAGACGAGTCGATGAGTGGGATCAAACCTGTGGTCGACCATAGAGGAGTGCCACCATGGGGCCAAAAGGGTAATAGCTCTGCCACACCTAGCATCATGGGTAGTACAAAACATTTTATTGGATGGCCAAATAGAACGAGTAGCCACGACTAGCAAAAAACCAAAAAATTTAACTTCTTGGAGACAAAGCACTTCAACACCAGAGTACTTGCACAAGGTATCCTTGATAGAATACTTTCTGGAGAGGTTTGTTAGACCTCGAACATTCCATGAAAGGAACTTCATGAGTGAAACTCCTCCATGTTTTCGAAACCCGATTCCTCTTCATTCAGAGAAGAGAAACAATTCTGTAAAAATTCTACCAGAACTGATCCAATCTGAATGGACGGGGAGGATGTCCTCCATTTTTCATGAACATATTCCCCTTCTTCCCTAGGAGGGGAAGGGTTGCAAGAACACCTGTGAGGTCCTATCACAGGGGAAGACACATTCGGCTATGTTAACATGATATCAGTCGGCCGAGGCGTAGCCTTTGGCCTAGGCTGCTGTGAAACATAATCAGCTCTAACCGGAACTTCTTTCCCCTTCACAGAAGGGTTTGAAACATCTTTGACTTGCTCAAAGGTCACAGGACCTGACCTAGAACTAGTGGACTTATTCTTTCAGTTTGTAACTGTAGTCCATTTCACATTAGGTTTGGCAACAGATGCAGTCACTGAACGAGGCTTTTCAGCATCTCATGGTGGAGAAGGTGTATGAGGCACTGCTAAAGGGCAGTCCTTTATCTTGTGGTCCACTGATTGACACCTATAGCATGTGTTGGGAAAATTAAAATATGTGACCTTATGGGTGTGGCGGAGAGCTCCAATTTGGATATCAATGGAGTCTTTTAAATCTTTAGAAAAGTCCACTTCCACACAAACCATTTTTTGGGGGCGGGCCTGAAAGAACCTATCTGGCTCAATGCAAATAACCCTCCCAAGTGAGGAGGCTATAATATCTAAAAACAACACACAAGGCAAGGGTAGACCAGGGAATTCAATCTAGACCGGGACCCACAACTTGGTGTCGTCCAAGACAGCAAAGTCACAAGTCCATGCTTGAAAAACTAACAGAGAAGACCAGACATACTAGGGCCCATGGCCTAAGATGGCTTGCACATGATTGACCCCTGCAAAGTGGAACAAAAAGAAACCCTTGGTCAAGTTTTGGACCATATCAAGGCAGACCCCATGAGGGACCCAAGCCTTGTTAACCTAATCTTTAAGCACACTTTCAGGGGGAGTTCTCCCAACAAAATACCCAACAAGGGTGTATTGTTCAAGCCATGGCAGACAATATCAAAATTTGGGAAAGCAAAAACCACATCAGCTGGTGAATCAGAGCACTTACCTCGTGAAAGACTTTCGGAACAAATTTCTAGGGACGTTTGTTTGGAGGAGGAGCCATTGATTATTGCTGTCAAACCGCTAACACTAGCAAGAACTACTGGGTTAGAGTCAGTTGAAGGCATATTAAAACAAAAAACTACAGTAAATGCGGTTGTACACATAAGAAAAGAGGGTTTTCCTGCACAGGGTGTGCAGTATGACACAAAAGGGTGACCGCAAAAAACACAAAACCCTAGCAGAGCTCATACACCTCGGGTCTTATCGTTTCTATATATTTATTCATGGAACATAACAAGATTTTACTACTAATTATGAATAGCAAACTAAAATAAGTAAAGACAAATTGGGTGAATCCAAAAGTAAAAATATGCAAATTAATTGTTTTGATAAAAGGGGTAAAACGGGTTTTACAGGGACCCAAAACCACAACGTTTACAAAACAAAAAAGAGGACACAAAATTCCAACCAAAAAGACCAGCTGCCTGAGAAAAGATCAGCAACAACCAAACAAAAAAGACCAGAAAGGTCAAACTAAAAGGAACAGCAAAATAAGCACCAAAAAACCCAGCCGTTAATTTAGAGTCTTGAGGACAAACTCTATCTCCGCCTCTAGATTCTGCATATCATTGACTCCCTTTTTAAAAATTTGAATCATCTTCGAAGTAGGGGGGACTTTGCGCTTCAAATTGGCTCTAGTTCTTTTGGAAATGCCCGCATCCGTATCCTGACTTTTGTCCTCTGTTTCCTCCAGATCCACCACCAGAAATCCCTACTGGGCTTTATCTAGCTTTTTCATATTCCCATATTCCCTTGTTGATACAAGGCATTCACATTTAAACACAAAGCTAATTATTCACATTTAAACACAAAGCTAACTTTATTTTATTGCATTCTTTTTTATATTTTAACATTTATTATTTCAAAAATAGACATATCTACTACAATTATCTATTGATTTAATCTAATTTAATGTGTACTTATTTATATGCATTTTTTTGGATTAATCTAGATTAAACTTAAAGGGAATTTTTTTTTATAACTGTGATTTAGCATCTATTTTATTTTTAAAAATTCATATGATGATCAACATATAGATAAATTCATGAAATTATTAATTATATTTTTAATATTTTATTTTCTATCAATTATTGCAATCATAATTGGTTATAAAAATATTTTGAAATTTACTTTTTCTACAAATCTATGAGTTGAAATACTTGAGATTTTATTACAAAATTCAAAAATCAAGGACATAAAGAAATCGTTGATAAGTACACTTAATAATATTTGGTAAGGTATAATTATTTTACTGGATTATTTTATTTTGAAGAATTATTTTTATTGAGAGCTATTATTTCAAACTACGATTTGAGTTGCCTCTAAGTTAACATTCCATAAATAGTTTATCAATTAACCAATAAATACAATTACTACAATAGTAGATAGGCACTTTTCATATTATATTACATTATATACTATATTATATAAATAATATACTATACTCTATCATCAAAAGAATGATTGTCTTTATCCCTTGCATTTACTTTTATAAAGTAGTTAGTACAATAATATGATTTATTAGTCTCAACTATCATTACATAATATATGTTGATTTGTATTTAATTAATTACATTTTATTTAATTAGCTTATATTTGGTGAACCTCTCTAACCTCACACAATCTATTTTATTTTTAAGATTTCTTATCCATATTAGAGTTTTCCATATCAACATATTTATGAGATATACATCTTACTTTTAGATAAAAGAAAAACTCTTTAAAAAATCATTTTGTTTCATAACTATTACATTGCTACTATCTCTTTTACAATGATTTTAAACTTTATTTTATATCTTTTTCACCTACTTTTGAGAATCATATTAAAGTTTAATTTTAGATCTAATAATATACCACTAACATTTTTACATTTATAATCTAAATCTAAACTTTCAATCTAAATCTAAAATATAATATAATATATAAATAAGTAATATATAATAATTGTTTTATTATAATCTTTATGAACAAATTTTATATAATTTTTTTTTAAAATTTATATCAATTGTTTCAATGCAATAGATTTACTTAAATTTGTTTTATTAATTTATTACGTTATTTAATCATCTTAAACATTTTTATATAAATTACAAAAAAAATTAAAAAAAAAAACTTAGCATAAATCTAGTACAATAATTTTGAGCTCCCTTTCATAAAACATCAGAGTAGGGGAGAGTGAACGGTACAATGTTTGATGCATTTGATGCAGGCACGAGAGCAGTGAATGGTACAAGTCCAGTGCTGACAGTGCCCAGCCTGACAGTAACGTGCTGAAACTGAAAACGAAAACAGAATTTTTTTGTTTGACTCACCCAAAAAGTCAGAGCTTAGTGTGTGACACTTAAGCCCAGCCTTTTGAACTATGTGGGAAACCCTTGAACGGGGGGATGCGGAGGACCAAATTCACCAAATTCGGTGGGAACGGTGGTTGTTGCAGCGCTTGTGCTTAACGGCATCGCGATTGTTACCTGCAGCATTCTCTGCACTCGCAGCGGGATTTCGAGACAAGCATCTCGAGGATCGCCACTGCCGCCATTCAAGCAGCCTGCTGATCATTTGAAAGCTCGGAGGTCCAAAAAAGTTTGCTTGTTCGAGAAGCCCATAAAAAAGATGAGATACCTTCTGGATGCCACCCACAACTTCAGTGAAGACAACATCATATGGATTGATCGGAAAGGGATATTTTACAAGGCTGAGCTGCCCGATGGCTCTCTGTTGGCGGTAAAAAGGCTGAGGACATGCGAGCAGAGTGGAAAGGGGTTCAAGTGGGAGATGAAGACATTGGGGCATCTCAGGCACCGTAATTTGGTACCTCTTTTGGGTTACTGCATAAGCGACGACCAAGAGCGGCTGCTCGTGTACAAATACATGGCCAGAGAAACTCTCCTCAATTGCTTACACGGCCTCCACAGAGACCAGAATGAGTTAGACTGGCCCACCAAGCTTAGAATTTGTATCGGAATTGCAAGAGGACTGGTGTGGTTTCATCACATCTGCAATCCTCATGTCATCCACCGCAATATATGCTCGGGAGTTATTTATGTGGATGAAGATTATGAGCCCCGAATTAGTGGGTTCGGATTAGCGAGATTCACCAGCGATGAAGGGGAGATTTGTATAGGCTTTTCTTCCGAGCAGAATATGGGAAATAAATTCCACTACGATGCGCCGGAACAGTGGACGAGTGTTCAGTCTTCGGTCACATTGAAAGAGGACGTGTACAGCTTTGGAGTGGTTGTGTTTGAAGTGATAACTGGATTGAAGCCTGGCGATGCACTCGCGGACAAGGAAAGTGGGAAGCAATTTCCGTTGATCGAATGGATACGTCGCGGCGGCACTCAGGCAGAGCGGGCAGTAGAAAAATATGTGGAAGAGAGCTGTTGATTGTCAGAGGAAGAGAAATCAGCTGTTAAGGAATTAATGGAGGTGGGTTTTAGGTGTGTGAGATATAACCCAGAAGAAAGGCCGTCCATGCATGAAGCGTACGGGTGTTTGACTAAAATTGGCGACAAGTATTGAGTTAGAGATAACGAGGAGGAAATGCTGGCTGCCTATAAAGCTCGGTTGAATTATAAATGATTATACGATAGAGATTCGACTAATATAGTGTTAAAGCGAAACCCCTAAGATGGGAGGGAAAACTGGAGCATTGAATGGTGTCGATTCATTCCAAACTGCTTGGAACAAATTTTCACCATTTTGTATTTTGAATATTTCTCGCACTTTAGTATCTCATGTCTTTAATTGTTAATGAAAATAAATGAAATTATAAAGAAATACATTAGAGCATTGCATTGTAGCTTTTGAGATTTAATTCAATGAAAATAAATGAAATTATAATCATTAAATATATTATTGTGCTTTTTTAATGAGATGGAGAACCTTATATATTTGAATTGAATAGTGGAAAAATCAAGTGTGGAAATATAACTTTTGAATGTTATTACAAAGTACAATAACAAGGAAGACTTATTAAAATAACATATTTTTAGTTTATGGATAGTTAGATTATTTCAAACTCTCTATTTCTAATATTTTTTATTTTACCATAAAATAAAGATGATCAATGACACTCATATCCATATATATGCTCTACCAATTTAGTGGTCGTTGGATTGGACCATGGAAACTTTTTAACTCACAAATATTAATCATCTTAAATATAAAGAATTATTTTTTAATTAAATGAATTAAAGCATTTATTGATATTTTAGTGGTTGATTTATTAAATAAATAAATCAAATAATAAATAAAACAAATAAATTAATTAAAAATATAGAGATTTGGTCACAAAAAATCAAATATATAGATACAAATAAATCAAATACAAAATTAAACCAAAAGTACAAAAATTTGATCAAATAAAACACAAAGATTTGAAAATATTTATTATAGATAAATCAAAAGATGAAACAAATAAAGCAAAGATAAAAAAATTAATTAAAAAAATTAATAGATAAAGCAAAACAAAATAAATAAATTAAAAAGATCAAATAAATAAGTCAAAATAAAATGAATAAATTAGAAAATCAAAAAATCAAATCAAAGATAAATAAATAAATTAAAGAGATTGGATTTGAGAGAGAAAATAAAAGATAAATCACAAAGATAAGTTAAAATATCAAATAACTAAATTAAATATAAAAATAAATTAATAAATCAAGTAAATAAATCAAAGAGATTTAATCACAAAGAAAAATCAAAGAAAAATCACAAATATTTGAAAATATTGGTTATCATAGATAAATTAAAAGATAAACTAGCAATCACACCTGTGTGTGGAATGGGTACGCTGAAGAGCTCTAATTTGAAAAGAGCAAAGGAAATAGAAATTTGAGGGAAAAAATGTTTTATGTTGGTGTTTTCTATCGTAGAGTATTTTTTCTAATAAGACATCTATCATTAAATTATAATCAAATAAGACATCTAGAGAAGGAAAGATGGAAGAAGAAATATGGAGAGACAGGGATAGAGAGACTAAAAGATACAAATATAGAGGTCTACAAAGAGGGAGAGGGAGAGAGAAGAGGGGGGAGAGAGGGAGAGATATAGATAGAGGGTGATATAGAGAGATGGATAAGGATAGGGAGCTATATCTCTTTATATATCTATCTCTATATCGCTCTATCTCATTATCTATATATCTATGTCTCCCCCTCCCTCTTCTTCTATATATCTCTATCTCTTTCTCTCTCCATCTCCTTAGTTGAGAAAGTGCCAAAAAAGAAATATAATTATAAAACTATTCCAATTTAAGAAAAAACAACAAACTTTTAGTAAGTTATGGTCTTTTAAATATTTATATAAAATATAAAGTAATTTTATGATAAAGTGACTTATAAATTTTTAAAAATAAATTTAAATTTCTATTATATATTATATTATACTTTGGAAAAAGTATAATTTTGTCTCCAAATGATTTCATTTAGCCCCATGCACACAATGCGAAGTTGACTTTCTCAATGCGAAGTTTTTAAAATTGAGACATGTGGATAGAAGAAAAGACTGTCATAGATGTACTACATTAGCAAGTTAGATTAAAAATCTGTTTGATTGAAGCCCCTCAGAAAAAGAAAAAAAAACATGATTGAACTTGTGGCTAGAAGGTGCCATCCAATGCCATGTGTGTGTGCACTGCCTAGTTTCAATCAAAGGTGGTTCAATAAAAAAGATAATCATCTGATGATAGATCATGGAGTTTGATCTGAAGTGTTGATTTTAAAAACTCACACAGTTTCAAGCCAGAAGTTTTAGCAATACATGATGAAAAATCCTTTTTTATCAAACCCTAATAATTTTAGATGTGATTTCTAGCCACATTTTTTTCATTTTGACCTAGAAGCAAGACTCACTATACACTTTCTCCCAAAAATACTTGCAACTTGGTTAGAAAGACTTTTGATTTCATAGAATGTCTCAACATATTAAAGGCCAAAGGTCCTAAAAAATGTAATAAAAACCATTGTCTATTCCTTAATTTATATAGCAATAAGCATTGACTGTGTGCCAATTGGGTCTCCAAACTCGACATAATGTAAAGTTGTGTGGGATGTAAAATGGAATCGACTAAGAAAAACCATAACTCTATGTGTTAAGTTTGTTTGCTGAAGTTTCACTAAGAATGGAATGCTCCTCTATGAGTAAATCAATTTGAGAAGCTTTGAAATCTAATCTATTAGATCGACGCACTTTCACCATCTCCATGCAAACAGTTATCATGTTCAGCACTCCCAAAAAAAGATATCAATTACATGACAACTTCAATACAAAAATATGGCTAATTGTGAGAGTTCAATAAAGTGAATATCAAGAAAATGTTTACATGGTTCTCAAAATGGTTTTGAATTATACAGTACTTGCTAAGCACAAAATTTGAGAATTTTAAGGTAAAACATGAAAATTGCATGAAAACACAATATATACATTTAACCATATTTAAAACCAAAAACTTGAACACCAAATCTCAACAAATCAATATCAACTTCACCATATTAATAAGGCTTCAAGTCTTAGAAAGAGCATTTATGTTTTTTCTCTGCTAATACATGTAACATCTAATATCTATTTGAATTGAATATGGGGATTCTAGTGATACAGGCAACACAGGACTAAATGTCCAAACTAAATTCATTAATTTTTAGTATTGTATTAGGGTTCCATTTGAGAATCTACTCTATGGTTTTGATTTTTTTTGTTTTAGATTGTAGGAATTGGGTAACCTCCCCTATAAACTACAATGCACCTAGTAAGCTTTTTTCACATGACCAGTGATGTTGGCATGCCACGTCCTCCAGTACCATGGGGACGAGGGGAGACTAAACCTCGTGACCTCTTGCCTGCAATAGGATGCTTTGGCCAATCGAGCTAGGGCCTCCCACCTTGAATCTATTCTATGGTTTAGAATGAATGAACTGTTTACATTTTTTCACATAGTATATTGCAATGATTTTGGGCTAGCAAGGCTTGGAGCAAAATTGCTAACCAGTGCTTGTAAGAAAATTTGTGTCCTAAAGGTTGGCTCGCTCTCAAGAAATGCTATACCAGGATATGCACCAATCACTATATGTGTTGACCCTGGGGTTTTATCTATAATTGTAGGATGAATCACCCCAACTTGGATAATAATAAAATCCCAATAGTCTAAAGAGGTTTAATCTTTATCCTAAATGATTATGTGATGGTTTCAAATTTTGAATCCACACAACAACATCCAAATATATAAGGTAGAGTGGATTGTACTTTGCACAGATTGACAAGGTCTGATTTCTTATTGAACTTGGTTATCTGATCAAAATACCGAGGAATTGGATATAAACAATATATAAGGTAAATGGAAAGATATCTCCTTGTGTATTCCACAAGAGGTCTATCATAGGCTAAATTAGCAAGTGGCTTGATTGTAGCCTAAAAAAATTGAAGGTATCAAATAATTACAAATAATCCTAACGATGATCTACACATCATCTAACACACAAAATGCAGAGATAATTTGGAGGGAACACCAAATTTTTTTGTTGAAATTCATTGAATCAAAGTACACATTTATACCATAGGATTCACAATCGAATCCAACTAATATGATCAACTACCTTCTAACAAATAACTAATTACTAGCAATGCTCATTAGCAATTAAGTTCTTTTACAAAAAACTTTTAATTTTATAGAGTAAGGCCATATCCATTTTATTAAACAAACTGTAATCATTACATAGCCCAACCATTTATTCTTTATCAAAGTTACTAGTAGACATCAATCTTGAGAGTGCTTATGAAGTTCACTGCTTCAATGGTCTTAAACCTATGATGGTAGTTTTGGTCACTTTACCATTGGAATCAACAAATACCCTTACATGCTTCCTATTATAATCCGTTGTCACAATGGAGCTTTCAAGGATTATCACAACAATCAAGCTTGAGTTTTCTAATTCAAATTTCTTCTTGGCTTCCTCCTCCAACATACCCACAACCTCTCCAGCCATGTCTTGAATGGAGCAATGTTCACTTCAAATAGTTTTTTTTGTTGCTCTTCACTGATCTAAACTGCAACAACATGAATTTAGTCACCCTTATGTATACATTAAATTAGAGACAAGACAAGCATAATACTAAATAATGAAGGATATGAAGACAAGCTGAGATTTATTGGAGATAGGAGGACATGAATATCATGGTGGGTGATGGAATTAGTGATGCACCAACATTAGCAAAGCTTACCATGTCAAGTTATGTTCTAGAGTGCTTAATTAATTCAAATATTTTGAGAGAATTCTTGGAAATTCCATGTTGTGCATATCCTGATATCATTGCATTCGATGAGATGACATATCTTTGGGCCATTTTGTCAATCAATGAACATGCCTTTTTTATGCTTCCACATTTTGCATACATGTCCACTAGGGCAATTGCAACTGCAACATCTGATAAAATTCATCTTTTCTTTATGCTTTAATGGATGTCCATACCCTGTTCCAATGCTCCTATTTTGGCACAGGAAGGAAGGGAGAATGCTGGAAAAATTTGTGGAGTCCTTTACACCTTCCAATAGCATTTGCTTGAAATTTTCTAAAGATTTAAAAAAAATCCATTTTGAGCATATCCTGCAATTATTGCATTCCATGAGATGACCTGTCTTTGAGGAATTATGTCAAACAGTTTACGTGCCTTTTCTATGCTTCCACATTAATTAAAGATGAATTTTTTTTTGCACTAATGGATTTTTTTCCTCTCGTTGTGCAGATGGCTTGTTATGTAAGCCCTAAAACCTTGATATTTTTAGATTTTGTTTACTGTGAATAGATTGAAGGAAAAAATATAAGAAGATTGGTTTTGGTTCACACCATTTAAATTAAATAAAATACATTTATGTTGTGGTAGGGTTTTGTACTTTTATTCCAACTATAATATCAGAAATAAATTCTCATTCCATGATGCTTTAATGGTTGCTCATACCCTATTCCAAAGCTCCCATTTTGGTACAGGTAGGGAGGATACATGTGAAGGTTGTGGAATTTGGCTATACAAGTTTTTGGCAAGTTTTTCATCTATGAGTCCAACAACCTCATGATCCCTTCTTCTATGTCAAATTTCCCATCATCACTAAATACAATCAAATGTTTTTACAAGAATAGATAATCCTTACCTTGTTAAGCATCAACACATTCGAAACCATTTCATAATCGATCACATACATAATCACATTTTTCTTGGTACTAACAGCTAATTTTACATTGGTCAATTCTTCAACTCAATATGTTGAAATCTTGCTCTTCCTGACATGCTAATAGCTACTAATTCAATTAAGATAGAAAGTTTTTGATTTGCAATCATACTTATATGTCCAACGAGAGTAGATTAAGAATCCACCTCCCAAACTTCTAGCACGTACTATTTTACTTGCAATACAATAGCCACATCAAATATAGTACAAACCTTTTACTTTTCTTGCATTCTTCAAGCAATACCCTTCAAGGCTATAACATTCTCATGTAGGCCTCTTTCTCTATCCTTGACTTGGATCCCAAGCTTTCTACTATAACGGCCTGTTGTTGATTCTTAGACATTATGTTCTTTCTAGGAAGACATCCTACCTTTCTCTCTAGTCCCTTCATTTTCCAAATTCTTTTGTTAGCCACTTTTTTAAGATCTTATTGAAACTTCTCCCTCCACGTGACATCATCAAGTGTCCAAAAATCATGGAGTGGAATCTAATCACCATAGCTCCAATGCAACCCACAAAGGAGATAACCAAATTTCATTATATAATCACTAGTATAATAGAACATACTTTCACCATATAATCACTCTAATTATTAATATAATTAGCATACCAAAGTAGCTCCATGCATACCACTTGTACTCTTCCATGGTCATATTTCCTTCACTAATGTATAAATGCACATGCATATGCCTAGCGTGCAGGTACAAGTTTCGGTCACAACTATTCCCATCTAAGATGTGGCTGAGATGCACATTGATTTTGGGGCAGTTCTCTCCCAAAAAGACACTGACATCACACAACCTAAAATTAAAAATACTGAATGTGTTAAAAAAAACCCATCCTCACATAATATATAAGTAGACCATCCTACCTAAAAGAATCTCTTACAAACTCATCCCAAGGAGACTTTCCTGTATAGTAGAGGCCATTTTTGCATAGTGTAGATTAATTTGCATTACTTAAGAATCATTTCCCAAATATACTTATTTCTAATAGACTAATACATGGAAAAATATACCTATAGATATGTATGGTACACAATTTCTTGTGCTAGTTTACCCAAGTAATGGAACTCTACATTGAATAACTTGTAACCAAACCCTGCATAGCCCCACAATGGAAGCACGTGCTAGCTTTTTTTCCTTCCTTCCACTTTTTACTTATAATAATGCTCCAACCAAATGGCCTTAGAAATACCTTCTAAAGCATTCCAAGCTTAATTTTTTTGCCAGAATTTGATTCATGATAGGGAAAAACTTCTCAGATTAAGTGAACTTGATCCAAAACTCAATAAGCTTCAACATCTCACTCACTTAAATAGCAATTTGAGTAAGTGACAAATTTTACCAAGTTTTAGTCAGTTTTTCCTGTATATGACTAGTATATCAAAGAGAATGCAATTGCCAATTAAATTAATTAGAAACTTGAACCTTTTCATATATTACAACCCATTAAATAACATGCAAATGAGTACGATGAAACCATTCTTCTAGAGATATCCACTGATTTTTACTCAAGACTTTTACTCAACAATTTATGGCATAAAAAGCATCTTAAAGTTCTTTATTCTTATTAAATAACTCTTCTTGATATTGTCAAACTTCAAAAAATTTAAAACCTCAAATGATATCTGAGCACTTTGTTTCACAAAGAATATTGTTATTCAATGAAACAATTGTTTTTCATTGTATTCACAATTCAGTAGAATACTAATATCAGTGATTTAAGTCTCAAACATTTTTAAAGTCACATGTAATGGAATGCTGAGTTGTTGGAAATGTACCTAAATAGCAACAATGTTTGATGTCGTTCACTTTCTAATACAAAACCCATAAGTAAAAGCAATATATACTGATAATTTCTTTCATCATTACGAAAGTTACCCTTGTCACTCCTGAAGCTTGGGCACTAAAATTTTGTATTTCATTCTTAATAGAGTGCACTTTTCAAATAACAAGCTTCTTCTCTCATTGTCATTGTTTTATTATTTTTGCAACCACAAACCCTACCATACAGGTTAGCTTTTATGTCCCAACATGGTCACCATGAAAAATGGGCACATGAATAGGTAGAATATGTGGAAGTTATTTTCATAATGAGGATACAACAATATTTAGGCCCCGATTACATCTATGTGTATGATATACCTTTTTTTTAAATCATACAAATTGAATCACAAATAAAATTAAGACTGCTTTCCACATTACTCTGCGATGCGATAAATCTTTGTATATCTATGTCCAAACCTGCAATTACTTTTCATTTTTTGCTATTCTTTACTTCACAGTTCGACTGACTACTTTTGCATGCTTTGAACAATTGTTGTTAATTTATTTTTGAATGAGTGCATATGGCTAGGGTGTGTTGTCAAAACTTTCAGGGCCCATGGTATCAAGATTTATTTTATTTTGTGCTTTTCACTTTTATATTATTTCTCGATGAGGTACATGCCCTGAAGCATGAAGAGGAGGCAAAGGACATCCACTAATTGCCAGACATAAGTCCTATTATGCATATCTAAATGATAAAAAGAATTTAAGTGTAGCAAATAGATGTATTCGCAACATAACATGAACCAGATGAAATTTTAGTATCGTAAAAAGAGGCTTCATTATTGAACAAATAACTAAAAAGGAAAAGGAACTCAATTTTTTTTTTAAAGCACACAAACAGAAAGAATCAAACAAGGAAATCTATTCCAAAATAACAATAGTATTAATCCTTGCAAACCTTAAAATACATATACGCCAATCAATCATTGAAAATCACAAACCACCCAATGTTCATATATTAAAATCTCCATCCCCACAAACAAAAAATCCCAGTACAAAGAATAGAGCCAACAAACCTCAAAAAGAATTTCTACTGATACATAGGGTACTCAACCAAGAGATAGATTTATGCAAACGTGGTATATTTTTCATAGCAACAATGAACATAGTTCCTCTCCAGTGCACTCGCGACTAATTTAAATCGGAACCTTTTTTAGAGGATTTGGGCTTCCATTGGGGTTTTCTTCATTCCTATTGTGCTTGTTTCAGCTTCACAGAAGGCAGAAAATTACTTATGGCAGGCAATCCCTTGTACTGATAATCCTAAGGCCTATCATCAAAATTGAGATGATAGCATATGAGTGACTATAACTCTATCTATTTGTATGATAATTTCCTCCTGCATGATAGAAAAGTTACAATAGAAGTCCTTGATGCCTACAAAAACTCTAAGCACCACAACATAATTATCGTTAAATCCAACAATAAACTCCACAAAATTGAACATGAACTCGTGATTTGTAAATCCCTATGAATTATTAAACTGCTACACCATAGCGTAATCGAATTGAGTAACTGCAGTGTAATCAAAATTGATGGTTAAATAATCTACAACTGCCATTTACCACATTGTCAACCAGGCCCTCTTGGTGCTTATAAACCGTTGATTGACAAATTGACCTCCAAAAGTTCAAATAGGGACACACCTTCAGCGTAAAAATAAATAAATCAAAGATAAAAAGATAAATCAAAAAGATCAAATGAAAATATTTATTTTAGATAAATTAAAAGATTAAATAAACAAATCAAAGATAAAATATAAATATCAAATATCAAATAAATAAATCAAAGATAAAGATAAATCAAATATTTGAAAACTAAAAGATCAACTAACTAAATAAAATATAAAAAATAAATTAAAATATCAAATAAATAAATAGCCTGCATAGTTGGCTTGGGTTGGTTGGGTGGAGGGGACACCCCTCTTGTATAAAACAAAATTAGTGAATAAATAAATGAATAATAAAAAAATAATATTTTCTCAAAGATCAAAGAAATAAATAAATTAAAAGATCAAAGAAATATAATTAAATTAATTAATTAATTAAAAGATCAAATAAATAAAAAGATTTAATTATAAAGAGAAATCAAAGATAAATGATAGATTTGATCAACATTCAAACTATAAATGAATAAGAAATATTAAATAAATGTATCTCACAAAGATTTAAATATGTATGGTTAAATTAGGGTTATGGTTAGGGCCTGATTAAGTTTATGATTCAAATATGATAATGGTTTTGAGCTAGGGTTCAATTACAGTTACAATTCAATTAAGGTTTAGGGTTAGGGTTATGTTTCAACAAGGGTTACAATTCAATTAGGGTCATGATACAATTAGGGTTAGGGTTTAATTAGGATATAGTTAGGGTTTAATTAGGGTTAGGTATATAGTTCAATTACTATTACTATTAGGTTTAAGCTTAGGGTACAATTAAGGTTTAGGGTTAGGGTTATTCTCCAACTGGGGTTACAATAGAATCAAGGTTAGGGTTCTGTTGGGACCTCCAAAATTTGGCTAGATTTTTTAGGGCCCATGTAAAATTTTGCCTAATGCACTCATAAGTACCCTGTAGAATAAGCTTAAGTAGCTCACTTTGGGACCCTATAACTTTGTACTCCTTGATTGTCATGAAAAGTCACCTTGGGGAAGTGTTGAGCACTTATTAGCGAAGATGTGTGACCATTTGCAGCCTCTTTGGATCAGTTTTGGTGAGCTTTTGAAGTCTTGGTTTCAAGGCTCAAAAGTTGGTTTGTTGTTTACACATGTTGCACCTTTCTGAGTAGGCCATCTTTGTGATGTTGTATCTTTGTGCCTGCTGAGTATTAAGCCCAACTGATATTTTTTCATGATTCCCTACATCTTTATGAAGCCCCATGTCAGTTGAATAGCCCCGTGAATCCATTTGCTAAGTTTTCCGGCCTGAATTTGTTTGCAAAAAGTTCAGATTTGTAAACTGAACTATGTAAATCTGCAGAAAGTGGCCTCACATTTGAATTTTTATTTTGCAACATTTTAACCTACATGTCAAAGTGAATGTTCCCCATGATTTCGTATCTAATTATCTACCACTTGGCTAGTTTGCACTACCCTAACACCTCATTTGGTAATTTTTCAAAGCCCATTTCAAATGAATTTTTTCAGGGTTTCAGAATCAACAGTTTCAGAAAAGTCTGAGAAGGAAACTTTGTCGATTAATATCATTCACCTCAGAAAGAATTTTTCCATGCCATTTGCTGCACTGCATTCTTGGGTCAAGTTTATACAACTCTACTCAGTTTCAGGCTCCTAGGATAAGTTCTCATAGGTTATTTAATCATCTTCTCACTGCAATAGGGCAAAAAATGGTGTCCCGAAAAGTTTCAAATTTTCAAATTATAAGTACAACCCATTTCTTTTTTTGGTCTAAAACCTCTACACCTCCATTTTCATCAAAAATGAAAGTCATATGACGTGTTATTTTAATGTACTTTTGTTGCAGCGAACAAGTCCCGGGGGTCAATTTAAAAAGGAGGTACCTGATTCTTGATAGTTGGGAAAAGTTTGAAAAAATGGGTTTTCTCTAAATAATTTATTGTGGCCACACGCAAAAAATCTTAGCTTCATGGGTCACCGTCTGTGTGCAGTGAAATATCTCCGTTTGGGCTGCAGATAATTAAAATTTGCGTATTCTCTAATGTTTTCAAATGTTAATATTTAAAATATTTTGAGTATTTTAAATATTAGGAAAATGTAAATAGGCATTTAGGGCAAGTATAAAGTTCATTTCAAATGTTTAAAAAGAAAAGCAAGTGTAATTATTGCTTTCTATTAAATCACGACAACATGACTTTCACAGTTGCATGCTCATCGCCAATTTTGAATGAAATTGGAGGAAGCAATCAAAGATGCAATGTTTTCCAGTGATGAATCTTCATTTGGGTGGATTCAATCAAAGCTTTGAGGTAGAGGAATTTTTTTAATAAATTTTCAAAGATCTCGGCAATAGACATCACATTCATAGTTTTGAGTCCAGAATGCACAAAAAAATTAGCGATGAGCAATGGTTGCTTTGTCCATCACCCATCGCTAATATATGTCACTACTTCCACTTTACATCCGCAGGTGGATTAAATCAAAGCTTTTAGGCAGAGGATTTTTTTTTAATAATTTTTCAAAGATCTCATCAGCAGCTAGCATCACGTATCACAATTTTGAATCCAAAATGCACAAACAGATTAGCGATGAGCAATGGTTGCTCTGTCCATCGCCCATTGCTAATATATGGCAATGTTTCCACCTTGCATCCGCTATGCGATGGTTTCTCAGGAAAATTTTGTGCACGTGTCCAATAATGGGTGAACAAAGTAAAATGCATCTGCAATCAGCGAAAAGTTTCTTTGATTTTCATCAAGCATGTGAATAATTATCACCTCTTCCATAATGTATGCATGATAAGCGATGGGAAATTGTTGGAGTAAAGAAAGTGGTGGCCCTGTGGTTTGTTTCAATATTATCGTTTGATAATATTATAAAGGTAATTTAAGGACAAAATGTAAAATCCACGGGAAGTACATGTTTTCTGCGCAGCCAGATAAATTGTGATTACCTTCACCTTTTAAATATATATTTTTTAAGAATGAAGGTAGATTAAAATAAAAGATGCAGATAAAATCATCGGGCCCAGGTAAATTAATATTTCCCATCGTGAATAAGTTTTTTGTTTTGCATACTAAATTGGTGATGTGCGATGATGGAGTAAAGTGTGGGGCCCGAGTTTTATTACAGGGATAAGTATTTTTATAAGCCCAAGTGATTTTAATTAATTTCTTCACTATGTAAAAATAAAAGATTTTGGATGCCTGAAGAAAATGCAAAATATAGAGGCACAGGTAATTATTTTATTGCCCAATAAAGTAAAATTTGATCTTTTAAGATAAAATTAAAAAAATTATTTGCTGAGTAATGAGAAAATATTTCACAGAGTTTTTTCACAAACATGAAATAAAGGGCTTTTCATTGCTGCATGAGAAAAAGGGTAAGTGAACCGGTGAAAATGAAGATTTTTACATTGAGTTTTTTTTCACAGCAAACAAAATATTCTTTCAACTGCAGGGCAAGGAAAATTATGAAGAATGATGAAGTCTTCCCGTGGGGAATATTTTTCTATTGCAAGGAAGTGGAGTGAGGAGCAAGAAAACAAAGAGCAGGTTGAATATTGTTCTACAAGTAAAGATAGTTATTGGTCTGTGGACTTGAATGTGCCAGGTGTCATCAAGAGATCTCCATTTAGGATTCTTGCACTTTCTTTAAGTGCAGACCTCCTGTTTCAGAAGGAGAGGTTGCACATTTTAGTTTTCACAGGAACATTTTGTTACAAGGGGTTTAATGTATAGTGTTTATTTTAGGTTTTTTGAATTTTTTCTGAGTCTTGTAATTGAGAATGTAATTGCAACACTGTCATATTATATAAATAAATGACAAGATATTATGAGTTAGTTGTCTCCATTGTACACAGTGCATAGATTATGAATAAAATAAATCAAGGGTTTCTATTATTTGTCTTCTTATTTTTTCCTGAATGTCTATTTTGTGTTGTTACTGTCATTCAAAGAATGAATTAAATTGTATTGACATAAATAGAGGTTTGTGCAACTATATGCTTGGGTTGATAAAGTATGACTAGTTTGGTTTCTAGTATCAATGGTGTAATGCATCATGTGACAGGCATAACTATGACAGAGTAAATGTTGTAATGAGTTTTAAGTTTCATGGTTTAGGTGACTCCACCCTGGAATATAACACTGATCTCTTGATGTTATAGTTTCTTGAGATTGTTTCGTGAGCAGCTACATATTTTAAATAAAAATTACTTATCTATCTATGTATGTTTGTGTGTGTGTGGAATTTAATGTATAACATGTCTCATGTTTAAGTTGGATATTTCCTAAAAGGTCAGCCAAACCTTAAGGATACTGTATCTACTAAGCATATAAAGGAGATTTATTTGTTCACTATGTGTTTGATACTATGACACACAAGTATCTGAAAGCACAAGGTCAGGATCGCCCTCCCAGGTTTAACAAATCCTGAAGTACAGAAGATTTCAGTCTCTTTGACTAAATCTTGTTTGTTTTCCATATCAACCCATTGAGTCTGAATATGAGAGAGTGGCTACTCTTTAGGACTCATTGCATTTGTTGATTTGGGAACCAATAGATTGGCGACTTCGTTGGGGAGACATCAAAAGAATATCCATTTGCAAAGAGTCAAGGATTTTTTGAATCTGAACATCTGGTTCAGATAGAAAAATTTTCAAACCTAGAGGTGAAGTTGTTGCAGTGAACTTGAAAGTTGCATGATCTATGGTGCTCTGTTGTGGGATAAGACCCAAAAGGAAAATAATCTTTGAAAGAGCTTCATATTGCTTGAAGTTCAGTCCTCTGTGAAGAGAGGTGGCGACTCTATCAACGAACCTGATGAAGGTGTAAGGAATGTTTCAGATCATAAAGATCTCTAGCGAGGAGGAAGAATTTGCAGTAGCTGCACATAACCAGGTATTCTCCATGTTTTGGTTTTCATGAAGGATAAACTTGTATATGAAAACCATATTTGTAAGACTTGAAAAATTTGATTCCCTATTGAGTGATTAAGCACTAAGGAAGGGAAATAGTAGTGGTAAGCTTGCATACTTTTGTATTACTAGATTGTAGTATCTATTATGAAGAGAAGTATTAATTTTTTTTTAAAAAAACTCATTTAGAAGGTCTTAAGAAAGTAGAGATAGAAATTTGTATTGTAAAATCTTAAGATTAGGTTGTAAAAGAAGTTTGAAATACCTGATGTAACTACAAAGTTGATAAGGAAAGGCCTCTAAGAGTATAAGAAAATATATCATCAACCTATGCATCCTAGTCTGCAGCCTCTCTCATGTAACAAAAGAAATTTCAGCATTAAAAGGTACATGGCCATAATTTTTGATTGCATTTATGGTTACCCCAATGTTATTCCATCTAACATTAGGGAATACTTAGCAAAATTCAGTGATGAGAAGTGTGAATCAACAAGGAAGCATTTGCAACAATTCAACAATTTAATGGATGACTTTGAAGTAGATCAGGGTATATGCAAGATCATCATGGAAAAAATAGGCCCTTAGGTGGCAAAAAATTTAGAAAAATAAGAGTTACAAAATTTGACATGAAAATTTGAATAAGTTATCTATATTATTTCAAAAATATGTAAGAATATAATTTGTAGAAAATTGAATGTAGTTTCTAAACTACTAGGTTTTTAAAAAATTTTAATTTGGTGAAATTTGAAATTTCAATGCAATGGTACTTAAATATCAGGAAAAATAGAAGTAGGTGTCTGGTGACCACCCTAACCACATTAAAATGATAATATTTTGGATATAAGTAGAGGACTCATGCCCCGATGTGATGCATATTTTTTGTAATTTTTTCCAAGTAAATAATTAATTATGAATTTTTATTACAACTTTTAAAAATATAAAACTCGTATGTCGACCACCTTAACTTGGTCAAAATTTCATGAAATTCATTTTTTATTTTTTAATCCTATAGTATGCGAAGTATAGAATGTGATGCATGTTTTGGATTCAAAAAATGTGATACCGTTTGAAAGCTATAGATCTTCTTCAATCGGCCTATCAATCAGGACTTTAGTCGTAATTTGAATAAAAAATGAATAATAATTACTTATTAAATTCAAAGTATTAAAGCATAATTTACATCGATGGAAAGTTGAGAATCTCCTTTAAAAACCCTTTTTGTTTCATCAATTTTGGGTAAAAAATAGTCGTCAGCCACATACCCATCATATTGCCACTTTTTGGCCCATCATGATCCTGCACATACCTTTCATGAGGACATGATCATGAGCTTATTTGTTCAGTCCATAAAGGGAGACTCAAGAGATTGGTTATTTGATATACTAGAATGCTCAGTCTACTCTTGGGAGGAATTCAAAGCAGTGTTCATGAAGCAGTTTGGTGAAAAAATCAGTGCTAGTTCTTTGCTCAATAAATTTATGAGCATTAAGAAAGAAGAGAACGAGCTGGTTCCTGCATTTAACCAAAGATTTGCTAAAACACTAAGGGATGTTCCTGAGATTTTGGGACTAAGTGATGCAGTGTGCTTGGTTTTTTATTTAGGAGCTTTTGATAATAAGATGAGCTATATATTGAGAGATAAAGATCCAAAACATTGCATCAAGCATATGGGATAGCCATGAACATTGAAAACAACTTGAATTATGGAATGCATAAGCATCATTTGAATGCAAGTGTTTGCTGCCATGAGACACCAAATGTTGATCAAACTACTAGATGTTCTAGTAATGAGACCATAAAGAGGGTCCATCTGCAACCTTATGGTTTAAATGAATCTGGTAATTTGTTTGAAGATGAGAGTGATAATGAAATAATGTATTCATCATTTAGTGTGCTAGAAGCATGTAGTTTTGATTACAATATTGCCAGGGTTGAAAATTTTGTCAATAGTGAGCATGGTATCAGGGGGCCAATTCATGCACATCCAATTCATAAGATTGATCATGCTAATTGTTATTTTGTTGGTCATACTAGCTTGAATGAAGTGGACTTGGAAATTTTTATATCAGATAAGGATAGCATTAGCATGCAAGATGTGGATGACATGGTCTCACTCTTAGGTGATCGGATTATGCATTATGATGAAAATTTAAGAAATAGGATGCCACCATTTTTGGGTAATATTGCTATGGGGCTTGAAGAGTTTTCTAACCATGATATCTCATATTATGTGGACATGATAGAAATTTTAGATGTGTGTACTGAACAATTAGAAGATGAAATGAAGGATGGCATTAGCTATTCTAAGTTCAGGACTGATTGTAATTATGCTTACGAGGAGGACATTGACTATGGTGTTTCAGAGTATGATGATATGGAAGATTTAGATCTTCATATTAAGGAGGCTAAGGCTTTTATGATAGCAATGAATGTAAGGGAAAACCCCTTATTTGATGAGTTTCCATCTTCACTAGAGATGAAAAATAATGATCCTTATTGGTGCAGAGATAATCCACTCTTTGCTGAGGATTCTTATTATGCATCTAACATAGGGTTAGAGTGTGGTCTTGAGCAAACAAAGCAACATATTGATGAGATCCTAGAGGAGATTTCCTATGAATGTTTCACATTTGATACAAATATTGCAGACAAGTTTGAGTACCATGATGCCAACTACTTGGAGTATGAATATTTTTAGTCTCCAGTTCAGCTGTCCAAGGTATTTTTATGGAGCATGATAATGTGATAAAAAACAAGAAATGTTATTTTCAATATGAACATGTTTCATTTGATGAATATAACACATATGTATCATGTGATGATGAAAACTGTCAGTTTATGCCTTAATGTACAATGAAGAATGACATATATTACATTGGCAATGGTATGTTCAAAAAGGTTGTAGGGGATGTCAGTTGCAGTGTCCGTAATCAGGCAGATTTCAATATTAACCACATATTTCTGCTTATAAGAAGAGGGTTATACTTGTTGCAGTGGTATGGTAGAGGTATATGTGGGTTGAGGGAAACAAGTTCCTTCAACAGATTGGTGTTTGAAAGAGGCAAAAATTGGTGTTTCTTTTCATTTGGTGGCCTGGGGCCATCAAATATGGTTTGAAAAATTTAGCAGACTCTATCGCCGAATGGATAAGGCACTTGGTCTGCTCTCACATAGATCTAGAATCTCGCCATGCCCGCAAGGGGAATGCGTCCCCAGTCGGAGCCACTATTGGGACCTCCAAATTTTTTCTATATGTTTGAGGGCCCATGTAAAAAATTTCCTAATGCACTCAGAAATACCCTACAGAGTAAGCCCAAGTAGCTCACTTTGGGAGCCTATAACTTTGTACTCCTTGATTTTCATGAAAAATGACTTTGGGGAAATTTTGAACACCTATCAAAGATGGTGTGTGACCATTTACAGCCTCCTTGGATCATTTTTGGCGAGTTTTTGAAGTCTTGGTTTCAAGGCTCACATTTTGCACCTTTCTGAGTAGGCCATCTTTGTGATGTTGTATCTTTGTGCCTGTTAAGTATTAAGCGAAACTGATATGTTTTCATGATTCTCTACATCTTTATGAAGCCCCATGTCAGCTGACATAGCCCCATGAATCCATTTTCTAAGTTTTCCGGCCTGAATCCATTTGCAAAAAGTTTAGATTTACAAGCTGAATTGTGTAAATCTACAGAAAGTGGCCTCACATTTGAATTTTTATTTTGCAACATTTTAACCTACATGTCAAAGTGAATGTTCCCCATGATTTCCTATCTAATTATCTACCACTTTTCCAGTTTACACTACCCCAACATCTCATTTGGTATTTTTTTAAAGCCCATTCCAAATGAACTTTTTCAGGGTTTCAGAATCAGTAATTTCAAAAAAGTTTGAGAAGGAAACTTTGTCGATTAATATCTTTCACCTCAGAAAGAAATTTTCCATTCAATTTGTTGCACTGCATTCTTGGGTCAAGTATCTACATGCCTACTCAGTTTCAGGCTCCCAGGATAAGTTCTGGTGGGTTATTTAATCATCTTCTGACTACAACAGGGCCAAAAATGGTGTCCCGAAAAGTTTCAAATTTTCAAATTCTAAGGACAACCCTTTCTTTTTTTGGTCTAAAACCTCTACAAATCCATTTTCATAAAAAATAGAAGTCATATGACGTGTTATTTTAATGTACTTTTGTTGCGATAAACACGTCTGGGGGGTCAGTTTACAAAGGAGGTACCTGATTCTTGCTAACTGGGAAACGTTTGAGAAAATGAGGTTTCTCTAAATAATTGATTATGACCACATGCAAAAAATCTCAGATCCAGGGGTCACCGTTTGTGTGGAACGAAATTTCTTCATTTGGGCTGCAGGCGTAATTAAAATTTGTCTATTCTCTAATGTTTTCAAATGTTAATATTTAAAATATTTTGAGTATTTTAAATATTGGGAAAATGTAAATAGGCATTTAGGGAAAGTGTAAAGTGCATTTCAAATGTTTAAAAAGAAAAGCAAGTTTAATTCTTGCTTTCTATTGGTTGAAATCAAGGCAGCAAATTTCATCGCCCATGGCCAATTTTGAATGAAATTGGAGGAAGAAATCAATGATGCAATGTTTTCCAATGATGAATCTTCATTTGGGTGGATTAAATCAAAGCTTTGAGGCAGAGGACAAGTTTTTAATAATTTTTCAAAGATTTGGGTAGCAGCATCGTTTATCGCAGTTTTGAGTCCAGAATGCACAAAAAAATTAGCAATGAGAAATGGTTGCTATGTCCATCGCCCATCGCTAATATATGCCACCTCTTCCACTTTGCATCCACGATGGTTTCTCGGGAAAATTTTGTGCACGACAACACTGGGTGAACTTTGGAAATATTAATGAAGATTTTAAATGAGCACAATGAAAAATGGTTGGAGAATAAATTATTATGGGAAAGTAAAATGAATTGCATGGTTGAACATTTTATTTTCATCAGGAATCACTATTTAATTTTTTCCTTCCCAAATGCATCCGCGATCAGCGATGGCTGCATTGTTATTGGGTATCGCTAATTGATATTTTCTTTTTCAAACATATTAGTGATGGCATCGTGAATAATTATCACCTCTTCCATAATGTATGTGTGATAAGCGATGGGAAATTTTGAGTAAAGAAAGTGGTGGGTTCGTGGTTTGTTTCAATATTATCATTTGATAATACTATAAAGGTAAGTAAAGGAAAAAATGTAAAATCCATGGGAAGTTTTTTTTCTGTGCAATCGGATAAATTTTAATTACCTTCACCTTTTAAATATATTTTTTTAAGAATGAAGGTAGATTTAAATAAAAGATGCAGATAAAATCATCGGTCCTAGGTAAATTAATATCGCCCATTGTGAATAAGTTTTTTGTTTTGCATACTAAATTGGCGATGTGCAATGATGGAGTAAAGTGTGGGGCCTGAGTTTTAACTTCAAGCATTATTTGGTGAGTCATTTTCAATGGTGGGAAAAGTAAGGTGAAGTTACTTGTGATGGAGATTACAGGGATAAGTATTTTTATAAGCCCAAGTGATTTTAATTAATTTCTTCACTATGTAAAAATAAAAGGTTTTGGATGCCCGGAGAAAATGCAAAATACAGAGGCATGGGTAAGTATTTTATGACCCAATAAAGTGAAATTTGATCTTTTAAGATAAAATTAAAAATTTATGTGCTGAGTAATGAGAAAATATTTCATAGAGTTTTTTCCCAAACATGAAATAAAGGGCTTTTCATTGCTGGGTGAGAAGAAGGGTAAGTGAACAGGTGAAAATAAATATTTTTACAACAAAGATTTTTATTCACAACAAACAAAATATTCTTTCAACTACAGGGCAAGGAAAATGATGAAGAATGATGAAGTCTTCTCGTGGGGAATATTTTTCTGTTGCAGGGCAGTGGAGTGAGGAGCAAGAAAATAGAGAGCGGGTTGAAGATTGTTCTGCAAGTAAAGGTATTTATTGATCTGTGGACTTGAATGTGCTAGGTGTCATCAAGAGACCTCCATTTAGGGTTCTTTCACTTTCTTTAAGTGCAGACTACCTATTTCAGAAGGAGAGGTTGCACATTTTAGTTTTCACGGGAACATTTTGTAACAGGGGTTTAATGTATAGTGTTTATTTTACGTTTTTTGAAGTTTTTCTGAGTCTTGTAATTGAGAATGTAATTGCAGCACTGCCATACTATATAAATAAATGACAAGATATTATGAGTTAGTTGTCACCATTGTACATAGTGCATAGATTATGAATAAAAAAAATCAAGGGTTTCTATTATTTGTCTTCTTGTTTTTTCCTGAATGTTTGTTTTGTGTTGTTACTGTCATTCAAAGAATGAATTAAATTGTATTGACATAAATAGAGGTTTGTGCAACTGTATGCTTGGATTGATAAAGTATGACTAGTTTGGTTTCTAGTATCAATGGTGTAATGCATCATGTGATGGGCATAACTATAATAGAGTAAATGATGTAATGATTTTTAAGTTTCATAGTTTAGGTGACTCTACCCTGGAATATAACACTAGTCTCTTGATGTTATAGTTTCCTAAGATTGTTTTGTGAGAAGCTACATCTTTTAAATCAAAATTACTTATCTAAATCTGTATGTTTATGTGTGTGGAATTTAATGTATAACATGTCTCATGTTCAAGTTGGACATTGCCTGAAAGGTTAGCCAAACCTTAAGGGTATTGTGCATGCTAAGCATATAAAAGAGATTTATTTGTTTACTATGTGTTTGATACTGTGACACACAAGTATCTGAAAGCACAAGGTCGGGATCACCCTCCCAAGTTTAGTAGAGCCTGAAGTGTAGAAGATTTCAGTCTCTTTGACTGAATCTTGTTCATTGGTCATATCAACCCATTGAGTCTGAATATGAGAGAGTGGCTACTCTTTGGAACTCATTGCATCTGTTGATTTGGGAACCAACAGGTTTAATTAGGATATAGTTAGGGTTTAATTAGGGTTAGGTATATAGTTCAACTAGGGTTACTATTAGGGTTAATATTTGAGTACAATTAAGGTTTAGGGTTAGGGTTATGCTCCAACTACGATTACAATTGAATTAGGGTTATGATAAAATTAGGGTTAGGGTTCAATTAGTGTTGAATTAAGTTTAGGATTAAATTAGGGTTAAGGTTACAATTCAATTAGGACTAGTGTTCACTTAAGATTATAATTAGGGTTAGGTTTTGGGTTATTTTTGTATGATTAAGTTTGAGGTTAGGGTTACAATTGGGGATCAAATAAAGTTACAGTCAATGTTAGGTTTAAGGTTCAATTAGGGTTAGGACTAGGAGTAGGGTGCAATAAGGGCTTAGTTATGGTTCAATTAGGGTATTAGGGTTACATTGCAATTAGGGTTTAATTAAGATTCAATTATGATTATGAATAGGATTCAATTAGGGTTGGGATTTAAAAAGGGTTAATGTTCAATTATATTTTATTATGATAAATGTTAGTGTAGACACTGAAATTTAGTCTAAGCTTGCGACTTCAATATTCTTCATAATTTGTATTCTTCATGGTCATGATTAAATAATGTCAATTATTTAATTATTCTCTATTCTTCTGTTATTTCTTCTATTAATTAAATAATCTTAATTATTTAATTAATTCACACTTTTCTTTATTCTATCTAATTAATTAAATAAATGCTTTTTATTTAATTATGTTACTAATTAAACTTATCCTTCTTGTCAAATTAAATAAATTCTTATTTAATTTACTCTTTAATTTACTTCAACTATAATTAAATAAATTCTTTATTTATTTTATTATTCATTTAAATCCCTTCATCACTTAATTAAATAAATCTTATTTATTTAATTATTCTTCAAATATCAAATCTTGAATTAAATGAATTATTTAATTCATGAATTCTATTTTAACGCATTCCTCTATATTTAGATAATTGTGTGAGTTATCTAAGTATTCACTTTTACTCGACTCAAATATCTATTCAAATCGCTCAGTTAACTCTTGATTTAATGTCTGAGTGACGTTCTCAAGTAATCTCTTCGTCAAATCATTCAATCATCTTATTCTAACTCATTTGCATGTACATACGGATTAATTAAATATTCCTATTTAATTAATTAAATCTTGTGCATGCATTTGAACAAGAGTTGCTTTAATCCATCTTTATCTTTGTCATGCAAAGATAATTCGTGTGTTTTCAAATACCAAACTTGAAGATTAAATCATTTATTTAATCTTTAATTCTATTTATAATTTATATCACTCGTGTCACTACTGACAGTTATCATAATGCATGTCTAATCTGTCGATCTCAACCATTCGTTGATCTTTCAATCCTGGCCTGTCATTGGAATGATCAATTTTCTATAAATTGATCTGATCTTCATCATTCTAATCTCTCTCGAAATCTCATGACTTTTTGGAGCACCTATCTTTAATCTTCAATTTTTTTCTAAATCACTATCATAGGCTATACTTGCATGAACTCTTGAAAATATGAGGGCAATTATACTACTACAAGCGAAATGGAGAAGGGCAATCAAGATGATACATGGAATTATGTACATATTGGGTGGGATTATTTTAGTTTTATTTACGTTCTGGATTTCCTTTGTTCTTTGTTGCTTAACTTAGATTGCATTTAGAGATTTAGATTTGTATTGCATGTTCACTCTGATTTGTTTCTTGCTGCACTTTCTGGACGTTACATTTGGTGAACTCAACGTGAAGACACCATCTTCGCAAATCTGTAGACTTTTATTTCACTTTGTAGGTTTTTGTATGGAACAACGCATCTGCTTGACAAAATGCTGCAATTGACATATGAAGATGCATCAGTGTGACGAAGCGACACAATTGACTTTTCAAACCGCATATGACATAAGAAGAGATGCATCTAAAAAATTCTGACGCATCTGTCATTTTATGAGCCGCAATTGACTGGTGAAATACTGAGACACATTTGACAGAGAAAATGATGCATCCGATTGGTATATTTTAGGGTTAGATTTTCAATTTACAGTTTCCTTTTCATGGTTTTGTTTTCACTAATCTTCTATTTTCAGCGTGTGTTTTGAGGAGTTAACAAGTTTCTGTAGGACAATTGATGAAGACAATATTGAAAATTACTATTGAATCTTTCTACAGAACACATGTCGAAGACCCTAGTTAAATTTTTGAAACAGATTGTTTGGTAGTGTAGCAAATCTTTCATTTGGATTAAAATTAACAAGTGTTTACTGTGTTTGGTGTGAAAACAAAACTATTTAATTACCCTTACGATTTGGTACATCGAAGTATCCTCTCCTCTTGCGCATCCGTGTGATCCTAGGTGTAAGAGAAATGGTTACCAACTCTAGAACTTGGGCCTATTATGGTGGGAAAAAGTACTCACCCCAGGACGACTCAGACTGGTAGCACCCTGAACCCGAGGGACTTCCAACCAGTATGTAAAAGTGGATTCTTGGGGAAAGCCCAAGAATCATGTTTATGGTTCTGATGAGATGGATCCGAAAGGGTACTCTCGCAGCATGGATCATGCCCTACGAATGGAATGCTCGTATTAAACACCTTTTTTTTTAGAGACCAACCATTTTTGGCCATTGCTCGGTATAGTGCAGGGTACAATATCATGCCCGAAGACACTCACTACTGATCCCTTTGAGTAGAGATAGTAGTTCTTGGGAGGTCATTTCCCAAAGAATTCAAAATTGGTGTGCTTGAATGATGTTAATGAGCCGTGGAGGGGAGCCAATGCCACCAAATTTCTAAGCTATCCGCTCTTGAGAAGGAAAGGTGTTTATCACCAATCCGGGGTATTTCGATGGGCTATACCAAGTATACAAACCCTTGGCCTATTGACCTATTAGGATTGTACTTACACGTTCTTTAAGTCTAAAATCAAACCAAAAACACTTTGTCTTATGATTGTCTTTGTTTGCCAGAACTTGATCACAGAAAATAGTGTCAGTTTTATATCTCAAATCATTGAAAATACACAGAGTCGCAACTGTTCACCAGAAAGTCTCAATTTATTTTTAGAGTCACATATGTTTAGCATAGAGTCGCATCTACCAGATCAGCTCGCATTTGCTCTGCGAAAAAATTGCATATGTTATATTCTGAGTCACAATTGTCATTTCAAGTCACATCTGTGAGAAAGGGTATGTGCAGGATCATGGTGCGCCAAAAAGTGGCAATATTATGAGGGTATGTGGCTGACGACTTTTTTTTCACCCAAAATTAATGAAACGAAAAGGGTTTTTAGAGGAGATTCTCAGATTTCCAAAAATATAAATTATGATTTAATTTGAATTTAATAAATAATTATTATTCATTTTCTATTAGAATTACGATTAAAGTCGATCGATAGGCTGATTGAAAAACATCTATAACTTTCAAAGCGGTATCATATTTTGAATCCAAAATGTGTCACATTCTATGCTTCACATACTATAGGATTAAAAAAGAAAAATAAATTTCATGAAGTTTTGACCAAGTTAAGGTGGTAGTTTTTATATTTTCTAAAAGTTGTAATAAAAAATTCATAATTAATTATTTACTTGGAAAAAATTACAAAAAATATGTATCACATCCGGACATGAGTCCTCTACTTATATATAAAATCTTACAAAAAATATTATCATTTTATTATGGTTAGGGTGGTGACACCTACTTCTTATTTTTTCCCTGAAATTTAAGTACTACTGCATTGAAATTTCAAATTTTCACCAAATAGATTTTATTTATTTTTAAATAAATCTAGTATTTTAGAAACTACATTCAATTTTCTACAAATTCTATTCTTACATATTTTTGAAATAATATAGATAACTTATTCAAATATTTACGTCAAGTTGCCTAACACTGATTTTTCTAAATTTTTGCCACTTAAGGGCCTATTTTTTGCACGATGATCCTGCACATACCCGAAACTTAACCGCATCTTCCTGACATAGATATTGAAAATTTACCAGATACATGAAACTAATTGATAGAAAGCCACAATTGTGAAACATAACCACATTTGATAGATCCTGCAACGCATTTTCCTGATTATTAGAAAACCAGAATTCACAGTCACTGTTCAGTCAACACGGTTATACCAGTTTTAGTTGTCTTTCCACAAGAAGACCTTGAACTGAAACTTGAAATGATTTGCTCAATTTTGCATCCTTTAGGTATCATTTGGTCATTACTATAGTCATTCCAATTCAGAGTTTTACTTTCATTTTTGAGTACATTTTGTCTTTAGATTTAAAGTTCTAGGAAGATCAGTTTTACAAACTTTAGGATAGGTCCACCATACACACTCTAGAAAAATCATAGCATCAACGAAATCTGTCATTGAACCTAGTACTATCATTTTATCCTTTGTCCTATGGAGAGTCCTCCTAGCTCATCAGTCTAGTTAGGAAACTCAACTTGTCTTAGATCCTCATCCTCCATTGGTTCCTTGACATAATTAAATTGATGCCTTGGTTAGACTTTAGGTAGTTGGTAACCTTGTCTTAGGTTCACAAAACTAATTACCTTAGAAGTTTTCTTAGACCTTTGCATATTTAGATATTGTCATCCTATACTAGTGTCATCTTGGACATACCTTATTCGCACAAAAAATACCAAAAAAAAATAAAAATTGTTGCATTCATTCCTTATTTGCACCTAGAAAATTCCAAAAACATAGCTTAGGTTGCATACCTTAGACTTAAGTCACTCTTTGCATTGTCATACCTTAGGCCTCATATCACATACCTTAGTCATACTCCACCTGTCATCATAACCTCATCACCATGTCTGCAATTTACCTTGATATGCTTGCTAGTCAAGTTGAATACCAGTTACTCCATAATGGTCAATGCCAACAAGCCATAGACTTCAAAAACAATTTATCCAATCCAAATGCCAATCAACGTCAACCCATGGTCAACTACCCACATACCCTTCTTACCAAAAATCCATAAGTCCTAGTCCACCATCCATCTACCCTCATTATCAAGAGTCCCTTAGCATAATCCATGCCATTAATCTACAACAAACATCTATTAGTCATACCTATCCTAACCTTGACAAGGGAAACCAACCTTCCACTAATCCCTTCCAAATCTCTACATCTTATCCTAGTCCTTCATCCACTAATCCCTTCCAATCCTCCATGTCCTATCATAGCCCTTTATCCACTAATCCCTTCCAAGCCACTCCATCTCAATCTACATATAGTCATGAAAATACATCTATTCATGGTTTCCAAAGTCACATCCCATCTACTAAACTTGAGGATACATGTCAAATAGAAAGTCCAAAGCACGACATCATAGCGTCACCTTCATGTCAAGATCAAAGTAGTCTATTCCACGACCCTATCTTTAAGTCCATCCAAGAAGTCCTTCTAGATAATCATGGCATCCAAAATACACCTATCCTTGATCAAGATTCCATTCCCAACCATATCATTCAAGACAAACCTATCTTTGATCAAGACACTATTATTGAGCAAGAAGTCCAAAATGATACACTCCTTGACCTTTATGCCATTCATGATCAAACATTTGAAGATGACCCTATCCAAGTAAAAAACATATCCATTTCCCAAAATGAGACACTTTCCTCTTTTGAACACATGGACGATATTCCTCTAGAACAAGAGTCTCCTACTCTAGACATATTTGCAAATGATCAAGCTATAGCTGAGTTCATTGGACTCTATGAAAATGACCATAAAGATGGTTTTGACATCGAGTTGGAAGCACCAATGGAATCATCTGAATCTGATATGTTATAGAATCACATACAAGATATCCAACATGTCAATGAAGCTAAGACATCCTATCAACTAGGATCATCCACTTTTATCAAATCGGGATTTCTTGTAGAGGAGAAGATTCCAAGTAATAGCTTCCACATACACAATGATGGGTTCACATCTTGCTTTAAAACAAAAAATACCCCATCACAAACAGAATCTGTCAGAGCATGCAGTATCAAGGAAAAGGACTAGGCATACACGAGCAAGGAATTCTAGAACCAGCACAGTTTTAGGAAAATCCTAGACATCAAGGTATTGGTTATCATTCAGTCAGCAAATCTAATGATGTTAATGGTACCTCCTCAATATTGGGGGAAACTTTATCTTATACAAACATCAAAATGGAGGCCATGATTAGTTCTTACAATAAGGTTGTTGCCAACACTCCTTCCATCCATACCATAAATTGTAATTCCAACATGAATAAACCTTCCATTTGGAACCAACAAAAACAAAAAATTTACAAATTCAACGTTCAAAATCAAATACCAAAGGCCATTGAATCAATCAAAAACCCAAGTGGACAAATAAAGTTAAAATGGATCCCAAAGAAAAATGGATCAAGCAAAGAAAATAGTTTAAAAGTAAAAGTCAATCAAAATGTGGAGCCACAAGAAAATAGGACTCCCACATATAATAAATGTCCACCTCCTTCAAAATGGTCATCATACAAGGCATATAAAATTCATGGTACCAAACATTATCCCAATATGAAACCCAGTCTCCATCATCCATCACCCTAAGTTTGGCAAATAAAAATTCCTACATCTAAATTGGCAAATGCATCTACCAGCATCCATCATAATCGTACATCTCGCCTAATGTCTAGAAATCCTATGTCACAAATCCGTCGCATCTTGGCAACAACTCTTTATTGTAAGGACTCCCATGAAAAATTCACTTTGATGAAAACCTGGCTAACAGGCATCTTGGTGACACCAAAAGAACAAAAAAAAAAAAAAAAGTCAAGAGAAAAATTTCATCCAATAGTGAAAACCATTCTTATGGCACTTTGGATAAGTACCATGATGAGAACTTGGCAAACATGTGTCATGTGTAAGAAATTATTTATGTGGACTATTACACTTGGGGGCAAGTTGTCTCATCTCCCATACCCTTCGTATGACATTTATTATGACATTTCCATCTATCCATCTAAGCCCTACCACTCATGCCCATTTTCCCACCTACTTTGATCTTGATAAGGACTGGGGTGGAAACATAAATAATACTTTGGAAAAACTCTTGACATGTCTATCCTTTGGTCATACACTATCCATGAAATATCATGTCATAGCCTTCATAGCATTTTTCCAAACGAGTTATCCTTATATGAAATACCTATCACATGCCTTGGTTTTTTCCCTTGTCAATGGTCTAAGGATTTTCCATCATCCCATCCAATCCTAAAAATTCATTCAAAATGCAACAAGCCCAATCCATACAATCTTGCTATGTATCCTAGCGCATCATTCAAAACATTCCTTGGCTTTGTTTCTAGCCTGGCTGCAAACCTTGATCCTTTAGTCACATTATCGTCATCCTCATGTTGTTTGAGATGTGTCCTTCCCATGTCAAACAACATCGTCACCATCCTCATCACCTGTCAATTAGTTTTCAGCTTGACTAGGGGCAAGATCATGGTTGTCCTTGGATTCTTGCACATGCTTGCTCTCTTGCTTATAGGCATCATATCCCTATACATACTATCTATCCTTGTACATAGTCCACTTCCCTGTACATAGTCCTTATCCCTGTACATACTACCTATCCCTATACATATCCCTTATCTTTCGTATCCATCGCTTGTATATACCATTCATAATAAGTGGTAGTCTTTCCCATAACCTGGAATGATTGACATCGAGTGCATTTCATATCCCCCCTTTTACCCTATTCATAATCAATTGGTCTTATCCTCGACTAGGGGCAAACACTTGACGCGTGTCATATTGATTTTTCCATTGGCTGTGTTGACGAAGTAAAACCATAGAAAAATCCACAAACATCGCAAAATTTCTTGAGAAAATACAAACACACCAGAAAACTTCAAAAAGACAAAAAAAATCAAAACATGTCAAAATTTTTTAAAAAATAGAGTCAAAGTCAGTCACACTTGTCAGTCTTTGTCGTTTGTCAAACTATGTTGCCTCTGCAACTGGACGTAGGCAAGGCCATCTGCCGATGTGCCCCTGAGGCATTAGGTTAGTCCGTTTAGGTTTGTCTATATAAAATCATGCTTCAATCCATATGTCTATATGACAAGGTCATTGGTCAAGTCGAACTACGAGGTCTCTACGTGTATAACGTAGGCAAGGCCATCAATCAATGAGCCCCTGAGGCCACACTAGGTCAGTCCTTTAGGGTTTTTCGTCACAAATAGTCAATTGTCAACATGTCATATCATGTCATGCATCAATCTGGTGAACAAGTCAGCAATGTCTCTAAGTCAAATCAAACAAATTTCCAAACAAAACAATCAAAACAGATCAACTAATGTCTGCTACAGGATGTGTCCTTCCTAGAAATAGACATTATCACAACAATCAACTTGTATCTTGTTCAGGATGAGTCCTTCCTGAATACAGCTATCAGCAAAACAATCTATGTCTTATACACTATGAGTCCTTCCTGCATATCGACATTGTCAAACAATCAAACATAGCATTACACAGGTTATCACATCAATGACATCTGACTCAATGTCTTATACGATACATGTCTTTCTAAAACCAGGCTTTGTCATGCCTTATACAGATATTCATAACATCGAAACTAGACTCATAGTCTTATCCGATATGTGTATCTCCTGAAATCAAGCTCTATCAATCAAAACAAATCAAACAAACAAATCAAGTTTTGACAAATATTTTATTGGCTTTCTAACTTTATGGCTTATTTATTTTACCATTTTTTCTTTTGCTTTATGATGGGAATTATGTTACTAGCTTTCTCAAGGATGTCCCATGAAGGATTTAGAGAAGCCACGATGTATCAAAATTCTATTTTTTTTTACTGTTGTCTGTCAACTGTCTTTTAAATTGGATTTTTGAGTCATGTTACTAGTTTCCTCAAGGATGTCCCATGAAGGATTTAGAGGAGCGAAGACGTCTCATGACCCATCTTTTACTCTTTTTTTTGTCTGTGGTTTGTCTTGACAAAAAGACTAGGGCAACTTGTGCCCTTAGTATGAGTTAACAACAATCCTTGTCTACGACTGCCTGTTGTTAGCAAGTGGATGACCTTGCACACCTTGATCTATGTCATATCATGGTGTTTTTCTCCATTTGTATTAGTCCCGCCCAATGATGATAAAGTGCAATACCTTTTGTGATACAATGAAACATCGAAGATTGCTAATACTAACATCCATCGCATCTCTTTCAAGATTTCTCAATCTTTCTTTCTGCACTAATAGTTCTTCTTTCTTGCATTATGATGGAGTCCTATGACAAACAACAATATAAGTCATCCTGCATACACATACATGTTAGAAAAATACATACATATAGGCATTTATCATATCTAGGACATCATGGCATAATAGACATTCATCATCATACAATACATATCATAAGCATTCCATGTACAAAAAAAATGTAAATACATGCATCACATTACATTTGTATGGAATCACATGTAGCATGCATTGTACATATAACATCATATTGCATCTCATAACTATAAACTACATACATCATATAGAATCAACATTATATCATTAGCTGCATAAACACATCATAAAATAGATATGATCATCCATCACATAGGCATATCATATAAACATCACATGTATAAATAAATGACTGCATAAATAGAAATGAATATCATGAGAATCACCGCCAAAATCATATATATATATATATATATATATATATATATATATATCGCTCAACAATGTCACATCATAATGTCATAATGTATCAATAAACATGGAAGCCCGCAGGCTAGAGAATCATAATACAATGTCTCAACACATATCAAGAAGTATCCCTATCCTGAACTGCCACTGCTATTGTGGCTAGAGTGTGTAGATGACTGATGCTAGGAACCCGATGACCTGTGACCTGAGTGGGGCCTATCGTATGGACCTACTCTATGTGGTTGCTCCACACCCGTTGTGCTCACTGTCTGGGAGTGGGTCCTCATTTGAGACCTCTCACTACATGCCTCTGAAAAGCTCAGAGTCTGTCTCTCTAGAGGAACTGTAGTCTCATAGAGATCCCTGTAATAGGTGGCCCTCTCTCCGGCTCTGACTAACTCTCTGGAAAAAGCAGCTACTGGCCCAGTACACAGGGCTCTAATCTCTATGAATCTTTGTTCTGTCTCATGCCTTCGAGCTATGGCTTGATCTCTGTCCATGATGGCCCTATCCCTCTTCATCTATGCCAAATCTCTCTCAGACATCATAATCCTCATTTTCTCCTCCAAGGATGCAATCTAGGCCTGAAGTATGGCAGTGTCTGAATCAACTTCCTCTGTGTCAACCTATCTGACCCTCAGTACACCATCATCCTCATCCTCTAAATCCTCTAGGATCCTATCTCGAATCTCCCGCTCATGATCATCATCCTCCTCGCAATCATCCTGGTAGGCACCTAGCAAGCCCAAGGCATCAATCTTCGCCTCCTCTCTGTCTACCTCCTCCTCTGTAAGGATATCTGGAATGGCCTCCTCTATGGGCTACTCCTCCTCTCTGTTGATCTCAACATCCACCTCCTCCCCTCCTCTACCAATGTTTGGCATGGCCACATCCTCCTCTCCCCATCCCTCCTCACGTATCGGCAACAATGGTGGCCCTCGTCTCCCTCTCCTACCACCTCATCGACCACCTCTACCATCATCTCCACCATCACCACGACCTCCTCCACCTCCACACCCTTTGCCTCTACCATGCCTAGCATGTGGTCCTGTCCCTCACCACTCTATTGATGTCGGCTGATCTGGATCGTTCAAGGGAATCGGCCTATGCACAACCCACCACTGATCATAATCCTCTGTGATACCTGGGTCTACCAGACCATCTCTCCATCCCCAAGGAACTGTCTGCAATGCATCAATTTCTGCCTCCACAGTGGCCACTGGAATCTCTGAACCCCACAAAGGGATCTCTTATGAAGACCTCGCGAACTCTTCCCGTCCTCTCGGCACATCCTACACCTCTTCGAACTGCCGCAATACATGATCTAGCAAGTGACACTCTATAATGTGGACGTGTGAAATAGTCTACCCAATCAGGTACTATATTTGTTGGCAAAAAGGCAAGTGCTCATCCTCATTGGACCACTTTGTGCATCCCAAGTATGGCCTCCATGTAAACTGAACCATCGTGTCTATGGCATGCCTGAAGTACCCAGTATCTCCCATGTGGTGCTGAGTATTTTCCCCTACATAGCGGAAGGCATAGGGAGCTTCGTGTTGAACATCAATTGTAACTAGTGGCTGAAAGCTGGTGATGTGTTCCCACACCCATACCATCAGGAGTGTGGTACCACAACTCATAGACTATGCCTCTTGGTAGGCAATATCATGCAAATGAAAATACAACATACCAAGGAGACAGGGACCCCATGCATATACCTCCCACTGCTCTAGCATACCTACTAGCATCTCTCCCCAATCCATGAGAAAACCATGACCTTGACGGTCAGGAAGCACTATCCCACCTATCAAAGTACACACTAGACAGTCTAGCTGCCTATACCTCTGGGCCAACCCACGCCACCTAATCTCATACTGGTCGACCCTTAACTATCTGACGTTTTCATGCGGGTAGTATCTGCACATCTCGACAACACCCCTCTGGGTATCATACCTCACCCGTGTGCCTCTGATAAGAAGTTTGAGGATCCTATAGACATCCTCCAAGGTAACTGTAGCTTCTCCAGTAGGTAGATGAAAGGAAGACGTCTTCGAGTGCCACCACTTGCATAGTGTTGTCAACAAACCCCGGTTCGCCCAAATCTGGGGCATGTCTATAACATGAAGAAGACCTAGGTTCCATAGGAAACGTCACTCTGTGCTCCGCAAGCTATCTTGGAAGCGAAAAGTCGTAGGTCTCGACTCTCGCATATATATGGTGTCTAACACAACCTACAATGGCATTATATAGGCCTCATGTCAGCATCAAACATCTATCCTACTGCAAAATGACTAAATTAACTACTATTCAAATGCGTCATTCTTTTTCACATGCGTCGTTATTTTACATATGTGGTGCATAAAAATGAAATGTGTCATTTAATCACACATATGTGTCACTATTTGTCAAATGCGTAACTTTAAAATGCATATGCGTGCATGATACAAAATACGTCTGTGAAAATCATTATTATTTGCAACTGCATAAGTGAAATGCAAATGCATTGAAATAAATGCGAATGCATCAAAGTAAAATCAAATACGTTGAACAATAAACATATGTAGCTAACTAAATTACATATGCGTTGTTCTATAACACATGCATTCACCTAAACTACAAATGTGGTGAACTGCACAAAAGCTACGCTAACCTATCTACGTGATGTTTAAAATGCGCTGATCTGCATGAAAATGCGTCATTTGCGCATTCACATGCGGCGTTTTAATAAAGTGACGCATACTAAAAGTTCAAATTAAATACATAAAAACATGCGCAAATTAAAAATTTCAAAAGTCAAGTTTGAGGTACATACCGGGGGGTCTGCATCGGCTGGCCGCCTGAAGGTCTGGATCTTGTAAGCTCGATGGTGGGTGTTCGGAACAGGAAACATCATCACTGTGGGTGCAGAGAAAATTCTCAATTCTCAAAGCTAGGTGGGTGAAAATGAATTAGTTTTTACCCCAATTTCTATATATACCTAGGGTTTTGGTGGCATTTTTTTCTATTGGCCACGTCCACTTCCAATTTCAATCGACTCGTACCTGTCCATACCACTTCCAAATTCAATTCCATCAACTCCACTACATTTCTGGCTATCAAATAGACTAATCGGGATCATTTCCAAATCTTTCTAAACTTTTTCAAAAATTTGTCAATTTTCCTGAGGGGGCATACCTTCACTTGTTTTACACCGGGGCATGACTGGGGCATATTTCTTATCAATTTTCTTTGACACAACACCGAAATGACATTGTATCAAAGAGGGGCAAATGTAGACACCAAAATTTGGTCTAAGCCTACGACTTCAATGTTCTTCATAATTCGTATTCTTCATGGTCATGCTTAAATAATGTCAATTATTTAATTATTCTCTATTCTTCTGTTATTTCTTCTATTAATTAAATAATCTTAATTATTTAATTAATTCACACTTTTCTTTATTCTACCTAATTAATTAAATAAATATTTTTTATTTAATTATGTTACTAATTAACCTTATCCTTCTTGTCAAATTAAATAAATTCTTATTTAATTTACTCTTTAATTTACTTCAACTATAATTAAATAAATTCTTTATTTATTTAATTATTCATTTAAATCTCTTCATCACTTAATTAAATAAATCTTATTTATTTAATTATTCTTCAAATATCAAATCTTGAATTAAATGAATTATTTAATTCATGAATTCTATTTTAACGCATTCCTCTATATTTAGATAATTGTGTGAGTTATCTAAGTATTCACTTTTACTCGACTCAAATATCTATTCAAATCATTCAGTTAACTCTTGATTTAATTTCAAGTGGCTTCTCAAGTAATCTCTTTGTAAAATCATTCAATTGTCTATTCTAACTCATTTGTGTGTACATGCAATTAAATATTCCTTTTAATTAATTAAATGTTGTGCGTGCATTCGAACAAGAGTTGCTTTAATCCATCTTTATCTTTGTCATGCAAAGATAATTCTTTTGTTTTCGAATACCAAACTTGAAGATTAAATCATTTATTTAATCTTTAATTCTATTTCTAATTTATATCACTCGTGTCACTACTAATAGTTATCATAATGCATGTCTAATCTGTCGATCTCAACCGTTCGTTGATCTTTCGATCCTGGCCTGTCATTGGAATGATCAATTTTCTATAAATTGATCTGCTCTTCATCATTCCAATCTCTCGAAATCTTATGACTTTTTGGAGCACGTATCTTGAATCTTGGATGTTTTGCTAAATCACTATCATAGGCTATACTTGCACGAACTCTTGAAAATCTAAGGGCAATTATACTACTACAAGCGAAATGGAGAAGGGAAATCGAGATGATACATGGAATTATGTACATAATGGGTGGGATTATTTTAGTTTTATTTACGTTCTGGCTTTCCTTTGTTCTTTGTTGCTTAACTTAGATTGCATTTAGAGATTTAGATTTGTATTGCATGTTCGCTCTGATCTATTTCTTGCTGCACTTTCTAGACATTACAGTTAGGATTGAATTAGGGTTAGGCATCAATTAGAGTCATGATTAGAATTAGAGTTCAATTAGGGTTAGAGCTAGGATTAGGTTTAGGGTTTGAAATTAGGATCAACATTCAATCAATGTTTAATGAGAATTAGGGTGCAATTTTGGTTAGGATTTAATATGGGTTACTTTACATTAGCATTCAATTAGGGTTAGGCATCCATTATAGTTAGGGTAAGAATTCAACTAGGATTAGGGTTCTATGATAAAGCTTGGGGTTAGGGTTATAGTTGGGGTTCAAAAAGGGTTACAATCAAAGTTAGATTTAGTATTCAAGTACATTTAAGATTGGGGATCAATTAAGGCTATGATACAATTACAATTTTATTATAGTTAGGGTTATGGTTAAATTAGGGTTATAGTTTAATTATTACTATGGTTAGAGTCCAATTATGGTTAGTGTTCAGTTAGGGTTAAGGTTAGGGTTCAATTTAGGATATTGTTTAATAAGGATTAGGTTTATAGTTAGTGTTCAATCATAGTTAGGGTATAATTAGGGATAGGATTTAACTAAGCTTAGGGTACATTAGTGTTCAAATAGGGATAGACATCACTTACAATTATGATTACTATTAGAGTTCAATTAGCATTAGAGGTAGGGTTGGGATTAGGGTTCAATTAGGGTTACATATGGTTAGGGTTAGGGTTAGATTTAAGGTTAATATTACAATTTAATTTGGGTAAAATGAGGGTTAGGGTTATGATAAGGGTTAATTTTCTATGATAAAGCTTCAACTTAGTGTTAGGATTTAACCCTAAAATCGAGCTTTAATTGATTCCTAACCATAACACTTAGGACTAACCCTAATTTGCATCATAATTTTTATTGTCGAACCCTACTTATAGCCTAACCCTAATTTTCCTCTAAACCTAATCATAACCCAAATAAATTCTAACACTAACCTTAAACCCTGATTCAATCTTTAAAGTATAATTAAACCCTAGACCTAACACTAATACTAACCCTTACCCTAATTGAACCCTAAGCCTAAGCCTCCTTAAACCTTAATTGAACCCTAACATGAGTTTTAATTAAATTCTAACTATAAACCTACCCCCAACCCTAACCCTAACTCAAACCCTAAGCTTTATCCTAGAACACAAACTGTAACCATAGCCCTAATCAAACCCTAACCTTCAACCCTAATTAAATCCTAACTATAATGGAATTGTAACCCTAACATTAAACCTTACCCTATTTTAAATATATAACCTTAACCCTAACCAAACCTTAATTTAACTCTAAATAAACCATAACCCTAACACTAAATTAACCATAACTTTAATCCTAACCCTAACCCTAAACTTTATTGTAGAACCAAAAACATTTTTTAAGCATGATTAAACCCTAACGCTACCCTTACCCAAACCCTAAGTTTTTTCATAAAAAACTAATAATAACCTTAATCCTATTTTAACCTTGATTAAACCCTAACCGTACCCATTGTCAAAACCCTAACCCTACCCTAGTCCTATCCCTAATTGAAATCCAAACCCAAAGCCTAAGCTTTATCGAAAAACTCTATCTATAAACCTAACCATAATTGAACATTATCCCTAACCCTAACACTAACCCTTATCCTAATCAAACCCTAACCCTAACCTTAACCCTAACCCTAACCCTAACCCTAACCCTAACCTTAACCTTAACCCTACCCTAACCCTAATTTTATTTTTTCTCTAACCCTAACTCTAATAATTTATTTAATGTTTTATGTGTTGCACTATGAATGATACTAGCATCTATATATTTAATAATATATATAAATACACTGAGGGATATCCTTCTCGTGACACCTATTTTTAATCAATTTCTCACATAAATGTGCAATGAGTGCCTCAAGAAGGATATATAAATACATTGAGGCATTTCCTTCTCGAGGCGCCTATTTTTTAATCAATTTCTCACATAAATGTGCAATGTGCATTCCAAACTACCTAGAACAAATTTGCACCATTTTTTATTTCATATTTCTCACACTTTAGTATCTCATGTCTTTAATTGTTAAATATTTCTCACTTATTTATATTGGAAAGTGGGTGGAAGATAAAGTTAAATAGTTGTATCACTTTATAATGGAAAGTCGGTACAAGCAATCTGTTCTCATTTGTAATTTTAGTTTGGTGTATTTGTTAAATAATTGAATTTAAAGAAAAGCTAAAGCTTATAGTAGAATTATTTGTGATTTTCCCTCTTTTAATGATACACAGGGTCATGATAATTTTATTTTGATACTTGAAATAAATTATTATGGGAAAATTGTTTTTATTTGTATATGTTAAATTATTTTTATTTATTTGATTGATTTAATTTTATTATTAATAATAATTATTGTTTAGATTTTAAATCAAGTAAATTGAATGCAAGAATTGAGATATAAATGTAAAAGGGGTAGAGAGATCTTGTTTAATTCAATATCTATAAAGGATACATATGGTCAGGAGTTGATTAGAAGAAGTCCTATATTGTTAGAAATGTGTTCTTAAGGATTTCACATCTACTAATGTCCAAAGGTGGACACTTGTGATTAGAGGTATATTGTTAGTGTTCAATTGACATGTTTCAACATAGGTAGAATAAAGTCACACTACCTCTCCTAAACAGATAACTATTCCTAAGGATTATGTCATCTCCATAATTTGGACAGTTGAATTACAACTGTGTTGGATCACTCAATGGTCAATTGTGGTCTATTTGTTCAAAGGACCTTTAATATTCCACAAACTTTAAAACTTTTTTTCTTTTCTAAGGGAATAGTTTTGTTATGATTTTTTTTTTCTCTTTTTTGTTCGCTAATTTTATATTTCTATTCTATTCTAATCTTAAGGATTGTAGAAAACAAATAAATTAAAATATTAAATTTGATGAGAAATAAAATGAATGGTTTGATTTTATAGATTCTAGTCTTTATGCAAAAAAAATCATAAACTAATTCGAAACCTACAATATCATGATCAACTATGTGCAATCAATAATAAAATAGGTGCAAACTCAAAAGGATTTTAAAGAAATAGAAGTGCATGCATTAAACTATTGTATCGCATGCAAATTTAAAAAACTTCAGCAACTCAACAAACAAATTTTTAACTCATTTTTTCTCGAATTCCATAGAATATAAAGAAAAAGAACTAGTTAATACACTCTACCATAGAAAAAATAAATCTCAAGTGAAAAATATGATACCTTTATTAATTTCAGCAAAATGTCTACACCAAAATTAGATCTTCCTTTCTAGAATGTTTCCTCTAACTAATGTTAAAATAAAGTACTACTATCAACTACTATTTTTCTGAAAGATAGAAAAAGAATCAACCCTTTTACAATATTTGGTACATCCATTAAGAAAAAAAAAAAAGAGCTCAAAATATATATTTCTTGCACAATTCATAGATAGAAAATTCATGGGAAAATTCCTACTTTTAGATTACTCCAAAAATTAACTCTAACTTTATTTTTCAATAATTAATCCATGCACTACATTGTATAAATTCATGAATAATTTTAAACTAACACATCCCATGTGCCTAAAATATAGGATCCACCTTACAAATTAAGTGGGACATATTTACATCAAGTCTTATTGGACTAAAAACTATAAAAGAATAAATTAAATATTTCAAATGTCTAGATATTGCTTGAAAATAGAAAACTTTAATTTGGCTTCAAAAATATTTGCTTAAATACTTGGGTACTTCTTTTTGGTACTCAACTTTAACATCCCATCCTTTCCTTTCTTCAATAGATATTATTTTAGTTTGGGGTCTTGATTGACTTGGAGGAGATTGGTGAGTTTGTAATTTTTTTTTCTCCCTTCAGTAGTTGTTTTTCAATCTCTTTGACCAACTTACCAATTATATCATCTATTTTTTCTTTATCCTCTTTCTTCTCTTTTAAAGTTGATGGTGTAGTGGTAGTGGGTGTTCCTAATTGTGTCATCATATGACAAGTGAAATATTCTTATGAGGAAGATCAATTAAATTCAATAATTCCTAATATTTTGGTCCCATTGAAGACTATTACCCTTGAAACTACCACTTGTGCTTTTTGATAATGAACCTATTGTAAATGCATTGGAGCAAACCTTGATTTTACTCCTACCTTTCCCACCTCTTTTGTTCTTTTCACCTTTTCAAAGGATTCTTGCAGTTTCTCCATAGATTCATTTTCCTTGACCTTTGGTTTCTTTGGAGTAGATGAAGGATCACTTCATATTTTCCTTTTCTTATCCTTTATTTTTTCAAATTGTTCAATTTGTATCTTTAATCAAGGAATTCTAAAAATTTCCACTACTTGATTGATTGTCTTCAAATAATTTTCTTCTGGCACTACCTAGTTTACAAGTGGCAATGACATATTATCTATATTTAATAAATCATAGATGGGATTCAACATATTTTCATCATCAACCATGTTCTTGGGGATTCCCCTCCAATTTTTACATCTCTCATATGTTTGAGTGTTAAGAAATGAAAGCTCCTTTATCTTGCACCATGGTCATTTTTGAAAAAGCCAAAAAATCTTCTATATTGGCCTTGTGCTCATACTTAAATCCAAACACCCTCTCCACTTTACCTCAAGGATCATAGCTTGCTTGAGCATGAAATAATTTGAAGTTTAAAGAAGATAATTCCTCCTTAGATTCCTTAGCACATACTACAAAGCATGAGTATAATAACCCAACACAAAAGAAAATTGTACCCCTATATTATGGTTTTTAGTGAACTTGTGTACCTTAATGATTTTCCTAGATAAATCAAGAAAAAAAATATTATCATTGTGAAATATTTGGAGTAAGAAAGGGACTTCAGTAAAACTAGCTACTCTAATGTATGTAGACTTGAGAAATTTGATGAACCGATGCCCCTAGCTAACTATCAATTATTTTAATTATAGTGAGATTCTCACCATCTCATTCCTAATCAACTTATGTAATATAGGAAAGATGAAAACTTTGTTGACTCTTTTGAAGTGTTTCTAGGATCCCTTGTATTATAACTAGGGATAGTGTTCCCACACTCTTTTTTTTCATCTCCTGCTCCCAAAATTCCCTCTGTAATCAATCCAAGAAATAAGGCTTGTCTTTCTAAAAGGATAGATAACAAAAGATGCCATGTTGAAATTCTTGGTATTCAAGATAGTGGTGAGTTGTTGATGTACATTATCACTTATCAGTTGTGCCCAATCAATCTATTATTTATCTTTCAAACTTATATCCATGCATTGATACATCTATATAGGATACAATCTAGAATTTGATTTCCCCTTTACTTTATTTAATAAGGTGAACAATCACCAATCACTTCTTGTAATCCCAACCTTTTGATATTCTTAGGATTCTTGGTTATTGATTTCCTTTTTTTCATCAACCAATCCTTATTCGAATGCCTAACAAACCATCCTCATCCTTCTCATATTACTTTAGGTCACTATCCTCTACAATGATTGTTAGAATTTCCTTGAATGGAAGGTAAAAGACATGAGAAACAAGTGCAAGCGAGATATCCAAAATAATATTCCCACTTAGGTCTCTTGATTTCCTTGTGTTGGGATCATATGAATATGGCCACATGAAATATTAAGCGCTAGGATTTGTACTATAGAAGAGAATGTAGCCATGTGAGCCACTCTTGAGTCAGCTATTATTCTCAATCTTAAGATTCATAGAGTCTCCAAAAGTTCTTTTGTGATAATATTTTAGGTCAATGCAGTCCAAATCAATTTGTGTGATGTCTTAGAAAATATAATAAAATATTGGATACCTTAGGGACTACTTGAAATTCATACTTCAGTGTGGTAGTAAGTTTATCAATCTTTTCTACTTGTTAATCATCTTGCATATTGATAAAGAAACCTAATAAACTTCATATCTCAACATAATTTATCTATTATTTTAGTTTCTAGGACTAATAGGTATCTAAATATGATCAAAATAAAGCCCAAATTTTACTTGGAAAGGTTCTTATTGATTTGAGAGAATAGATCTTTCCATTAGAAAAAATGCAATTTTAAGACCTTGGTTAGCCTAGGAGTCAGGTTGGAAATGAGAAATGGAAACTCAAATGTATACATGTTAGGCTCACATTTTAGGTTGAAACAAGAACTTGGAACCTCCAAAGGACTAGTGGGTATTAGATCTCAAGAAGGAACATTGACCTGGAACATACAAAGGACTAACATGTATCAGATCTTAAGATGGAACATTAGTCCTAATTGGATTCTAAAGATCACTTGATACTACAGAGGTCGAGAGTATAAAGGGAATTAAAATTAGAACCTAAGGTTCCAATTTCTAATTGGGGTGTGAAGTATGAAAAAATGAATAGATAACACATGTCGAAAAGCAAACCGGGAGGAAATGTGGACTTGGGGTCCATAAAGTTCCAAGTTCTTGATAGAAAACCTAAGGTCCGAAATGAAATTGGTTTATAGAGATTTTAGAAGAGAAAGGAGGGTTGCAAGTTTTTAGAGATGAGAAGAAAGAAGTACATCAAGTGACTAATACCTTTCAACCTCCTTTTAAGAAAAATGGTCCTTGAATTTTCACAAAATTAGACAAAATTTTGGACAATATGCTTCAATGTTTTGTAGAATATAATATGAATATCTTAGAACCTATTCACTCATTAGATCATAACCATCTCATTTCTAAGAATTTTGATTCCTTTTCATAAACTGAAGGGACATTCTATACAATCATCTATGTCCCTTAAACATAACATCTAAGATCTCATTGATTACAAAATAATAATGATTTGTGAAAAGTCTCAATGATGATGAAAATTATTTGATGACCCCTCCTAATTAAAATTTGTAAAATTTTACCAATCACTTTCAAAATTATATACCTAATAACAATAAATCACAAGAAACTCCATATCATTAAAGAACATATTAATGATAATTAAATATTAAATTTATATAAAATACATTTCGATGAAATATATCACTAACTTGAAATAAGAAAATTCTCAGATGTGCTTCTTGATCCTACTATGCAATGTATTATCTTTTCCAATAATTACTTAAAGACTATCATGCCTTGGACACCATTTTCAATGACACATTTTGGGGTCTCTTTAAAAATGAAAAATAAAGTCCTCCTAATTAATGCTTTAGGTTGTGTTACATTGTCTCTTATAGTTGATATTTCCCTTTATATCTTTTTATGATATATGATCCCTGCCACACAAAGATTTAGCGTATTAGGTAGACGGTGGACACTATACGACCGTTCTGTATCAGTATGTCAAATTCATCCATGAAGGAAAACTGGTAAAAGACGTCGATTCGACATGCCGCTGCCGTCTTAGATTCCCCACTTGTTTTAAGTGAGCATTGAATAATTCCTCGGAATATTGTCGCCGCTGTCACTTAACTATTGTCTCGGCTCGCTGATCTTTCAAATATATCGCCGAAGAATCTGTAGAATATCCTGCAGCAGATTCTGTAATTTTATTGCCATCGTTTTTCTCTATTTGCTCACCTTCTTGTTGTTTTCTTACCCTTTCATGTCACATATTTTGAGGTCCCTTTTATTATCTACATCTTGTACTTGGACCTGCCCGCGCTCTTCAGTTTAAAAATGGTTAAACATTGATATGAACGTGCCGGTACTGTTCCGTTAAAAAATGGTTTTAACATTGATATCTTAAAATATCGAAAAGGCGGAGTCTTTGATGGGACTGAGTCGTTGATGTGGTCTTCTACCCGTGGAGTCGGTCCACTACCATCATCCCTTGGCTCATTGCCTTCCCATTCTCTTCTATCCTTTCTACCCCTGCGCTTGTTTCATTTCCTCTTCTGTTTAATTCCATGGCAAGGGCAAATGAGATTACCAATGCCTTTGGGAAAATTCTGCCGCCATTTGCATCTGCATCGTCTTCAACTTCAACGAAAAAGGTACCCTACGATGTATTTATAAACCATCGTGGCCCCGACACCAAGCAAACACTGGCCACCTCTATTTACCGTACCCTCAAACTCATGGGACTTGAAGTTTTCTTAGATGAATCAGAGCTTGAACTCGGCGATTTTATACCATCTGAAATACAAGACGCCATGGCTACTTCTTTCCTTCATATTGCTATACTTTCACCAAGATATGCAGAATCCACTTGGTGTTTGGCCGAGTTATCCTTTATGCTCAAAACTGACAAGAAAATTATTCCTGTCTTTTACAGTGTTGATCCTAGTGATATCCACTGGATTTGTAAAGGAAAAGGAATCTATACTAAAGCGTTTTCGGAGCATGAAGCCACGGCCAGATATGCTTCAGAAACACTTGAGGATTGGAAAATGGCGCTGCAAAAGGTTTCATATTTTAAAGGCCCAGTTGTCAACAATCAGGAGTAAGTATAAAAAGCTCTCTTCCTTTTATCACATGTTTTCTTATTAGATAAGCTGGGAAAGATGGCTCCAGTCTCATAAAGAGTTCATAAACAAGGAACAAAACTTTAGACAACAAAAAGAAAGCAACTAACAGGAAGCAATGGCTAACAAGAACAACTCAAGCCAGAAACCAACACAAACATATACAACACTAGGACAACCCAGAAATAGCACGAAAAACAGTCAGAATAGAACTAAACACCAAAAAAATTACACCCTGTAATGAGTAGCTAGAATTTCCCAATCTTTACACATAATATTGAGTTTGTCCTACCCCTTTCTAGCACCCATGTCGATCTGGGGTTTATTGTTTTTCAGTATTTTCTTGGAAGTCATTTTTTCTTCCTCCTAAATAAGTTTAGGCTTCTTAACATAGCCTTTAAGAGTGACCACCCTCGAAATAACTCTTCTCATCATAATATCACTTATTTTGACCAGATTTTATATATAGCCTATTCAATAAGTTAATTTTCACTCTCAAATATATTTTCTCATTTTTCATTGCACGTGACACAAATTTTGTCTTTCCCATTATAAAGAGATCATCATCTAGCTTACATTTCATTTGAATCAAATTTTCATTACCATTCAAGTCCCTATGTCGTCTCCAAAAGATTCATTTATCTCGTTTAGAATCTTCATTATCCTCATCTTCCTTGGCAATATTATAGAAACAATGTCCTTGGGATCCTCAACGGTGGATTCAAAACCTTTATTCTCAAATAGATTGTTCTCCAACTTCACATTGTCTTCACCTTCCTAAGCATCGTCCTTATCAACAGGGCACCCCCTAGTCAACCGAGCATATTTTCTCTCCCCACAAGCAACTCTACCGTAAACCTCAACATATTGTCCTTTCCCTTAAAATATGAGGCAAGAAGGTTGTGTCACTATAAAGGTCGATATAATTAGATTTAAGGCTTACAGTTTTCTTAGAACCTTTAGAATGTGATCTTGTGCCAACATCATTATTTCTCTTTTATCACATGTTATCATATATTATATCTTAGAATGCAACATAAGTTTTCTACAATAGAATTTCTAATCTTTTCAAGATAGATTGAATTTTTTTTTTTTATCAAATCAAATTCTATTTAGTTTTTTTCCTATGATAACATTTCATTAATTTTTGTATTCTTATGGATTATAATTTTTTATGAGCTAATTCACAGTTGTAAAAAAAAATAAAAATTATGCGATGGGATGGGGTTGGGGATGGAGTCCAGATTCTACATTCGGATGAGGGTACCATTATAAAAATCAAGGACCTTTCTTTGGATTGTTCTATAGCCAAAATGAAAATTTTCCTTATTGGCAAGTTTGTGGGAAAGCAACCTAACATTGAGTCTATTCGTAAGTGGGTTTTTTCTCGATGGGCAGTCAAAGGCTCATTCACCACTTTGGCTCTTTTGAAAGGTCTATTTTTCTTCAGATTCTCCCTTCATCAGGACTGCTTGTCTACCCTAACTAGAGGCCCCTGATTCTTTGGTAAACAGAGTCTTGCTCTGTGCAAGTGGAGACCAGGCTTTTATCCTTCTGCCCATTTAGCAATAGTGCTCCCAACCTGGGTTAGGTTGCTTGGCCTTCCTTTGGAGTTTTGGAATGAAGAAATTTATTGTAGGAGTGGCTAACTCCTTTGGAAACTTCCTTTCTCTAGATTATGTCATGAAAGAACATACCAGTTGGTGTTTGCTTGGTTCTGCATTAGCATTGAACCAAATAAGGTGCTCTTGACCTTAATTATTCTAGAATCCAGGCTTGGTAACTGGTCTCAAGCCATTGAATATGAAAACTCTGCTTTGTATTATCAAAATTGTTCTACTATTGGTCATCTATGTAATGCTTGCGCCAAAGGTTTGCTTAAGTCCCCTTTGGGTAAAGCAAAGTCTATGCCCTCCTCCTCTAGGTCAGGTGTTGGTTGCACCAAACTAGCACTAGTGTTATCCTCATCGCCTCCTCTGTTGTCCCCTGTGTTACCCATCCTTGCTTCCTTCAAGATTTCTCTCCCTGGATTGTTGGGCCCCTCTTTAGTGGTGCCCGTGCACATTGAGCTTGATCTCTCTGCCCAATTTTTGGTTTCCCCATTATTCCTATTGGCACTCTCAAATTTTCCAAATTTGAAGTGCCCATTTTCAAAATTTTACCCTGTAATTTCAAAAGTGCACTTGATAAATTTGCCTAAATGACCTACTTTGGAGGGTCATATTTTGGAGCCTATTGATTTCCAAGCCAAACCCACTTGTGGAACCACTCATGTGACACATGTGAGTGTGCTTGTCAATTTCCAGCTTCCCGTGATGAGTTTTGTCAATGTTTCAAAAAGTGAAGCTGGAGGGTTTTCTCACTTTTCTGCTATTTGCAAATTCTCTATTCCGCAAAGTGGCCTCTCGTTTGAGCTTGCTTTTTGCAACTGGTTGACTATCAAGTCAAAATAAATGTTATTCTCAATTCTCCATACCAAGATGAGCTTGCATGTCAGGTTTCAGATCTTTATGATAAGATTTGCTATTTTTCCAAATCAAAACCAAATGCAACTTACTTAGTTTTGAATTTGCATTTCCAGAAACCTTTATGAGAGGTCACCTTTAACCTTCAATATCTTGTGATGGTTGACAATTCAAGAAAATTCCTCTTGCACGTGTGTTCTATGTACCAAAATGATCTACTATGTCCAGTGGCAGCTTGCCAGGAGTTGATTTGATTAGTTTTATTAGTTTCTGAACATGCACAGTTGCAGAAAAATTTGAGTAGGCAATTTTGATGATTAATATTTTTCACCTCGTGACTCCTTTTTCCAAGCCGTATTTTGCACTCCATTTTTGGGTCAAATCTCTACACGCCTGTTCAGTTTCACAATTCCAGAATAAGTTCTAATAGGTTATTTAATTCCTTTCTGATCGCGTCAGGGCCAAAAATGGCGTTCAGAACAGTTTCAAATTTTGTAATTCTAATGAAAACCCATTTCTTGTTTTGGTCTAAAACCTCTACAACTCTATTTTTATCATGTATTCTTGTCATGGCTAACACGTCTCAGGGCCAATTCACAAAGGAGGTACCTAAATTTTAATGGCTGAGAAAAATTAGAGGAAATGTGTTTTCTCTAAATAATTGATTATGCCCCTAGGCAAAATTTCATGGCTTTAGGTGCCCCTGTTTGCTCATAGTGAAATTTTTCTGTTTGACTTGCAGGCGGAATTAAATTTTTGTCTAGTTCTAATATATTTAAAACATTTCAAAATGATTTTAGGGCATAAATCTTTTCAAAATTTGAATGGGAGGCAAAAGGAATTTTAATTCTTTCATCCCATTGGTTGGACGCTCTCAAATTTTTTTTTGAAAAGCTTCAAAGTTCACGGCATCGCTCATGGTGACTTCTTTGTAAAAATGAAAAGCCCCAAGTAGCAAATACAAATGCATGCAATTTGAAGTGGATTGGCATGGGATTCAACTCAAATGCATCGAATGTTTGATGAAAAGCACGTTTATTGGCAGCGTGTTAAAGGACATGGGCAATATACAAGAGAATAGCTAGAACACAATGGCAGCGAGCACAAAATGAATTTGTAAAAAAAAATACCTACTAACGTAACCTCATGTGGTGCCATTGATTGTGATGAAACAGGTCAATTTCATGGAGGAGAATATTGTGAGTAAAGAACCTGTGGCCAGAGTCATGGAAGTTGTAGAGCACATTTGACACCAAACATGAGAAAATTTTAGGGAAGTTTGTGAAGATAACAAGAGAAAAATGTAGATCAACAGCTCAGGAAAGAGGACAAAATGCAACAAAATCTAGACCGCACCCCACCAGATCATGCCTCCAAACTGCTCACCGATTAATACCTGCGAGTGAGCGATATTGTGCTACATGGCATGTGGTCTTGACAAGAAGAGAAGGAACACTATTATTTGTTTTATTAAAAGCTCTCATTTTCTTTTAATATGAGTAAGCATTAATTATTAAATTTTGTGTGCCCCGCTAGCTCACAAGATTTTGGTGATAGAATTACAAAAGGCTACGAGATGCGTGAGAGGGAGTAAGTAAGGTGGGTCCCAGGAAGATATAAAGTGCCCGAGAAAAAATAAATGAGGAACATTTAAAATCTTAAGTGTTTTCTTTAAGGAAAATGGGAATTGTTAAGGGATTTCCAACATTCCCCGCTGTCTCGTGGGTTAAAAATGAGAGCCCATAATTTATTGAGGGGCTGGCGAGAAAGATCATGTGGGTGGGGCCCGTGCAAAGTAAAAGCGGATAATTTTTAATTGCCCCATAAAATTCTTTGATGTTTCATTTTAAATATTAAAGGCATAAAAATGTATAATGTAAATTGGGAGGTGATTATTTTAATTTCCAAGGTGAAAATTTTATGTGTTGGGAAATTTAAATAAAAAAGGGGAATGGGAAAAATATTTTGTCTGATAAATTTTTGTGATTAAATATTTCAATGTGAAATATTTAAGTACCTTTGTTGTGTAAAATTGCACGCGAAAGTAATGTGCATGAGGGAATGTTTTATTTTGGAAATATTTTCCCTTGCTGGGCATCTAAAATAAAAGAAAAACATGGGGATATGTTGTAAAGTGAATTTAATATTCACTTTATAAACAAGTATTATTTGGTGTAAATATTTGCAGCTACAATAAAGAATAGAGGGAAAAAACAAAAGTAAATGTTTTTCACAGGAGCGGAGGTATTTTTACACAATAGATTAAATGGAGAATTTCATCACATGGAGAAATTTTCAATTCCTGGGCAACTTGAGGCAAAGGCAGTTTTGGAGGAAAATTGGTTGAAGAGAGAAGAGAGAGTGTTTTACAAATTTGGTAATCAACAGGAATGGAATTGCCAAATGGCAATTTCAGATCTTCTTCTGGAGCCTTCCAATTTTCTATTTCTTCACTTCTCTTCTCATTTTGTAAAAAAAAAATTATGATTATAAGGTTTTGTATGGGTCTGGGTAGATAGAGAATTGTTAAGTCTAAGTCATTATGTGTCTGTAAGCTGTAAATTTTGATTTCATGAGCAAATATCAGCTAGTTTGTGCAGAGATCTCGTGAATTTCATCAAAGCGTTTTCACATTCATGAATATCTTCAAATTGTCTCCAGGTTTGTATATTTTCAATCATTTAAATTCAATAATACCAAGTATCTTTGAGTTTGGCATCTCAATTTCATGAGAATTTTTTATCTGTTTATGGGTCTGCTTCAATGAAATGGTTAAATACTTTGAACAGATGATTGTGATTGAAGTGTGCAAATTGGATTTGGTAAGTAGAATTTGATTGATAACAGGAGTGGAATTTTTGGTGTAAGACACTAACAATTGATGCAAGGCATTAACAATTTTAAATCCACTGGTTATATGTCATTTGCTGATGAATTCTCTTATGTGTTTGACTCCATGGCCCAAAATTGGCATTGATCTATATGTCATTTGCTGATGAATTCTCTTATGTGTTAAGTTTTAAGGCATTGTATAGGTTGACCCACCTTGGTTCTACAGAGTCAGAAGTGTAGAAGATCTCAGTCTTTGACTGAATCTTATTAGTTGGCCCAAATTGACCATTTGAGTCTAAGCATAAGACATTGGCTAAGTCTTTAGGATTCAATTGGTCTGGTTCAATTTGGAGCACCAACAGAATGACGACTCTGCTCGGGATTTCTCTCAGAAGTTTGGTTGCAAATTGTCTTATCAAAGAGTCATTCAAATAGATTTGAACTATCATTTGTAACTGAAGGTTGAAAATCATTGAGAAATCTCACTTTCCCATTTGAGTCAACAACAAAATGGCGACTCTTCTAGTGATAATTTGAGAAAATTCTCATTGAAGAATCTAGAAACAGAGTCATATCATTTGCATAGAGTTAGTTATTTTCCATTCTAGAATTGAGTTCAAATATTGAAGGATTTCCAACCTGGAGAAAGATTTGTTGCAGTGAACCTAAAGATTTCATGATCTATGGTGCTCTGCTGGTGAAAGGAACTCAGAAAGAAGTTTACATGTGAAATAAATTCCTATTGTTCGAAGTTCAGTCCTCTAGGAAGAGAGGTGGTGACTCTGTCAAGAAGAACCTATTGAGGAGGTGAAAAAAGTTCTAGATCTACAATATTTCCAGAACAATTTGCAGCAGTTGCAATATTTCCAGGTATTCTTCACATATTTGAACTTCTTAGGAAAAATTTTGGTTCCCTATTTAGTGATTTAGCATTGATTGAGGGAAAGGGTAGTGAATTTAAGTTCAAGCACACTTCCATTTGTTGGATCTATTGAATGCAATTGCAATTCCATTGAAAGGATTTTTTCTAGTGCTCAGATGTTTAATTCTATGGATGGTCAGAATGCATTTGTGTATCTTAGGGATTTCCACCCAATTGTCTTGTCATATGATTCAAGCCCAGGTTATCATTATGTCAGAAATTGTTGAATTGTAATCTTTCATTTGGTCATGATTGCCATTATGCACAATTTATGAGCCTTAATTTGCATATATCCATGGATCATCAAGGTAAAGTAGCCACACCTGTAAAGACCTTGATTTGGCTTTTTAAGAAGTGTCAAAAGTATAATAATCTCCAAGCATATAATACCCCAAAGTACAAGAACCCAAGAGTTAATAAGCCTAGGTTCAGTCCTGAATGGAATGATATATTTGAAAGAAGGCTTAAAGAGATGGATGAAAGACATCAACTGTTTCAACAAGTCTGGTTAAGAGACCATCAAACTATGTCTACTTGTCAAGTTAGTTCCCCTTTTGTCAATTCCTTTGACCCATTGTATGCTCAATTAGATTTGTCTTGGGTTGATTATAAAATTGAAGGTCTGTCAGTTCAAGTCTACAAGGAGATGCCTAGATTTAGTGGATACAATGTTTATGAAGGAGATGTACATGTCAAAAGCTTTTCCAGCTTCATGGAGAAACATTCATTTAAATATCAAGATATGCGGATGAGGTTTTTTGTCAGATCCCTTGAAGCAAGAGCTTGGGATTGGTATTTGAGTTTTTCTAAGAAGTCATTTCCTTGCTGGGAAAAATTAGTGGTTGCTTATAGAGAAGAATTTGCAAGAGAGCCCTCTGACCTTGTGATGAGGTTAAAATAGATCAAGAAGCAAGATGATGAGTCAAGTGTTGATTTCAGTCATAGATTTGTTGCTTCCTTGTCACTAGTCCCAGATAATTTTAGACCTAGTACATCAGACTGTATCCATATGTATTTTGAAGCTTATGAAGAAGGATCTAGTGCATTGTTAAAATATTTTAAAATACTAATTATGCAGATGGCTTACACAGTTTTGGATAATTTGGAGAAATAGAGGAATGAATATGTGCAAAGTTTGTTGTCTTCAATGATGGGTAAACATGTTGATGAAATCAAGAATTGTGTGAGTGAAAATGATTAGAAGTCTTTAGAAAAGTGCACACTTGAGAAGGTAGAAGACAAGAAGGATGCATCATCAAGTGATGAGGAAGTTGTCTTTGAACAATTTACAAAAGAAATGTGCCCAAATGAAAATTAGCAACCAAGTCTTTTGAGCTGGGAACAAGATGAGGGATATCAGTTGGATTTACTCTTTGAAGAAGAAATGTGCAATCAACAATGTGATGATACAATTGATCATGTCAAGTTCACAAATGTGTGTAGTCTTGATATAAATCTCCATGATGAGACATTATAATTTGCTGATTTGAGGAGTGCTCTTGAGGAGGTCAGCTTATAAGCTGTAAATGAAGAAGTATGTGATGAATTTCAGCTTGCAAGATCAAACATAAGTAGCTGCAATGAAGAGATCATTCATGATTTTCAATTTGACAATGAACATTCTTATAAATATTCTCAAGAGGATGTAAATGATAAACTCAATAAGGACACCCAGTCCAATGTTGAAGTACAAAGAGATATGGATTGTTGTTATGACAGCCCAGTGGTGAGTAAGGATGAACAAATGGAAAATCTATTCTATATGATGGATTGTGACCATGCATGTAACAATGTTGTTAGCAATTCAATCTCATATGATTGGGAAGATCCAGTTTATGATCAGCCCATTGAGTTCTCATATTTTCATGATGAAGACACCCTGGGATGTCCTAGTTTGCAATTTGATAATGCATCCAATTCAAGTGAAGTTCAAGAAGAGGAAGCCGTTGAAACAATAGATTAGAGCAATGATCTATTGAGTTGTGAAAAAATTTCAAACATATTAACCACTAAATATCATAAATGTGCACATGTGAATAGATCTCAGTTGTTGTGTGCAACCCTTATTGACTTTGACAGTGATGATGATCTTCAATCTGCAAGGTATGATGCATGTGTCTTTGATTCTCCTTCAAATGATGAACCAATTGATGATGATGATGATAATGTGGATGAAGACAAGCAACTAATTGACGGTAAGGATGCATTGTATGATGAATATGATAGTGTGCATGCTTATGCAAACTTAGAAAAAAAAATTGATGAGTTTGAAGCAGAAGATGACCATGAGGTTTGTACATCCAATGAGCCAAATATTGAAGATTTTGGTGTAGATTTGAACAAGTCTTTGTTTGTTGACTTGAATGAGCCTAACTATGAGTCTTTGAATGTGAGTGAAGATGTTGATTTCAATGAGAAATCAGATTATGCTTCTGAACCAGAACTGCTCATTATTGAGCAAGCTTGTAATATTAAAGAGGTTGACATGTTAGGTTTAGAGGATGATAAAGTGACTACAGAGGAGGATGAGTTAGAAATATTTGATGATTCCCAATAACAATATGATGAAGAATAGTTACAAAGTGTGCCAATAGATGAGTGTATCTCTTTGAATACACTTGGAGATGGTTTGCATGATGAGCCAGATCTTCTGGTAAGTTCTTGTGATGGTTTAAATTTTGACATGCAAACTAGTGATCTCAATGAGCCTAATAGTTCTAGCCACAAAGCAGAATGTGAGTGCTATTTTTGTTAGCTGGAAGATTTTTTCATAGAATGTGGCAATGTGCAAAACACTAAAGAAAGTTGTCTTCAGCTTGAGAGTGGTTTGTATGATGAATATGACAAGTTGTTGCCACGTGACAATCAACATTATGAAAGTGTTCCTAATTTTCAAATGCATTGTGATTATGGACATGTTGATAATGTTGTGTATGATGGCCTGTTAGGAGGTACTAACAAGTTCAATCAAGTGGATAGTTGTCATCAAGCTATGCTTTCATATGATCTTGATCACCATTTTCAAATCATGTCACTTGATGCAAAATCAGAAAATGAAGAAAGTGACAATGATGATACCTATTTGATTTGGTTGCCATGTGATGACAAAGTTGAACAGAGAGCAAGTTCCCACTTGCACAGAGGCAACCTGATACTTTTGTTTGCACAAGTGCAATCACTCATGTTGTTGTGGTTTGATAAAGGCCAACATGAGTTAAGGGAGATCAGTTCTTTTTACAGAATTGTGTTTGACAGAGGTAAATATTGACTCCCATTTTTCATTTGGTGGCCTGGGGTCACCAGATGAAGTTGAAAATGAAGAATGAATAAAGGAGCAATTTCAGAGCACTCAATGGACATAGAATTTGGTCTACTCCCCAGAGATTTGGAATCTTGCTATGCCCAGAGGGGGCATACATCCCCAGTTGGAGCCACTGTTGGCACTATCAAATTTCCCAAATTTGAAGTGCCCATTTTCAAAATTTTGCATTTGCACTTTTAGAAGTCCACTTGATAAATTTGCCTAAATGACCTACTTTGCAAGGTCATATTTCACAGCCTATTGATTTCCAAGCCAGACCCACTTGTGGACCCACTCATGTGACACATGTGAGTGTGCTTGTCAATTTCCAGCTTCCCATGATGAGTTTTGTCAATGTTTTGAAAAGTGAAGCTGGGGGGTTTTGACACTTTTCTCTTGTTTGCAAATTCTTTGTTCCGCAAAGTAGCCTCCCGTTTCAGCTTGCATTTTGCAACCGATTGACTATCAAGTCAAAATGAATGTTGTTCTCAATTCTCCATACCAAGATAAGCTCGCATGTTAGGTTTCAGAGCTTTATGATAAAATTTTCTATTTTTTCCAAGTCAAAACCAAATGCAACTTATTTAGTTTTGAATCTGCATTTCTGAAACCTTTATGAGAGGTCAACTTTAACCTTCGATATCTTGTGATGGTTCATGATTCAAGAAAATTCCTCTTGCACATCTGTTCTATGTACCAAAATGATCTACTATGTCTAGTGGCAGATCGCCATGAGTTGACTTGATATTTTTTCCAAGAGGTGATTTGATCAGTTTTAATTGGTTTCTGAAGAAGCACAATTGCAGAAAAGTCTGAGTAGGCAACTTTGATGATTAATATTTTTCACCTCATGACTCCTTTTGACAAGAATACTTTTCCACTCCATTCTTGGGTCAAATTTCTACACACCTGTTCAGTTTCACACCTCTAGGATAAGTTCTGATGGGTTATTTAATTGCTTTCTGATCGTGACAGAGCCAAAAATGGTGTTTCGAAAAAGTTTCAAATTTTGTAATTCTAATGACAACCCATCTCTTTTTTTGGTCTAAAACCTCTATAGCTCCATTTTCATCAAGATAAGAGGTCATATGATACATTATTTTAATGTATTCTTGTCACGGCTAACACGTCTTAGGGGTCAAAATGATTTTACGGCATAAATCTTTTCAAAATTTGAATGGGAGGCAAAAGGAATTTTAATTCTTTCATCCCATTGGCTGGACACTCTCAAAACAATTTTTGAAAAGCTTCAAAGTTCACGGCATCGCTCATGGCAGCTTCTCTATAAAAATGAAAATCCCCAATCAACAAATACAAATGCATGCAATTTGAAGTGGATCGGCACAGGATTCAACTCAAAGTCATTGAATGTTTGATGAAAAGCACGTATAGTGGCAGTGTGTTAAAGAACATGTGCAATACATAAGAGAATAGTTGGAACGCCATGGTACCAAGCACAAAATGAATTTGTAAAAAAAGCTACCTGCCCACGTAACCTCATGTGGCGCCATTGATTGTGATGAAACAGGTCAATTTCATGGAGGAGTATATTGTGAGTAAAGAACCTGCGGCTAGAGTCATGGAAGTTATAGAGCACGTTTGAAATCAGACACGTGAAAATTTTAGGGAAAAATGTGAAGAGAACAAGAGAAAAATGTAGATCAATGGCTTAGGAAAGAGGACAAAATGCAGCAAAATATAGACCACACCCCGCTAGATCGCGCCTCCAAACCTCTCACAGGTTAATTCCCATGAGTGAGCAATATTGTGTTATGTTGCGTGTGGGCCCGACAAGAAGAGAAGGCACACTATGGTTTGTTTTATTAAAAGATCTCATTTTCTTTAAATATGAGTAAGCATTAATTATTAAATTATGTGTGCCCCGCTAGCTTGCGGGATTTTGGTGACGACATTACAAAAGGCTGTAGGATGCGCAAGAGGGAGTAAGTAAGGTGGGTCCTAGGAAGATATAAAGTGCCTGAGAACAATTAAATGAGGAACATTTAAAATTTAAAGTGTTTTCTTTAAGGAAAATGGGAATTATTAAGGGATTTCGAACATTCTCCATTGCCTTGTAGGTTAAAAATGAGAGCCAATAATTTCTTACGGGGCTGGCGAGAAAGATCATGTGGGTGGGGCCCGTGCAAAGTAAAAGTGGAGAATTTTTAATTGCCCCATAAAATTCTTTAATATTTCATTTTAAATATCAAAGGCATAAAAAATGTATAATGTAAATTGGGAAGTGATTATTTTAATTGCCAAGGTGAAAATTTTATGTGTTGGGCAATTTAAATAAAAAAGGGGAATGGGAAAAATGTTTTGTGTGGTAAATTTTTGTGATTAAATATTTCAATGTGAAATATTTAAGTACCTTTGCTATGTAAAATTGCACGTGAAAGTAATGTACATGAGGGAATGCTTTATTTGGGAAATATTTTTCCTTGTTGGTCATATAAAATAAAAGAAAAGCATGGGGATATGTTGTAAAGTGAATTTAATATTCACTTTATAAAAAAGTATTATTTGGTGCAAATACTTGCACCTACAATAAAGAACAGAGGGAAAAAACAAAAGTAAATGTTTTTCATAGGAGCAGAGGTATTTTTACACATCAGATTAAATGGAGAAATTCATCACATGGAGAAATTTTTAGTTGTTGGGCAACTTGAGGCAAAGGCAGTTTTGGAGGCAAATTGGTTGAAGAGAGAAGAGATTTTTTTGAAAATTTAGTAATCAATGGGAATGGAGCTGCCAGATGGCAATTTCAGATATTCTTCTGGAGCCTTCCAATTTTTCTATTTCTTCTCTTCTCTTCTCATTTTGTAAAAAAACTATGATTTTGAGGTTTTGTATGGGGCTAGGTAGATAGAGAATTGTTAAGTCCGAGTCATTTTGTGTCTATAAGTTGTAAATTTTGATTTCATAAGAAAATATTAGCTAGTTTGTGCAGGGAACTCATGAATGTCTTCAAAGTGTTTGCACATTCATGAATATCTTCAAATTGTTTCCATACTTGTATATTTTCAATCATTTAAATTCAATAATACCAAGTATCTTTGAGTTTGGCATCTCAATTTCATGAGATTGTTTTATCTGTTTATGGGCCTATTTCAATGAAATGGTTAAATACTTTGAAGAGATGATTGTGATTGAAGTGTGCAAATTGGATTTGGTAAGCAGAATTTGATTGATAATAGGAGTGGGATTGTTGGTGTAAGACACTAACAGTTGATGCAAGGCATTAACAATTTTAAATCCACTAGTTGTATGTCATTTTCTGATGAATTCTCTTGTGTTTGACTCCATGTCCCAGAATTGGCACTGATCTATTTTTCAGTTTTATACATCTGAAAAACATTTTATTTAAATCAAAATCATTTTAATCCCTGTTGTATTGTGCTGAGTCCTGCCTCCCAATTACTGAGTTATTATTGATATACCAAGAAATTAGCCAGATTTGAGGTTATTAATGCTTTCCTTGGTGTCTTCTCAATGGGATTTATCTGCTATAAAAAACAATGTATGTATGTAATTGAGTTAATTTTTAAGGCATTGTATAGGTTGACCCACATTGGTTCTGCAGAGCAAGAACTGTAGAAGATTTCAGTCTTTGACTGAATCTTATCAGTTGGACCAAATCGACCATTTGAGTCTGAGCATAAGACATTAGCTAAGTCTTTAGGATTCAATTGATCTAGTTCAATTTGGAGCACCAACAATTCCCTCAGTCTTTGTTGGCAAACCAAAGTTTCCCCTAGATTCCCCTTTGTTGGATGCTAGTTCAGAGGTGCTCCTCCCAGCTCTGAACTTGACCCCTTTTCCAAGTGGGGGCATTGCGTTGTAGTTAGTGATTGCTCCTAATGAGATCCTTGAAGAGGTGGTTTTTTTGGTTATCTCTTGCATTGTTCCCACCCGTGGTTGCGTGTAAGTTTGGTTTGCTTATTCCTTATAAGTTGGGTAGCCCTTGAAATTCAATTGATGTGGGGATTATTGCTAAGGTTAGAAGGAAGCATACAAAGGTCACCAGATAGAAGAACACTACAAGAGATATTGTGAATGTCAATTAGACAACTTTGGAACAAGCTGGCTCGAGAAGCAGTAAGAAATATTGATCCTCTCTTGGAATTTATGAGGGCTCAAAAACCTTCATAAGAAGCATATTGTTAGATATTTTATTAAAGAGTTCAAGCATGCCATTCTTCTCTTACAATAAAATAAGATGATTGTTGTTGAATTTGAAAAATCTAGCAAGTTCATCTGGCCAAATGCTTTATATTTGGCAGTGGATGCAATTGGGGTTTCTGATGGGATGGTCACGATGTGGAAACCCTTTCTCAAAGGTTTCCTTATCTCTTTAAGGATAATTATTTTCTTAATATTAGGTTTTCTCAAAGTTTTGGCCTTCATGACTAGGTGTTATCCAATGTCTATGCGCCCAATAATGTGGTTCTAAGGCAGAATTCCTAGATCGATTTGTTGGGATGTAGGAATACTTTCTTGCATAGTAACTGGATGATGATGGGAAATTAATAGGTCCATCTTTTTCCCTCTAAGAAGTAGGGTGGTATTCTAGATCTATCAGATAGTATGTTGGACCTTAACTCTTTCCTGTATGATGGTGGTTTGATTGATCTAGACCTCGAGGGTAGTTCGTTTACTTGGTCCAATAAATGTGCAGGGGACAACCTTATTTAGGTTAGGCTTGATCGTTGCTTGGTGTTTTCCAATTGGGATATTTTCTCCCTTTCATTGTCTTCTCTTCTAAGGATTGGCTCTGACCATGCCCCATTACTCCTACACTAGAATATCCCTCCCACTAAGGCCAAGAGGCATTTTCAGTTTGAGTTGATGTGGACGTACCACCCTTAATTTAGGGACCTTCTCACCACGTGGTGGAATGGTTAGGGCGATGGCTCTGCTATGTTTAATCTAGCTTTCAAACTCAAAAACCTCAAACTCAATCTGAAGGAATGGAGCAAGAGCTATTTTGGTAAAAAATTTGAGAAAAAAATGTCTCTTAAAGATCATCTTAGATAGGCTCAAAAAGAGATGGAATCCAATGCTCTGGCTGATCTTGTTGTTAAAGAAAAGACCTTGCTTAGTGAACTTCATAATATTATTGAAAAGGAAGAAGTTTACTGGAAATAGAGGTCTAGGAATCAATGGCTTTAAGAGGGGGATAAAAACTCTAGTTTCTTTCACATGACGACTTCGACACATAAGAAGCGAAACACTATTTATGAGTTGGTCCTTGATGATGATTTCATGCAGACTTCTAAGGATGATTTAGCTTGTGTTGGTGTTTCTTTCTTCCATAGCCTTAACCCACCCTCGACAGATTTCCTGACAGGCAACATCCTAGATGTTTTTCCCCTTTCATTATCCCTACAAGAGGTTTTGTTTATGGAAAGAGGTGCTTTAGATGATGAGATTCAGGAGGCTATGTTCTCCCTTAGTCCTTTTAAGGCCCCTAGGCTTGATGTCTTCCCACCCTTCTTTCAAAAGTTTTAGGATATCATTGGTCAGGATGTCACTACTGTTGTCACCGACTTCCTTTCTACTAGTAATATTCTCAAATAATTCAATAACACTTTCACTGTTCTCATCCAAAATAATTCATGGGCCAAAAAACTATCTAATTTTTAGCCTAGATCATCCTCTGTAATATGTTCTATAAAATCTGCTCCAAGCTACTGGTCAATTGTATTAAACCATTTTTGAACAAACTGATCCATCCTACTCAAGAAGGTTTTATTCCAGGGTGACAAATTACTGATGTTATTAAATATTGGTGCACGAAACCTTTCAATCCATGGGTAAAAGAAAAAAAGAAATCATGACTCTTAAGAAAGATATTTCCAAAGCCTATGACAAAGTGTCCTGGAATTTTCTATTTGAAGTTCTTCACAAGTTTGACTTCTTTGGTAAATTCTTGAAACTCATTCAAGGTTGTGTCACCTCCCCTAGGTTCTCTATGATTATCAATGATACTCCATAGGGATTTTTCTCAGCTTCTAGTGGAATCCATCAAGGGGACCCCTTGTCTCCCTATCTCTTTATTATGATGGTTGAAGTTCTCAGTCATAATTTTGAATGCAAAGTGTTGAATGGTACCTTGGCCGGTTTTACCCCTTCCTCCATGTCTCAACTAATATTTCATCAACAATTTTTTGATGATACATTTTTTTTGGGGGAAGCCACAATGGATAAGGCTAAAGGATGGATAGGTGTCCTCATAAAATTGCTATGGCTTCTAGGTAGTGCGTCAATTTTACAAAAAGTGTCATTTTTTTCTCAATGTGGACCCTACTCTTCAATCTAGGATTTTTAGAATCCTCTATTGTCAAATCCTTCCCCTTCCCTTGATGTATTTTGGCATGCCACTTACTATCAGTAAGGTGGATAATTCTATCTAGTCTACTCTTCTAGAAAGAGTTTAGAGAAAGCTTGCTACTTGGAAGGGGGCTCTTCTCAATAATGTTGGTAAGCCTCTCTTTGTCAAATCCACCCTTCAAAGTTTGGTTGTGTACCTAATGTTTCTATTTTTTATGCCTATTGTGTGGTTAGAGAAACTTGAGAAAATACAACAAAGATTCCTTTGGTTGGGAACCAATGAGAGGAGTTGGTTCTCTCTAGTAAATTGGGACACTGTATTCTCTAGAAAATGTTATGGCGATTTGGACTTGAGAAAAACTAGATAGATGAAAATGGCCCTTATAACTAAAATATCCTGGAAGCTTCTAAACAATTAGGTGGAATGGATCTCTATCCTTAAGGAAATGTGTCTACAGGGTCATGATTTCCTCTCTTTACTAGACAATGATGTTCTTCCTTCAGGCTCTATTATCTAGAATAACCTCTTAAAGTCCAAGAATTTTCTTTCTTTAGGCTCCTCTTGGTAGGTTAGATCTGGTACTTTGGTCTCCTTCTAGGATGAAAGATAGCTTTCCTTGTTGGCTCTTGGTCTTCATCTGATTTTGTTTGTTATAGAGATGGATATTTGCACTCGAATAAGGGTTAAGGTTTGTGATTATCTGGATACTTCTATTGATCCGCCCAGATGGAAGATTGATCCTAATTGGTTTGACCACCCCTCCATTTGGCTATTGAAGAGCTTCTTAGAACCGTTAAGAATCACACATTCTTTAATTCCAATTTTCTAGACTCTTTGGTCTAGGTGGATTCTAAGGATGGGAGTTACTATGTTAAGACCAAATACAATATTCTTTGTAGCACCTAGGATCCCCTATTTGATTGGATGCAGATTTGGTGACGAAATTCCCCCCCTAATTTCAAATTCTTCTGGTGGAATGTCTGGTATGAATGGATTCTCACCCTGGATAATCTGCAAAAGAAAGGCTTACATCTTAGTAATTGTTGTTTCTTATGTGAGAATGAAGCTAAGTCCATTTCCCACTTGCTTTTCCATTGTTCCTACTCCTGGTAAGTTACGCAAAAAATCCAATCTCTTTTCCACGTTTGTTGGGTCTGGCAGAAGGATGTTAATGAACTATTTTGGATAGTTGATGCCTGTTGATTTTTTACCCAATGTTGGTTGAGATCTTGTGGCAATCTCTTTTATTCACTAGGTGGTAACTCTAGAATGAGCATAATAACAGGGTATTCAGAGACAAAAATCCCCCTAAGTGGTGGTGGCCAATAAGATTATCAACTAGGTTGTTCATAATATTCCATTACCTCTTGCAAGCCCAAAAGAAATCTTAATAACCTAGAGGTTTCTATTGTATTAGCTGGGAACCTTCTTGAGGTTCTTAATGCTCTTTGTTCTTGCATTCCACTAGATAGGAGTAGTATCTCCTAGTCCCCCTTGAACTTGGATGGGTAAAGCTTAACTTTGATGGCTCGACCAAACCTAACTCAGGTCAGGCAAGTGGTGGTGGGGTCATCCGTGATCATAAGGGTAAATTAATTTTTTCCTATAAGGTGAACTTGGAGGTGCAATAATCCAACTTTGTTGAGGAGGTGGTGGTTTTTCTTGCCATATTGATTGCCACACAAGTTGGGTTTTCCAACTTGGTCATTGACGAAGATTCCAAAAATACTATTCTCATGTTGATTAGGAAAGCTAATCCTTGTTGGTCACTTCAGGACCCCATGTCACGAGCTCATAACTTATGATTTCCCTTGAAAAATGTAGAGCTAATCATCTATTTAGAAATGGAAATAAAGTTGTCAATGCAGTTACTAACATTGGTGCCTTCGCCCCAAATCTAGTTATGTGGGATAATTTTTTCATATCCCTGGGCATGTGCGCGAATTAATTCATCATGATGCCAAAGCACTATCAAATTGAGATCAAGTTGGATCTGCTGCTAGCTCTCTTTTCAATATTTGCCACAACTTTCACTTATGGAAAATTAATCCTTTTAAGTAGTCTTTTTATACACACATTTACTTGTGGCTCTGATATTTGTCTTGTCATCTCTACAAACTGGGTTTCTTTGCTTTGGAATTTGTGAATTTTTCCATGGGGGGAACTGGTTTAGGAAGAACCTACTAATTGTGAGATGTGGAAACAAGACAAGTTTGGCCCATTATTCAAAGGGGAAATATTTCCTCGTATGTGGAAGGCATGCAAGGGCATGACCCCAAGATTTTTGTGGAGTTCACTACTTCCTAGGCGAATGGCACTGTCACTATTTGTGGGTACTCCTTCCTAGTGACTACAGAGCTTATTTTTGAGGTTACGAGGCTTTTTTTGGAGGGTTTATGCATTCCTCGTAAGCATAAGGGCCATTATCAGAAAGACATAGACCTCTTTTTGAAAGGGTGAAAAGGTGAATAGGCTCTAGAATGGCTTCAATCGAGTTGACCTCCTTGGCATTTGGAGTAAGGTTGCAAAAATCCTGATGAGGTATGTAATGCTCTAGGGTCGGTTCCATTACTTTCATGATAATTTATTTTTGATGCTTAACCATCTTTGTTATAATTTAAAGATGAACTTTTTCTTTTGGATTTTTTCCTCTCTTGAATAATCTGTCAAAAATGTCTAGGGTAAAAGCAAGAATTTACCTATCCACCAGTGTCTTATCTTTCATCTTTGTCATTACTAGGCCGCTTTGTTACCCTCGCCTACCACTATTAAAAAGAACACCTTGGTCATTCATGACCCCACCAAACCCCTTGCATACCCCAGTCCCTCCATTACCCTGGATGAAAGCCCACCCACTACTCATTGTTTTACCCCTACTAATGAGGAAACCCCTCCCAACCCCATTAAATGTGTTCCTCTATTAGAGCCTAATCCTATTCCTACTTCTAGATCAGATAATTTAGATGACAAGTCATGGAATCCCACCCTTTCCAATTTCCCCATGCACTTCCCTATTCATTCAAAGGGTTCTGATGTCCCCAAAAACCCCTTGTCATTAAACATAGCCTTCAAAAATCCCCTAATTTTTGTATCAATTTGGAGGGGACCCATGCTAAACCCAAGGTGGGTTTTGACATTCATTCCTTTGATGACCCCCTTTGCAATAAAATCAATGAATTTTAGATATGGTGAATGTTTAGAACGACATCCTCAAGTGCCTCCTGGGTTAGCTTATATTTCCAAAGAGAGAATTCAAATTCTAGAGAGCAAGGTGTTGCAGCAGTAGGTCCCATAGTCGGTGGAGGTGGAGGATAGTGGTCAGTGGGATATGATAGCCTCCCTAGCTAATTCATTTGAGCACTGGGCTAATTGGGATAAGGAAATGGACTTGATTTGAGAGCTATCATTGACACAAAGGAGGATAAAAAGAATTTACAAATGGAGATTGATGCTATTCATAGGAACCAAGAAAAAACCACGTAGTTCCCCCAGGTTATTATTGATTACAGTAAGGAGACCGTGAAGACCACCACTCTCACCATTTAGATATTTCAGCAAGAGATAAGGAAAAGCCATGGAAAATGGGTGGTCAAGGAAGGTCGTGATGATAGTCACACATAGAAGAAAGGTAAGGTGGTGGGAAGCTCAGCTCTAGATGCCACAATGGGCACTCATGCTATTAAGAAAGGCCCCCTCTCTTTCAAGGAGAAGCTCCACTTCCTGGCTCGGGAGTGGAAGGCTATCAATGGTATCAAGTTGTTTGGAGACCTGTAGGTGTTTGGTGGTCTCATGCTGGTCTTTTGTCTATGTGTTGTCTCTGTTTCTTTTTACTAGTCAAACTATTTAAGTTTTAAGATTTTTCTTTTGTTTGCTAGGCGCCTCACTTCTCATGAGCCCCTTGTTTGCCTCCATGGTTTTTTTTTAATGGGTATTGGCCCTTCCATTCTTAATCTAATCTAATCAAAAAAAAATTATTTAGATAAAAGAGTTATGATTTAAGTTGGAATAATTAAAATTAAATGTCAGAATCAAATTAATTGAATGTAATAACCAGTTTGATAATTGGTCATAGGGAAATGGTTTCATAAATGTAAATAATTTATTCATCTAATCATCCAATTTTTAAGACTTGATAGAACATATTTTCACAATTAGGTGGAACTCAATTTAGATTAATTGCCTTATTGATTGGGTTAGGTCCATGACCATGGTACTAGTCTTCATGAGTGTGAAATTGTTCCAGCACATTAATCTAAGTTCATGCTTTCATATTTATTTTGGGATTAGGGTCATAAATGTAAATAATTTATTCATCTAATCATCCAAATTTTGAGACTTGATATAACATAATTTGACAATTAGGTGGAACTCAAAAGATTAACTGCCTTATTGATTGGGTTAGGTCCATATGGTACTAGTCTTCATGAGATTTTTTTTTAAATAAACCTAGTAGTTTAAAAACTACATTCAATTTCCTATAGATTTTATTCTTACATATTTTTGAAATAGATAACTTATTCAAATTTTACATCAAGTTGCCTAACTGCTTTCATTTTTGCCACTTTATTCCATGATGATCTGCACATACCCATTATGCAAACTTCTAAAAGTTGTTTTTGTTGGTTTCTCATTATTTGAATTTGTGTTATGAATTGATAATCTTTATAAAAAGCTTTGAGGAATTTGTTGACTTGTGAGAATTATGGTCTCTTTAGTAAAACTCATAGAGAGATTGATTTAATAGTATAAAATAGGTGTTGAAAACATATGATCATTTAGTGGACTCAAAATTATGTTGTTGATGTAAATTACCTAAAAAAAAACTTTCTATTCTCTCATTAATTATCATTATCATTATCTTAATGATCTATAAGTGTTCCTTGTTATTTTCTAAGTGATCTCAAAATGAATGGGTGAATGTCCTTAAATACAACTTAGCACATAAATCCACATAGAATTATGCTATTTCAACACACAATATGTAATGGAATAATGTGACTTGAGATAGCTTAAAATTTAAAATTTGGAGGGTTAGGTCCACAATTCCATAGGTGACATGGATCAATTATGAACTCATGGATTTTGACATGGCGTGGAAAATGATAAATTTTGTATAATGGAAATTAGAGATGATAATATCATGAGCCAAATTAACACAAGACTATGTCATTTTAAACTTCTCATTCCATAAAAATGTAATAGAGGTGGGCTCAAAACATAAGTTAAAAGGGGCATAAGACCACAATTTTTATCATTATAATACTATTTAAATTTTTAAATACTATTTTTTAATTATTAAAATAAATCTTATCTTATTCTCACATATAATAGGTGAGAATATTTATGATAAACTTTAAAAAATCATAACGATAAACATGTTCACTGTAGAAAATATGGATAACTTCAAAACACTTTAATTAATATTTTACAAAAAAGGGAATATAGTTATATATAGTAGTTTTTACAATTTTAAAAATTAAATTATGTTTAGATATTTCATATTTTTATATCTTGTGTAATGTAGTCAAGGATAAGTGGCTAAATTAATGGCATCCTTTTCCTTACAATAACATCAAAACAACACTTGGAACATCTTACAAACTCCCAATAAAAAAATAACTTGGTAGAACACAAATTTGCATTTGAAAATTTGAGAATAGAAACACATCACAATATTCAGGTTTGAATTCCATACCATGAGATTTTCAATTAAGAAGAGATTGGAACATTGTACACATGTTTTGAGAGAAATTTCAACTAGTTTCTCCTTAGAGGTATAACAATCAACATTTACAAGTTGATATGTATAAAAACATCGCAACTTAAGGAAAATTTGTTTTACTTAATTGGGGTGTTTGACATAGGATCATCTAGGGTTTGAGAAATCAACATTGAAATATAAAAAAAAATGTTTTATGTTTTCTTAGGTCAATTTTCAATTAATTAATCATGAAACCCCTTGGGATTGAATATAATACATATAATTTAAAAAATTGATTAAAATATCATGTAATTATAATTGGGATGCCACACTTAGACCTTGTAAAAGAATATTGTATTTATATTATTCTTAACTTGTTGTAAGAGAATTTATGATGCAACATTATGAAAGGGGTTATTATGACACCTCATTATGTGGGGCATGTATCAAAGAGAATCATCAAGAAAAAAATAATCTTGCATGTATAAGGCCACTCAAATTGGAATACTCTTATATATTGTAAGAGAATACATTACACATGTGAATAAATTTCACTTGCATGCAAACTTGGGCACCTTTTTTTTAGTGTTGTAACTACCAAGAAATATTTTTTGCAAATGAAAGTTATTGGAATTAAACATGCATTATTTTGGAGGAGAAATAATACATTTAATGGTTTATAATTAAATGTATTATTCTTCCAAAGAGTGGATCAATAGGAGCATGAATTTCCTCTATGTTTATAGATTTCTAGGAAGCTCAAATCTAAAGATTAAAGAGTATCAAGATACATCCATTTTAGCATCTATTGGATGAGTGTAGATTATTCTTGTGTATGTTGATTTATAGGCTAAAATATTGAGTTTTCAAGGAGAAACTCTTGATCCCATAATAGTGTGTCCCACTTTCTGGTTAAATTTTCACTTTTTGACACCTATAGCAACTAAACAATAAGAATTTGGAGATGGTGTGAACAAGTGATTTTTGAGATTTTTTTCATAGATTATAAATATACCTTTTTAAAAAATAAGAAATATTTTTTGAGTTTTTTATGTAACTTTTAATAAAAAATTTAATAGTTAACAATATTTTTAAACAGTGACATGTATTTGGAATAGCATAACTTTATATCTAGGAAGGATAAATTATAAAATTTTAAATATAGATTCGTAACACAAATATCTAGGGGATGAATACTTTTTCAAAATTTAATTTTTATAACTTTTTGAAGTGGGATTAGCTATAATTAAGACATAGGTTCATTCAATATCACATTTTTTTGTTTTCATTTGAATTAACTTTTTTCTTTTGTTGAAATAAGAACATTAATACCTATAAGATAGTTATTTTTAATTTTAAATCTATTTTATAATTTTTCCATGTGTGTGGAACAAAGACCTTCACAATTGCTAAAAAAACCTATCTTCACTATAAAATAAAAAATAAATATAATAATCAAACTAATTAAATTCAATATTATACTTGTTGGAAATATTACTTTGAGTGCTATAATTTATTGCAAATTATCTTTTCATATTCATGAACCATTTTTTGGTACAACCCAAGGTTGGAAACAAAAAAATTGAGGAAAATTTGAGGCCTATGGTAGAAATGTCACTTTTAGAGTCTTTGTTCAAAGGTATTCAAGGACATTCGTTTGAAGGTATGTCATTTCCACCAAAAAAATAAAAGAAAAAAAATCTTTATATAAAGGTATTTTCCAAAAATGAAAAAATAGAACTATGTTCAAAGGTCTCTTTTTATTCCTTTATGGAAATTTTCATAAAAGGAATAAAAAGGAACCTTCAAATGAAGGTCTCTTTTTGTCATTTTTGGAAATTACCTTGGTTCAAAGGATTTTTTACATTTCAAACCTTGAAATGAAAATACACCTTTGAACAAAGGTACTTTTTGATGCACATTCAAATGAAAGTACCTTTGCTCAAATAAATACCTCCAATCAAAGTTGTTTTTAACTTTTTACCTCCATTTGAGTTCAAAAATGTGATGTGCCACAAGTGGGACTCATTATTGTGGGTTCACCCAAGATTTTTTAAGCATAGTTCTACTGATAAGGGATGAGTGGTAGAACCACTCATTACATTATATCACAAGCTACACTATGCCCTATCACTTGATAGAGACACCTCAAAATAAAATCATTCCTCTTACTTGACCTCTTCTAACTTTTGGCTTGGACAAATCATGTCTTGTAAGTTTTTCCTTTATTCCCATTCTCAAAGATGTTGTAGGTATCTTGAAAGGAAGAATATTATGCAAAAACATTTCCTAAACAAACCAATGAGGAGAGTATTATGTAAATTTTATAATCTTTACAATTATAATAAAAGGAATCATATACAATAAATATCGTAACATAAATAAATATACCATAAGATGAGGGTTTACATGGGGAAACCATTTTGGGAGAAAAATCCACACTCCAAAAGGATACCCAATTGTGTTACTAAAAACTAAATGATACTAAAAAAAATGTAAAAATAGAATTGGAAGATAAAGTGGGTTAGTTCTAGAACCAATATTAAAATAATAATGTTTATGTCATCTAGAATTGAATTGCGACCTTTTAAAAATTTATTATCATCAATATGAAATCTTCAAAATAAATACTATCATAGAGAAAGATAATGGGTTGATCCTGTATGGATTGAGATTGACCCTAAGCTACTTAAAAATGACTTCTCATGTGGATGTAATCTCAAATATGAAAAAATGATTAAATGGAACAATAATAACTCTTAAAAACTATGTGGCTCAATCTTGTATGGTCTTGAAATAGCCAAGATAGTGTTTATAAACACCATTAAGGAACTTGTTGACTCGTATGGATCAAATTATTTAATATTTAAATCCTTGACATGCATATTCATTGGTAATGAGAATGATCAAATAAATCATATGCAAATATATAGACAACCTAGGATGATGATGTAAATTTTGACACTTTCTTAATTCCCAAATGAATTCTACTCTAATGATTTTACTTTTCTCTCGCATGACATAAAATTAAATGTGTAATGGATGTCTTTAAAACCATTTCATAACATCTTGCAAATATGTATTGAGTCAACTCTAAATGACTAGTGGAAGGGGGTAAGAATGTTGGAATTCAATTTGAATGATTGAAAATGAAGTTCAAGATAGATCTTGGTCAAACCCATAACCCACATAACTAATCTATAAAAACTAATGAATGAATTGAGAGTGGGTAAATGAATATACAGTAGTGAGTACACATGGGAGTGAAATAAGAACATGGACAAAACTAACATAGGATTGTGTCACTTGTTATGTTATTAAATATTTCTTCTCAAAAAAACATAAAACTAATACAAAATAGTATAATATGCTAATTCGACTATTATAAATACATATTTTTTTAAAGAAAATTCATATTTGAACCTTTATTTTCTTCTATAACTTGTGAAATATTTTTTTCTTGCAATCCACTTTTCAAAAAGTTTTAAGAAATTATTTGAATTTTGTGAAGTCTCTTCTTAAAATATAAAAGGTTTTTATTTCTTTACCTTATCTTTGAACTACTTTTATTTTAAATGGAATTAAATATTAGTTTTATGTAAAACATATCATTATTTATATTTTTTATCACATCCTTTTACTTTATATGAATAATTAATATTTTTCTATTAAAAAAATATGTTAATTAAATTTTATTAACTTAAGTTTAAGATTTATTTTAAATAATTAATTTGGGTCACTTTTTTATGAAATTACTTTTCTCAGTTATGAAGGAGTGTTGAAGAATATTATAAATTACCTATTGAAGCATCCTAAAAAGATTTCATTAGTGGTGGCTGAACATTCTGTGGGTCTTGATGAAACCTTACAAGACTTGGAACGAAGTGTACTAGAATCTTCAAAAAGTGTAAAAATTGTGGGAATAGTTGGTATGGGTGGATGTGGAAAAACTACATTGGCAAAAGAATACTACAACAAGAAAATGCACTCCTTTATAGATCTAGTTTTGTGTGGAATGTGAGGGATGCAGTAGCTAAGAATTTGTATGAAACGCAAAAAAAAATGTTTCAAGATCTTGGTGGCTCAAGAGATATATCTTTTGATAATGTAGAAGAAGGAAAAATGATCCTAGCAGAACATTTGAAAAATGTTCAAGTATTTATTATCTTGGATGATGTAGATCATCCAAATCAATTATATTCTCTATTGCCAGTAAAAGACAATCTTAAACAAGGAAGTGTGATTGTAATCACAAATCGTGATTTTAGCATTCTCACATCCTAGGGAATCTCTTCTAGTTCAATTTACAAGATGAAAAAATTAAAACATGAACATGCCATAGAACTGTTTTCCTGGCATGCTTTCCTACAGCCTTCTCCCATAATTGAATTCGAACATCTTACTGAAAAGTTTTTAGAAATCTGCAAAGGGTTACCCTTATCCCTTAAGGTATTAGGAGGACTTGTGCATGGAAAGTCCAAGGAATATTGGGATGCTCAATTAAATAAGGTCTCCAGATTATTGCCTGAAGACATAAAAAACATACTAAAAGTGAGCTTTGATGCACTAAATGAGGAAGACAAAGAGATTTTTTTGGATATATCTTGTTTCTTTATAGGAACAGAAACACATTCGGCCATCACGTTGTGGGATGGGTCCGGATGGAGTGGGGTGTGTAGTTTGATAACACTTGTGAATAAGTGTTTGGTTGAGGTAGATGGGAGAAACTGCATAATAATGCATGATCAGCTGAGGGATCTGGGAAAGGAAATTGCAAAGACATGGTCACCGTACCGCCTTTGGTCACCGCAGCAAATTAAGCACATTGAGACACATGGGCAGGTGAGTTTAATATCATGCTTTATATGCTATGTATATTTCCATAAGGAAAGAATGTTCCTACCCTAATTATTTTTATGAGCTCGCTGTTTTTTATTTATTTTGCCATATAGGAAAGCGTGCTGATTCGGGGAATTAAAGCGGAAACAGATGAGTTTTATGAAGAGTGTCTGGAGCTTGTGGGAGGATCAGGTAGAAGGTTTAAGCGGGGTTTAGAAATCCTGGATGTTGCAAACAATTATTTTACAGAAGAATTAGCAACACTAGCAGCAGGCCTTATCTGGCTGCGATGGGTCAACTTTCCACATACAGCTCTTCAGTCATGGACTTCGTTGAAGAAGTTGAGATTTTTAGAGCTTCGTGAGGCTTCTAAATTAGAACAACTGTGGAGCCAGACAGCCAATGTAAGTATCTTCCTTTTCTTTACTGTTATTTGTGCAGCAAGACGTTAAATCTCTTATAGTAGTTGAACAATCTTGCCTAATTAAAAAGGGACGTGGCTGCAGCCTCCTGTTCAGTTAAGAGAGCTGAAAATCATTCATGCCGGAAGTTTCCAGAGATTTCCAAAGTCCATAGGATTTCTAAAGCATTTGAAAAAGATATCATTTGACTCCAATGGAGCTCCTATCGAAGGTCTACCAGAAGAGTTCTGTCAACTACAATCGCTGGAATACCTCCAGTTAAGTGGATGTCACAAGTTAAAATCCCTGCCTAGCAAGTTCGGCGATTTAACAAATCTGCGGCATCTATATTTGACAGAATGCAATGGGCTCGAAGGTCTACCAGAAGAGTTTTGCAGTCTCCAATCGCTGCAGCACCTCGAGTTAAATGGATGCTATAAGCTAAAATTCCTGCCTAGAAAGTTCGGGAATTTGACAAATCTGCAGGGCCTATATTTCAGAGAATGCTCGCAGCTCACCTTCCTGTCGGAAACACTTGTGCAGCTTACTAACCTTCAATATCTGAAGATTGAGCGCTGCGCCCTCACAGAATTGGTTATCCAGTCGGAATGCTGTTCTTCTTCATTGAGCAGCCTCAGATATTTAGTAATATGGGGTTGTCCCGTGTCCAGGTTATCAATCTGTCATCAATGTTGTCCAAGCCTGGAACAGCTAACTATTGTCTTCAATCCCCACTTAGCAGAGATCGATAGCTTGCCAATTTCAGTCGAAATCTTATATTTGGTCAGTTGTCCAAAGCTGAAACGCATAAGCAGTAATTGTGTTCTTGTAAAGCTAAGGCAACTGCTTATGTTGGATTGTGGGGAGCTCAAGAATATAGAAGGATTAGAAAATAGCAGGTCAGGGGAGATGATGAATATGCAATGTCTGAACCATGCGGAGAGTTTGAGGAGAGTGACGTTCTCATCAGCATTCCACATATCAGGATTTGAACCTTACCACCAGAATGTAATAATAATTTTTAACTAGGTGAAGTTATTATTATGTAATGAGTGTTCATTGGTTGATTATATTGTATATTGTATGCTTATTGCAGAAATGCCCATCCGAATGTATAGTGTGGACAGCGACTGGCCTGGAGGCAATTGTGAAGTCTTGTACCTTTCGTGGTCTTACTTTTGCTGACTCGTGCGGACGGGAGAAGACCTATACCTTTTCGCAGACGCGTTCCTCCAACGAGGCGGCGATCGTATGCTTTGGTAGAAATTCCGCTTCCGATATCATGCATCCAACTTTGCGGACGGATTGTGGACTCTGCGCTCGTACGAAGGTGAAAGAAGGAAAATGGATATGGACAGGTGCTTTCACCCAATCTTCCCCTGGGGAAGGGGGAGTCCACTTCGAACTGTGGACATCCACCTCCCTGCATAATGGAATGTCCGAAGTTGATTCTGTAGACACGGTAATGTTAGCGATGGGTGAGGAAAAGAGAGCTGTGGATGCTTTTTACGAATTATTACAATATTTGGGAAAAGCAAGCGAGACTAATGACAATATTCACCGATAATAACTTTAAGTAATTATATGATAAATATTAAAACATATAATTTTTCATATTAGAGATTATAAACAAATTTAATTTTTTAAACGTATGTAATATTATATGAATTAAAATTATACTTTATTGAAGAATATTTATATTATGTATTTAATTGAGTTATTGGCATGAAAATTCAGGAATATAGATGTAATATTCTTTAAGACAACAAAATTTTCAAAAAAATGTGATTGATTATGTTAGCATGTTAGTGTTGCACTTACTAAGGGAGTAGGGCATGTGGAAGACAATATGTTTGATCAATTTTGTTTTAGACATATTTTTCATGAAGTTATCTCATTTCAACTCCATATATATGTATATGTATGTGTATGTGTATGTGTATGTGTGTACATATGCATATATGTATGTATATGTATGTATATATATGTATGTGTATATATGTGTGTGTATATATGTTTATGTGTGTGTGTGTGTGTATACATACACATAAATACATATATGTACACATACACATACACATACAAAAAAACATACACATAAGACAAATTTATAATTATAAATTTTGTAATAAATTTGGTTGTGATACACCTCCTCCAAAAATAGTTAAACAAAATTAAAAAACTTCTCTTTTTTTGTAAATTCATCATAATTTTAAAATAATATTGTTACTATCAAATATTATGAGGAAAAAGCCATTTTTTAAATAATTGAGTTGCATTATTTGGACAAGTAAAAGTAACCAATTTTTCATGTTGGGGATAAATGAAGTATTTATTTAAATATATTGACACAAATTTTGGTAAAGACCCCAAATTCACTACTATCTTCATATTATTTTCTTACAAGTTAATTAAATAAGTCATTATTTAATTAATTATCCCTGCAATTAACTATTTGTTCTTCTAATTCATTTTTATTTCCTAATGTTATTTAATTGAATCAAATTAGCCTTAATCCCCACATTTATTACCAATTTCTAATAAATTAATTAAATAAGTCATTATTTAATTAATTTTCTTCAATATTCTTCATTAATTAATTCCTATTCTTTCCTAAGGTCAATTAATTCAATCAGTCATATTCCCGATTCTTCTTGTGTGCAAGTGTTCTAACCTACTCAAAATGCAAGTGAAAATTAGATGCAAGGGAAAGAAACACAAAACAAACACTCAAGATTGGCCTAGTTAAATTTGAACAAAAACAAAGAAAAGGAGGTGAGTTACCTTGTTCAAATTGATGAGTTTGGTTGGCCCTTTTTGATGCTTGATTGTATTCTTCTTGCTTGGAAAAATGACACAAATCTTAGTGCAAAATGGAGGTACAGTGAAGATGAATGCAATGGTGGATGTGGGTAGTTTAATGGATGCAAAATGAAGGCTCTAGGGTGGCTGCAACAATGGTGGATGGCTTGAAATTGCTAAGTGTTTGAGTGCTTGATTGCTAGAGTGAAGTCTTGGTGATTTCCAAATGAGAGCATTTCCTCTACTTTTAGGGGAAGTGCCTCCAAAGAAATGGAGGGTCAAGATTGATCCATAGTGGAAGAGATCAAGGGCTAGGGTGAGTTGAGAACTCACAAGTCCTCACATCTTGACATGTAGCAAATCATGTGGAAAGGAAAGGATGATGTGGAGGTGACATGGAGGTGACATGGAGGTACTAGGTTGTAGCTTGGGAAGGGACAAGATCTCCTCATAAAGAAGATCATTAGCCACATGTGTTTGAGAGGACATGTGAGGAATTAAAAATTCCTCACAAATCCTTATGGGGATGGGACAAGAAATTTTAAATTCCTTAAAATGCATTGATTGAATAAATGTGAATTAAAAATTCAAATACGGAAGTGGGTGCCTTCTCCAAATAGAGAAATCATTTAATGTAGGTTGACTAAAGACATATGCCATAAATGGAATAGAGATTACGTTAGCTTAATTAGGTGATTAAGGTTGTGCAAATGCATGATTAGATGGGTTGATGAAGGATTAAGGGCAAGTGGGAGATTATGGAGGATGTGACCCTAAGGGTGATTAGGGGTGTGCACATCCTAATGAAAAACTAATTAAATTAATCTAGATTAAAGAGGATTATGGAGGATGTGACATGAGGAGAGAGAAAAAGATGAATTAATAATTGGTTCAATTCATTTGAGCTAAAGTGAATAAATAAAATAAATTAGGATACTTATTTAATTTAGAGATGAAAGGGGTGAGGTATTTAATTGATCTATTAAAAACCTTAGGGTACATTAGGATAAGGTAAAATATTCATCAAATAATAAATTATTTAATTAATATGGATTAGGGATGTGAAATAGAGGAATGTGAAGGGTAAATTTGACCATATGGAAGCAGTCAAATTTAGTTGTCTACATTTTTTCCCTCTTTGAAATACTGTTAGAATAACAATTTTTTGAAGAAAAATAAAACACAAATGACTCGATAGAAGAAAACAATGCTAGATGATACCCCAATCTCACAGGGAAGTGGATAGGAAGAAAGGATGCAAAAATATGGTACCCTTGAGAGGGCGGATGAGGAAGAAAAGGGGCCCCGAACGACTGCTCGATATGGAGAAATGAAGGGTACCACATGATAGAGCATGAAAAACCATGAAGAATGGCTGTTGAACAAAGGAAAATGAGCAAACGGGGTGCAAATGGTAGCCCTCAGAAGAAAATGGTGGAATGAATTAATAAAGGGTTAATTAAAGGGTAAAAATTACCCAAAAATTAAAAGGCTAATTAGTGGAAAAAATATAAATTATAAATAGTAAATTTGAAAAATTACTATTCACCTAATTCTAATTTGCACACTTGGCAGCTAACTAGACGAAAGAGTGAGAGAGTGAGAGTGATGAGGATGGTTGATCGATCAAGAGATAATGAGGTGTTCATGGATGACGAGCTAATCAACTAGGGTGAAGAGGTACAAGCATACTACTACAAGCGCACGGTACCCCACCAGGTAGGGATTTGATCCCACTTCGTAATTTTGATTATAATTTTATGCACATTTTTAATTTTGAGATGGGTAGTTAGGTATAGAACTCGCCACAAAATTACAGATTCACCCTTCTGACAAGGAAAATTCACTTGTCTAGGGGATTGGTGAAGAAAGAGGCAGACTCGTGCACGTTGGGGAAGGGGTGATGGAAAAATCACCTCTCCCCAAAAAGGGTGATACTACACTACACAAGGGTGGGAATGAACCAGGATAGGTGATTGCAAATTCGCCAAAATTGAAAAATGGGCAAATGCAGATTTTCCAAAAGAGGAAATAGTTGGATGTGAATCCACCCTTTGGGGAAAAGGGAAAATGTGAATTCGCCACTTGGGAGAAAAAGACACAAGCGCAAGTGTGAAATTTCCCATTAGAGAAAGGGGTGAATTTGAATTCGTCTTTGAGGAAAAAAGAGTGAATTCATGCCCGAACCAAAAAGGGGTAGGTTCGCTTGGAAAATAGGTGAACCCACTAAAGAAAGACATAGGGGCGAACGTGCTAGCTGTATAAGTGAATGTGCTAGGGAGGGAAATGGGTGAACTCATCTTGCACAAAGGAAAACTCGCCAAACCAAGGTAGGGATGCAAATGATAGAAAATGAATGAAATTCTAGAAAAGCTTACAAATTTTTTTGCATGGATGTAGAACTTTGAGACGTTAAGGATGCGTGAGAGGCACTCAATGATGCTAGAGGTGACATGGAGAGTGATGAATGCCCATGATCATGGATCGCTAGCGTAGGTGGGATTACTGCATATGTTAGGGTACCCCAACATCAAAGCACACAAAGGACTGCTAAAAGCATTGACAGAGTGATGGAGCTCTGAGACTTCAACCTTCCATCTCTCGAGAGGGGAGATGATAGTGACAGTAGAGGACGTGTCAAGGATTCTATGGTTTCCCATCTGAGGGCACTTGATTAGTTGGATGTACACAGTTGGGCAGTGGACAGGAGCTTATGAGCCATATTTGGATCTATTGAGTTTCCCTTCCAGGGGAGCAAGTTAGATCTTAATGTTTGCTTGGGGTTAGAGATACCAACTCTACCGTTATACCTTTGTAGCCTTATCAGTAGGATTTTGCTTCCAAATAGGACTGGACATTTTTGTAGCCTCAAGATGATTGAGGATGTTAGGCATATTGTGGAGAGATAAGAGGGGGAGTTTGCATGGGGAGCATGTGTGCTAGCACAGTTGTACCATGACATGCATGTCATATGCTATAGACGATCCCTCAACATCACACATGTGACTTTGCTCCAGGTATGGGCCTAAAATCATATCAACGCTATGAGGCTAGACATTCTTATTATCGATGTTAGAGATGAGACACTACCCATAGCATACTGGTGGGGGATAGACTATGGATGGAGGCTTCACTATTAGGATGTGGATGATTTGGAGGGGTGGTGGAGGAGATTGGATTGATTGAGGGAGGACCACATCACCTAGAGAGCATACATGGAACAACGTTTCTAGGGATGGAGGGATGATGGCAGGAGATGGAGGGGGTACCTATTCTCACATTGTTACCTGATTGGCTAGGACCCATTTATTGTTGAGCTGCATAGACCAAATAAGGTTACCAAGTAGTACAATACATAATAGGATACCCCTACAGATTCTCAAAGATTCTGATTGATCAACTAGGAGCCAATAGTGATATGGGGGAGAATATTATTCTAGAGTATGCTCGATAGATGTGGGATGCCATCCAAATGACACAGTATTCATGGAGAGGAGGACTGGCTAATGTTAAGATGATAGTATGGTATGTTGCAAGGTGGGAAGAGTGGAGGTTAGGGTGGATTACCACAGTGCACTTGATTGCAGGTGCCTTGAGATATGGGTCAAATGAGTTGGCTAGGCCACAGAGGAGGAGGAGGAGGGTTGGAAGACAAAGGAGAGGAGGAGGCCAAGGGGGGGAGCCAGGCATGGATGTGGATGAGGATGCCCCAGTCTTGCACCCATTAGCCATGGTACCATGCGTGCCACTGTCATTGGAGGATCCCACCGTGTTACTGAAAGGAGCCCTAGCCATGCATAGGTATAGTTGAGCACAGATTGAGGGAGTCTAAGGCGGATAAAGAAAAACTATAGAGGGAGGAGGATAGATTGTAGGCATCACAGGGGGATGGGGACAGAGCCTCCAAAAAGAAAGAAAATGAGGCTGGGAGAAGGCTACAGGAGGAAAAGACAGAGAGAGATGATCTATGGAGGCAAGTAGGGGAGATGTGAGGGGGAATGGAGGAGATTAGGAGAGAGAGGGATGAGCTCTAGAGGTAGTTGGAGGATGTGTGAAGGGAGAGAGATGAAGCGCAGGATAGGGTGGAGTGCGTAGAGGTGACCATGGAAAATGTAGGGGGACCATTGGATAGGGTAGAGGCCTAGTAGAAGCACAGGTGCAAGCACTATAGGGTGAGTGAGATGCAAAAGCACAGAGGATATCTTAGTTGGAGTCCCAGGTAGAGAATATACAAATGGTACAGGAGGCCTAGGAGAGGGAGAGGTGGCACATTAACAAGTTGAGAAACAAATACATAATAGAGAGGGATGTAGCGTGAACACAAGTAGGGGAGGATTATGCTAGGACAAAGGCTAGATACTATATGAGTGCTTACTTTTAGGCCATCCTACATCCTGCACAGAGGGTTCCACTATATATCTGAGTCATGCCACAAATGCCAACACCCTCACACTCAGGTGCCACACACACACATGGGTATAATAGTTATCATGAGACACCCCCTCAAGGAAAAGGATTAGTGCCAAACTCCCCTAGAGGTCAGGTGTTGGTAGCACTAGGTAGAGAGAGAGATGGGGAGATAGGATTCAAATTTTGATAGGTACAGGGTGTATGGATAGTATACAGAGATAGAGACTATAGATTATTTATATAGATTCTAGAGATTGTTTGATGCATTGATTCATTTATTCTTTATTCATCATTCATTCAGGAGATGTAGTCTTTGTACTTGATTAGAGCTCTATACTTGTATCTTATTTGATGGGTTTCAATGGACATTATGATGGATTGTTATTATATTTACGCATGGACTGTGGTAGACTTTGATGATCTTTTATTATGGATTATGATGGACATGTGATAGACATTATATATATATTATGTAGTTATGGTCATGATGTATGTATTTTATTATGATGATATTGTTGTCATGATGTAGTTATTATGTGATGACACAGATGCTTATTCTATTTATGTGATTATGATGGTTATGTTCACGATGTATGTATGTGATGATGATTCAATTATGCTTATGTCTATGTGGATGATATGGATTATACATGCATTATGTCTAACATTTTATGATGTAGGATATGATGAATGATTAATGATTTTATTATATATGCTATGGATGTGAGACTAATGGTGTGTGATGCAGGTGGTGATGTTAAGGTTATTTAAGATGTGTCCATATGAGATATGATATGATGATTGAATGTGCGATGGATAATCATGTATGTATAAGGTGATATGAAAATGCAATGTGATGAAATGGATGGAAATATGTGATGTATCTAGATATGATAATGTTATGGATGGATGCGATAAATTTTATGTAACATAATGTATGCAGTGAAATGAACTAATATGTTTAGAATAATAACTCTAAACAATCTAAAATGATAGTGCAATGAAATGATCATGAAATGGAATGAACTTAAGATGCTTAGAATAACCAATCTAGATTAATCTAAACAACTTAAAATGAAGATGAAAATAATAATGCAATGAGATAAAATGATATGAAATGGATTTAAGATTCTTAGACTAAGGGATCTATTTTAATCTAAACAACCTAAGATGATAATGAAAATTAAAATGCAATGAAATGAAATGATAGGGGATGAACTTAAGATGCTTAGAATAACCAATCTAGATTAATCTAAATAACTTAAAATGAAGATGAAAATGATAGTGCAATTGGATGAAATGATATGAAATGAATTTAAGATGCTTAGAATAACCAATCTAGATTAATCTAAACAAATTAAAATGAAGTTGAAAATGATAATGCAATGGGATAAAATGATATGAAATGAATTTAAGATGCTTAGAATAACTAATCTAGATTAATCTAAACAACTTAAAATGAAGATGAAAATGATAATGCAATGGGATGAATGCTATGAAATGAATTTAAGATGCTTAGAATAGCCAATCTAGATTAATCTAAACAACTTAAAATGAAGATGAAAATGACAATGTAATGGGATGAAAGGATATGAAATGAATTTTAAATGCTTAGAATAACCAATTTAGATTAATTTAAACAACTTAAAATGAAGATGAAAATGATAATATAATGGGATGAAATGATATGAAATGAATTTAAGATGCTTAGAATATAACTAATCTAGATTAATCTAAACAACTTCAAAAGAATATGAAAATGATAATGCAATGGGATAAAATGATATGAAATAAATTTAACATGCTTAGAATTTAACCAATCTAGATTAATCTAAACAACTTAAAATGAATGTGAAAATGATAATGCAATGGATAATGAACCTTTAAGTGAACAATGATAGGTGTGACAATGTATGAGATGAATGATGATGGGTGTGACACTACACCTGTCAAAAACCATAGGAATCCTAATAGGAAGAAAAGATGGATGAAGAACATTTGCACAACCATAATGACTAACCATAGGCTAGAGAAAGAACAAATGGGGAGAAACACAATGCATTAGGATGGTGAATGAAATGCAATTCTAATGTCATTTTTCCATTTTAAGAGCACTAATTTTTGCTATAGCATAAGACATGATATGCCAGGGTATAAGGAACCAAGACAGATTAGTGTCAAATGCATAAGACAAAAAAAAAAGGCTATCCCAACACCCCAAAGTTGTAAGGGCTTTGGTCAGGCCAGGCATTGGGATAACCACAAGCACAAAGGATGCCCCAATGTAATGTAAGACCATGGGGATCTTGGTGCGTAATATGGGAAAACCAAGAAGACAAGAACATGCAAAATCAAGACATGCCTCTATATTTACTAGTCAAAGTGCACCATGATATGATGGATCATGGTGACCTTGACAAGGTGTAATAGGAAGCTCAAATGATAAAAAAAATATCAAAGCGTGAAAAGATCACAATAAATTTTAAATGTCCTTTGCCATCTAGGGTCAAAAAAGGTGGATGGGATTGATGTGGTCTAATTTAGGAAGGATAAATCCTATTAAGACCAAAGATGGAGGGTAGATTAAATGATCGACATGACTCAAGATACTCAAAACTGATTGGACCTCATGATACTAAAGGACATTTTTTTAAGCACTAGCTGAATAAGGACATACTTGACAACATGACATGACAACAAGACACACCTTAAAGACCTGGGAGCTCAGGGGCTAATCAAATATTAGCCTTGCCTATGTGAAAGCACAGAGCCCTCGTAGTTGGATAAAAGATTGATGACTAACCATGGATCAAAGTGGAAAGAGGACAATGGAGACATTTATGGAAGACAAAGATAGGACAGACAAATGCCCTGGGGGTTGATCAAATTATTAGCCTTGCCTACGTGAAAGTGTAGGGGAAATGTAGTTTGAAAAAATGGACAAAATATTACATGAGACCTAATGATGACCAACACAATGAGAGACCCTAGATGGGGAAATGAGACCGACAAACGACACTGATGAATAAGCAGAAAAAAGCTCAGATTTAGGATAAAAGCTTAGGATTGTGGATAGCTAAGTTGAATTGTCCAATGCTCAACCAAAATATACCAAGTGATGGATAAGAAGATGTTGATGGGAGAATGGGAGTGATAAGATGCAAGGATAGGATGGAGGGAAGAATAAAGTAGATAGGATGCAAGGTAGATAATGATTAAGCCCTTTACGAATGGCGCATATTGCCAGGTTTTTGCAAAACGTACTTATCTAAGGTGCCACCAAGGGTGGTTTTTACCATAGGATGGATTATTTCTCTTTACTATTTTTGGATTTTTGACTTTTTGATTTTTTTGTATTTTGTTGATTTTTAACTTTTTTTTGGTATTTTTAAGGATAGGATAACCCAACTGACTTAGGTATAGAAATGCTTCAGATAAATGATGTTGATAGGCTCCTCTAAGGGTTCCCCCTTAGGTGTAACAAGATGATATGCCCTAGACCCATATTTGGCAATGAAAACATAAGAACCTGACCAATTTGCTTCAAACTTTCCATTCTTGTCTTGATCTTGTTGGGTGCGCTGATTCTCCTTAAGGACTAGATCACCAACGTTGAATTCGCATGGCTAGACCTTCTTATTGTAGCTTCTCCTAAGACAATGTTGGTATGCTTGGAGATGATTGTATGCCTTGATGCACTTTGCATCCAAGAGTTCTAGTTGACTTAACTATACAACTCGAGCACCTTCATCACTAATGAGATTCTTTAGAGAGATACAAAGTGATGGGATTTCAACCTTAATTGACAAGATAGCATCAACGCCATAAATGAGGGAGTATTGGGTAGCGCCAATGGGTGTGTGGATGGATGTGTGGTATGCCCAAAGGGTGGGATGGAGATGGAGGTGCCAATCTCGACCAGTGTTGTTGACAACCTTTTTAAGGATTTTGATAAGAGTTTTATTGGTCGCTTCAGCTTGACCATTACCTTGAGGGTAATAGGGGGTGGACCAACGATGTTTGATATGACATGTCTCACAAAGGGATTTCATGTAATGGTTTTTGAATGGATTACCATTGTCAGTGATGATGGTGGAGGGAATTCCACATCTATAAAAAATATGGAAAATGATGAATTTGGAGATCTTCAAATACCTATGATTTGGGAGAGTGGAATGACTTCCACCCACTTCTTGAAGTATTCAGTGGTAGTGATAATGAATGTATGAGCATTGGATGGAGGGTAAATCTTTCCAATTAGTTCAAAACCCCATTGTGAAAAAGGCCATGGAGCAATGATAGGTACAATTCTTGTGCAGGAGCATGGATTAAATTTGCATGTTGTTGGCATGGTAGAAATTTCTTTTTGAACTCATAGATGTCATGTTCCATAGTGGGACAATAATATCCTTCTCTTAGAATCTTCTTGGCTAAGGCCATTCCATTAAAATGAGACCCACAAACACCACTATGTACCTCATTTATCACAACATTGGATTTCGATTCATTAAGACACCGAAGGAGTGTGCCATCATACTATCTATGATAAAGAGCATCTTCTACAATGTTATAGTGGGAAGTACATTGGATAAATGATTTGCATTGATTTTTAGTAAGGTTAGGTGGTATGATGTTGTCATAGAGGTAGGTGTAAATGTCATGATACCAGGGTAATCCAGGACCTACGATATCACACACCATCTCATTATCAAGGACATCATATGTTGGGATTAGTAGTTACTCAATGAGGAACTCACAATCCATTTTATCCTTAGGCATATCAATGAGGGAACCAATTTTATCCATTGCATCTGTTGCCTTGTTATAGACTCTGGGAATCTGCTCAAATTGGATGAAGGTGAAATACTTCTTGAATTCATCCACCATGCGTTTGTAAGGAAAAAGCTTGTCATATTTGGTTTGAAACTCATCATTGACCAATTTAATTATTAGTTGAGAATCACCAAAGACACGTAGATGGGTGATATTCCATTGGATTGTGATTTTCAAGCTACTGATGAGAGCTTCATATTCTACGATGTTATTTGTGCATGGAAATGCTAACTTGAATGAGTTTTGGATAAAATCACCTTGAGGAGTGACTAATAGAATACCTGCACTAGCTCCATTATGCATATATGACCCATCAAAGTAGAGCATCCATGTATTTTTTTCTGAGACTATAAGGACACCTTCATTAGGAAACTTTGCTACTGAGGGATATGCGTCCACCAAAGGAGTGTTAGCCAACTGATTTTCTATTACTTGTCCCTTGATTTCCTTACGGTCTACATACTCTATCTCAAACTCACTCAGTAACATGACCCATTTGGCCATGCAACTAGTTAAAGAAGTTATGGATAACAGGTACTTGAGTGGATCAACTTTTGATATTAGCTTGATGGGATGACTGAGCATGTAGTGACAAAGCTTTTGTGAACTAAAGACCATTGCTAGGGAAGCTTTTTTGATTGGGTAGTTGATTTCATAGACCACTAGTGTTTGGTTGATGTAGTAGATTGCACACTCTTTAGACAAATCATCATGTTGTGCTAATAATGCCCCCAATGCAACAATTGTAGCTAAGATATATAATAGGAGTGTTTTTCCTAGGATGGGGGGCATTAGAATAGGTGGGTGAGCCAAGTACTCCTTAATCTTTTTGAAGTGTTGCTGATATTCTAGATCCCACTTGAAGGTGGTGTCTTTATCCAAGAGATGACTGAATGATTGACACTTGTCAGCAAGGTGCGCTATGAAGCACCTGATGGAATGTAGCTTCCATTGAAGGATCCTTAATTTATTTAGATTGCATGGTTGGGGAATTTCCATTATTTCCTTGACCTGGATGGATCTACTTCAATTCCCCTTCTAGAGACTATGAAGCCTAATAACTTTCTAGATGTAACTCCGAACACACACTTTTTTGGATTTAGACGTAGCTTGTATTGCTCTAACCGTTCAAATATTTTCTTCAAGATCATGGGATGTTGTTCCCTAGTCTTCTACTTCCCTACAAAATTATCAACATAATCTTCAATTATGATGTGGATGAGGTCATGGAAGATAACAGTCATGGAATGTTGCTAACTTGCCCCCACATTTTTGAGACCGAAGGGCATGAAATTGTAGCAGAAGGTTCCCCAAGGAGTGGTGAAAGCAGTTTTATGCTTATCTTCGTGTGCAATTCTAATTTGATTGTAACCAAAAAAGACGTCCATAAGGGATAGCATGGCATGTTCTACTGTAATATCTATTAGCATGTCAATATTTGGAAGTGGGAAATCATCCTTGGGGCAAGATTTGTTAAGATCCTAGAAGTCTATACAAATTTTGATATTCCCATTTGGTTTGGCCATAAACACTATGTTGGATATCCAATTGGAATAATTAATAGGTCTGATAAGTCCAGCTTCCAACAATTTCTCCAATTCTTTCTTGATGAGCAAGGCCACTTGGGGATGCATTTTTCTTAGCTTTTGTTGAATAGGTTTGGCATCCAGATGAAAGTCCAAATGATGTACAACCAATGCAAGATCTAAACCTGACATGTCTAAATAGGCCCATGCAAAGTTGATAATTCCTTCTTTTAACAAGTTGACAATGATAGAATTCTCTTCCTCTGACAATGATTTGGCTACATAAGTGATTTTGAGGTCTTCTTTTCTTCCCAAATTGACCTCTTGTGTCTCTTTGATTAGGATGGAAGCCCGTTTGGATAAGTGAGTTCCAACAAGGGGAAGATGAACATCCCCATCCTCCAGTGCCTCATCGAGGCTTTCACTGTCAGATACACCCTTTATTTTGACTTTTGATGAGTCAAGAAGTGCCTCTAAGAGGTTTTCACTAGATGACCCTTTTTTATTTTGCTTCTTTTTTACTTTTTTGGTTAGGGTGTTCATCATCCACCAATCCCATCAGATGCACGTAAGTGTCCAATGAAGGAAAAGTTTCTATAGGTGCACTACTCTGTAAGTCCCAATCAATAAGGTCGAGTTGGCAGAGGGAAAGGCTAATGGTGAAGATAGATGTGGAGTCAAATAGGGAAGGGAGATCTACATCATCATAAGAGAGTATGATTGCTTCTTCTTCTTGTACGTCATCAAGGAAATCATTATCTAAATTGATATTATTAGAGGTAATTGTTGATGGTGCAAGACCCTTTTGCTTCTTGTCATAGCCTAAGCCCAAATTTCTAGGTCACACATGTGTCTCAATAGGATGTAATCTTCCTTGTTCCTCTACACCAAGACCTCCCCCTTGATAATTGTACTTTTCTGCTAACTTTGACACACAGGTATAAACCTCTTGGAAGTATTTGATGAGAGGAGGTGATGGCTTAGGTTCTTCCCTATATATCCATTGACTGATATCATCGTCTACTTGATCTTGTTGTGTTCCTAGGGACTAGAAAGTGGTAGACCCCATGTTCTTAGAGCTGATTGTTATTTTCTTCTCTTCTTCCTTTGATGCAAACTAAGAAGGTTGACCATAGGTGTGATAAAATGGAGGCATGGTTGCTACATTTAGAGTTGTGTGCATCTTATATTCTCCATAACCTTTATCTATGATCTGGACCTTGGTGATAGTGGATTCAAACACAGTGGATGGACTAGATGATGTGGTGGATGATGGATTGGAGGATGGATTGGAAGATGATTCCTAAGGTTCCCCCACTTCAACTCCTAGAAAGTAGCGGGTGTGAGGGAAGGAAGCTTCAAGAGTACGACAATATTCGAAAGGCTACGAATCTACTTGTATGATTACTTCCATCCCATTGTATCAGAATTTCAGCCATTGATAGTAGGTGGATGGAACAACTTGCATGGTGTGGATCCATGGGTGGACAAGGAGAGGGTTATATGGGAGGTCTACATCAAGGACATGGCATATGGTGTACTGCACAATAGGGCCAACTTGGATAGGAAGACAAAAATTTCCTTCAGAGTCTCTTTCTGCATTCTCATAAGCTTTGATAGTGATGGTCTGATTATTCAAGTTAGCATGGGTATACCTTATCTATTTAATAAACTTTAGCATACAGAGGTTGAGGGTAGATCCATTATCTACCAGGATCCTTTTCACTTTATGGTGGGCTACAAGGACTTCAATGTGCAGGGTACAGTTATGGTTTGAATCGATTGGCGACATATCATCTTGACTAAATTCAACCTGATATGTGGATGATAGATGTCCTACTAAGGCTTGAAATTGAGTAGGATCTATATCATTAGGAATTTGTGTATCTTGAAGAGCTTTTGTGAGGATTTCTTGATGGATGGGGGAAGACTTAAGCAAATCCAAGATGGATATTTGAGCAGGAGTCTTTCCATGATGATCAAGAATATTGTATTGGGAGCTCATAGGCACTAGCTAGGATAACGTAGAAGGTCCAGGAATGGATATGTGGGTGGGGCATGTAGTAACAACACATTGCAGGTCTTTTCCTTTAACATGAATCATGGATACACATGGCTCGACTTGACTAATGCACATAACAATGCCGTCATAGTTATAGGGTATATTATTATAGCTAACATTGTTCATGTTGTTATTTTAGCTATTATTATTGTTGGGCCCTAGATTAGCATTGGAGATACTGGGACCTTGATTGTGCTTGGGGAAAGCATTTTGATATATTTGTAGTTGGGCATTGGATGATGTCGCCTGATTAGCATCCACTACTATGTTTCCTCGATCTATAAGATCTCAGATATATGTTTTAAGTCCCTGAAACTTGTAAGTGGAATGACCTTTAATTTTGTGAAATTCACAATACTCATTTACCCTATACCAAGCAGGTTTTGGTTTGGACTCATCAAAATGCTTAGTCACAAGATAAGTGACTGGATAACTCGCCTATAGGAGCCTCTTGAAAACAATGTCCAACGATTATCCCAAAGGAGTGAATTCACGCTTTTTTTTTCCTTGGTTATACTAGTTGCACTGTGGAGGAGGACATGGTGCACCATGTGGCATAGATATGACATTGGAAACTGATGGTTGATTGGGGGTGTATTGTGATCTTTGTGAGGTTTTGGCTACTTTGCTTTGCTTGGTGTCAGTGACACCATCATTGACAACATTCTTGCTTTCATTCCAGTAGCAGGACTTATCTCCAAATGACTTATCCTTGTCTAGGTTATAGATTTTGAATTGTCCCTTAGCAATGAGGGCCCTCTCAATGATAGTGCCTTTTTCTATGACCTTTGTAAAGAAGGTGACACAATGGAGGTTGAGATTATGTGCCATATCAAATGGGAATTTGTAACGAAAATGGTCACCATGTCCTTCTGACCGAGAGGGGATTTTAGATGACTAGGCAAGAAACACCACTTTTTTAGGTAGCTTGCAAAGGTTTGTCCCTCATGTTGTTTTTCTTTCAGGAGATCTAGAGTCTCAATGTCCTTTAGATTAAAGGAAAAGTGTGTGATGAATTTTTCTAACAGATTTGCGAAAGAAGAGATGGACCCCTTTGGGAGACCCACAAACTAGTCTAGACCTATTCCCATTAGACTCCTAGGGAATAATCATAGGAGATAGTTGTTATTGTGCAAGACTTCTTGGAAATGTGTGTAAAATTTTTGAAGGTGGTTTTTTGGTCACTCTTTCCTTTGTATTTATCAAAATTTAGAATTTCAAAATGATTAGGAAAGGGGACAAGTCAGATGGAGGGATCAAACGTGTTGGTTGACAAATTTATCACCTAACTCTATATTCTCATGCCCACAAAGGTGAAAAATGTAACCACATTTGATCAAAAATGATATAATTCTCAAACCGATTCTCTGCTTTTCTTAAAAGGTGGAAGCTACCTTTGTTTGATATTCAAGGAATAATCTTTAACTTTTGTTGCTTTTAACTAGAAAGAAAATACTTCACAACTAGAATAAAAACAAATATCAACATAGGATTCTTATTCACAAATAATTGATGCTATAGTGATGCAAAAAGTCAAAATATCTATTATCCCTATCATAGATTAAACACTGGTAGAATATTCAACATGAGTAGAACAGATTCATACACCATAATTCAAAGATTACAAATGCACAAATTCCACCATTGTCTTCTGTCTCAAAATAAAAAACAACAAATATTCAGATAACAAAGTTTTTCTCTAATGAGAAAATCAAAGTTTTCCCAAAAGATCCCAAGCATATAAGTTGAATCCGTATTTAAAGCATAAAAAAATTGTCTTGGTAATGGTTTCTTGAAAGTAACCGCACTAAATAATTAAAAGATTCTTAAACTTAAAGAGCCAAAATAAAGAAAGTATCATGGAATACTAAAAAATAATTATGCATCATCTCCCACCGCTTTAGCCTCTTCATCTTCCAGATCTTCAACAACTTCTTGTTGCAACTGCTTCTCTTGTGCCTTCATCCTAGTTTTGTAATCCCTGTACTTGGAAATAATTGCAAGTAACTCCTTGCTCCCTAGAGTAGCAATAATTTTCAATCTAGTTCTTACCTTAGTTAGAGTTGCTTCAGACTCGTTCAATGTGTCAGACATAAACATGCAATCTACTGAGCTTCAAGAAAGATTCTTTTGTCATGTTGGCAGGATCAACCATCTCCTTGTTGAATATTTCTTTAAATTTCAGGAAAACCTCTTTTGAGTCTAGAATTCTTTCATCAAATTCATTAGTTATCTCTACCTTTAGGTCATGATAGTTTCCCTTTATCTCCACCAACATGTCCAGGTATCTCTCAAGTACTATAGAAGTCTTCTTTACCAGGGTGTCATAGATGCTCAATTTCCACTCTAATAAATTGGGCCATGAAGGATCTAACTCCCTTGGATCGCTTACAATTAGTTCATTAATCAATTTCACACGATCCATGGAAATCAACTCTTTAATTTCCTATGAGAGCACATAGAGACTAGTTTGATTTGTTTTGATTTGATGTAATTGTACCATCAACTCCTTCATTTTTTCAACCATTTGAGTGTAGAAAAGTATAGACTTACTAATTAAGAGGATAGTTTCTTCAAGCATATCATCAATCCATTCACTAACACTTTTAGAATATTCCAGATTCTTTATGATCAATTGCATTGTGGACTCATCAATAATTCCTACTTGAGAACTTGAGGCTCCATTAGATATAGAAGGAGGAACTATAGAAGAAATAAAGTTCTTCAAATCAAAAATTTGGGATTGCAATGCCACTTTTTCTTTCCTTTCTTCTTTTACTCGCCTAATCAAAACATTGACTGAATAGTCAACATGATATATATCACCTTCAAGTGTTTGGGGAACCATATTGACATGTGTGACTTTATAATCAACTACTATTATCTCATTATCATTTAGATCTTTTATGGGGTCAACAATTTCCAACACTTGATTACTAGAAGTTAGATCAGTCAATATTATTGACATTTTTTGAGCTTTCTTTGGTCTAGAAGAATAGTGAAGCAACTTTGCAATTGTGTCTAATCCAACTATTGTTGTAGGAGCATACTTCCTCTTTTTCTCTACCACTTTTTTCAACCATACTAGGGAAGCTTCAACCAAAGCATAATTTCTATTCTCTAGAGTGATTTCTCTAGACTCACCAGGAGTAATTGGTATATTTTCTACTAGGGAAGAGAGTACTTCAAACAATGGAGGGAAAGTATTATCTTTGGAAATTTTCTTGAAAATAGCATCTGAATCCTCAGTCATAGGTTTAGTTTGATTTACCTTCTTTTTAGGAGTAGGGGTAGATGGACTATCCTATTTACATACAGATTTTAGTTTGACAATCTCTTCTAGTTTCTCACCATCACCCCTAGACTATGAATTTGCACTAGAAGATCTTGTATCCATTCTCCCGTAGGATTCACCAACTATAGTTGTCTAAGAAGACCCATGTTCATTTTTATGAGAAAATTTTTGTTCTTGGGTAGAACCTACCACTTGTCGCCATTTTCCTCCCAACTAATCTCAAGTTCTTTTCATGACTGAGGCAGCCCGTATTTTCATATCCAAGACTTCATTTTCATTCCAGTCAACTTTGGGATGCTATTTATCAAACAACTTCTCATACTCATGATTAATGACAACTAGATCATCAATTGTACCCTCAGGAATCTGGAATGGTAGACCAAAATCTTGTATTTGTTCAAGGGTTAACCTCATGTAATCTCTTTTTAGGACTTCATTTTCATCAGCGCACTCTTTCTAGAAGTCCTAAATAGTAGGCTGATGTTGCTACAAATTTCCTCCATCGTTTCACAAAACCCTTGTTGTCAAAATTAGTCCTCATGAATAAATGTTGGAGATTATATTCTTTGAGAAGACCTTCAACACATTTGGCCATTTGATTATTTTTGCATGTGAAAGATGGAGTTTTCAATAGGAAGGATACCCCTGTTTCCCCCTATTCAAATATTTCACATTTACAATGGTCATTTTTCTACAAACCTCCAAGAATACCAACAAATCCTCAGGATATCTGGGTAATTTCAATGGGGCCTTTTCAAAACCTCGTATCCTTAGGTAGGAAAATCTATCAAATTGAATATAAAAACTTCTAAGTTTTGACACCAAATATATTAACTCAGAAGAAAAATACACTTGAGGATTCCCATTCAATTTCTTTACAGCTTGCATTAAGAATGCATCATTAACAGGGGAAAAATCTCCCATCCCAACTTGTTTAGTAAATTGCAGGTAGCACTTATACATAGGCATGTCAAAATTTGGGGGTATCTATGGTTTTAATCCCAACCAAAACGCCCTTTGACTAGCTATAATATATGTTAGGAAAGAACACAGATGAAAAGTAATCATTTTCTAAAAATTGGCCAATTGTTCATTCAAATGGAAGCAAATTATCTTATCCCAATCAATGTACATGTTTTCATCATAGAAATCCAAAATAAATTGAAACATCCAATCCTCAAAGGACTCAATTTTTGTATTCCCAACAATACAATGCAATAGAGCAATGACATCTACAATTTCTCCTTTGAAATGCATTCTTTTAATCTCAACGGGTAGTTGTGACATACCTCTCTTTTCTGATTCTAACCACCCTTTGGCCATAGAATTCTTGCACCAAATTTCATTGACTTTAAATAATTGACTAGTTGTTGCAACAAATATTTCCTTCATAGGTGTTCTCTCAGGAATCCTTAGTGCGTGAGAAATAGTTCTATGAGAAATTATTGCAACAATAGTCTGATCCATGGCTTTGATTTCATGTTTCTCTAGAATGTATCTTCTTGCACGTGCACCTATTAGGTCCATGCTCAGAAAAAATTCTGGAAAACCCCTGTCGTGAGCTAATCCTCTCTCTAATAATTTTGCATCAATAGCAGTTCTTTTATCACTTTCGAAGTACACCCAGAATTCTTCCAACTTAAAGGATCCTAGCTCTGTGGCCCTTCTGTCGAGCCAACGGTTTTCAATTCCAAATTGTATGAGCTCACAATACACTGAAAAACACTTGTACGCTTGAAGAAATAATTGTAGATGATAGAGGTGTTATTGCAAGCTTGGCCAAATAAATCTTCACCACCTTAAGTTGTGCAAATGACAAGACATGTGTTTGGTTCTAAATTAATATGGTGCTTTATTTTAATCCCCGATAAAGAAAACCCTAAGATTTGTGTGCTTTACAAAAATCCTTGATAGGACATCTCCAGGTTGTACTGTATGCCTCATTAAATACATAGGCGGTGCCTCGAAAGATGCGGGCAAGCAACATATTTCCTTGTCACGGAAAACTAGAACTTCATAACTTAAATTCGGGAGTTACGAAATTATGAAAACCTTTGACTCCTTGACTTCACAATGGACTAACTCACTTGACACCACTAAAGGATTGGTTGGGCTATCAGGAATTTAGGAAAAGCACGAACCCAACAATAGAGTTAAAGAAACCCAATGCCAATGACTTAGGTTACAAAACTCATAGAATGCATGACAAGAAGTTAGGAACTTAGAAGAACCCACTACAGAGACTAAAATGAAGGCAAGGACTTTAGACTTAGGCAAAAAATAAAAGATTGAAGACTGAGGAAGACAAAATTTCAAGGGAGATGATATCTAATATACCTATAGGTAACATTGGCTCCAAATGGGAACTAGTACTAATAGGACACAAAGAATCCATAAACATGGCATAAAGCCTTATTCATTGGGAAACGAAGTCAAAATCAAACAAGCCAAAATTGAACAAAATGAACAAAAACTATGCACAAGGATGGACTTGATGGAACAATTATTTAAGATGTTTCAAATCTTTCCCATTATAGGCAAGAGGTAGAACGATACCATTAGGATAAGCGAATCGATAAGCATGATCACCAACAAGTTGCTTGATCAAGAAAGGTCCTCTCCAGAGGGAATAAAACTTTTTATGTGCTCCTTTTGTCTCCCTTCTCTTGTCCCAGAGAAGAATTGAATCACCAACTACAAAATCCCTCTGTCTAGCTTTTTAATCAAAAACCTTTTTCACCATCTGTTGATGTTTGGTAATCCTTTCCATCAAAAACTCCCTTTCTTCTTCCAACTTATTCAAATACATAATTCACTTTTCCAAAGCAGTCTGAAATTGCTCATCTTCTATAGCCTTCTACAAATTAGGTGCTAAAATATCCAATGGTGTAGGCAAGGTGCCATCGATGTTATATACTAATTGAAAGGGGGACATTCTGATGGCTATTTTATAAGTAACTCTGTCAGCCCACAAAGCATCATATAACTTTTTATGCCATACTCTTTGATTTTAATCCACCAATTTTTTGATGATGGAGATTAAATTCTTATTACTTGACTTGGATTGCCCATTCCCTTGAGGATAATAATCGGATGAGTGAGAAAAACTAATTCCATAATCATAGCAGAAAAGAGAAATTTCAATAGAGGAAAAAGAGCTAGCATTGTCAGTGACAATTTGACAATTTTCTTGGGTACTCCAAACCTTACCAAAATATTCTTCTTCAGAAAATTACACACGACCTTAGTGGTGGTATGTTTCCATGGAATGGATTTAACCCATTTGGTGAAGTAATCTGTAGCAGCCAGTATGTGTGTATGTCTTGCACTATAACTTAGATGGATTGGCCCAATGAAATCTAGTCCCCATTGCTTAAAGGGTTCATCAATTACCACAGGTTTCAAAGGTAAAGCAACAAGTTGTGGTCTGCGAGTAAGTTTTAAACATTTTTCACAATTTGATACCCCCTCATAAGAATCTTTGAAGATACTTGGCCAATAAAATCTATGACATAGAATCTTAAAGGTTGTTACAGAAGCAAAAAAATGTCCACTACATGCCTCACTATGAAAAACTTCCAATAACTTCTTCTATTGTTCCTTATCAACACACCTCAAGAAAGCCCCATCCACACCTTTTTTATACAAATTTCCTTTCCAGAGAACATACTTGTTTTCTTTAAGTTTCAAATTTCTCTTTTCTTTTGATGACAAATGTGATGGGAAATCACCATATGTCAGAAAATAAGAGATTAGAAAACCAATCATCAGTTGTGCTTGTGAACAACACTAATAATGGTAACTCTTCTTCTTCAACTAGTTTACTTTCAGCAATCATTTTGGCCAGTCCCTTTCCCTTACTAGATTAGTGGGTTTAATATCTAAATCATATTCTTGGATTTGAGCTATTCAAGACCCTCTTTTATTGCAACCAATATCTTGATGAGTAAGAATACTTCTCATAGTAGTTTCAGGAACAAAAACAATAGTATGACAATGAAGAATGTAAAACTTGAAAATCTTGAGTGCCTTCACAATGGCGTATGCGTGTTTTTCAAGAGGAGAATATTTAATCTCATAATTCTTTAGAGGAGTGCTCATAAAAGAGATACAAGCTTCTATACCTTGCTTATTCTTTTGTAGCAAGATGGTTGACAAGGTGTGCTTAGAGGCATAATTGTATATGATGAAATCCTTAGCAAAATCGGGATGAACTAAAGTAGGAGCATTTGAAATTGTAGTCTTAATGTCCACAAAATACTTTTTTCCTTCATTGCTCCATTTGAACATTGGGTGATCCTTCATCATATTAGAAATAGGATTCATTAGCTCAGCAAACTCAGGAACAAACCCTCTAAGAAAGTTCACTTGACCAAAGAAAGATTTGATACCATCCTTGTTGGTAGGTAATCCCAATTGCATGATATCTTTTACCTCTCTGGATCTATTTGGATTCTATCCTTTGAGACAATGTGAACTAAGAGTTTTCCCTCAGCTACAACAAAGATAGACTTCTTGGGATTTAAAGACATATATTCTTCTCTGTAACTCTGTAATACTACTTCTAGATCATGTAAATGATTGGATCTCTTTTTAGAAAAAAAACTATTAGGTCATCCAAATAAATCACTATAATCTTATTCCTCAAGTCACCAAAAGATAATTCCATGGCCCTTTGTAAGGTGGCCCCTACATTGATAAGGCTAAATGACATTCTATTGTAGGCAAAAACAGTAATGGGTGTGGTGAATACCATTTTATGTTGGTCTTCTAGAGCTACTTCAACTTGATTATAGACCGAGAAGCCATCAAGCATGGACATCATTTTAGAACTAGCAACTATTTGCAGAATATGATCCATCACCAGTAAAGGGGAATTATCTTTTAAGGATGCTTGATTTAAGTTCCTGAAGTCAACACATATCCTTATTTCACCATTCTTCTTTCTAATATGAACTATGTTGGCCACCCAAGTGGAATGATGGATGGGATAAATAATCCTAGCCTTGAAAATTTTATCAATTTCATTGGAAATAGCCTCTGCAACCTTAGACTATAAGTTCGTTGCTTTTGTTTGTAAGGTGTAGCACCAAGATTCAATGGAATTTTATGTTTAAATTCTCCATTCCTAAATTTCTTTAAATCTGCATAACACCATGCAAAAAAATCCTTGTAACATGTCAATAGAGAGATTAGTCTCTCATTCTCTTCTTGAGAACAACACTTTCTAATACAAACAATCTTAGGATCATCTTTTGTACCAATATTCACCTTGTCATACTCAACAGATGTTTCAACAAAGACCTTTCCTTTTTGTTTCAAATATTGATTATGTCTATTGAACAAATGTTCAAGAGAAACTAATCCCTTTGGAATCTTATTACCTTTCAATTGAATAACTTATGTTTTCTTCCCATCAGGAGAAACAACGTCACCTTCTAAAACATCATTGTTTTCATCATTGCTACCTTAAAAAAAAATCTGAGCAAAGGCTTCAACTTTGTCTAAAAACTCAATAATATGTTGATCATTATTAAACACTTTCCAATTATTTACATTATTAGAAACACTAGGTATATACATGATTTCAATTCTATAGGACCCATCTTTGAAATTTGGATGTGGAAAAAGTGCCAATGATGTTGAAACTGCCAAGGAATCAACCCTAGCATTTTGTTCTCTAGGGACAGACTCTATTGAAAAAGCATGAAAATCTTCTATACAATCCCAAACTCTATTCCTATTATGCTTAAGCTAACCATTCTTCACAATTTACACCTTTTTCACTTTCCTTACTACTATTTTTGCGTCTCCCACAACCCTCAATTGTTTGATACCTTTTTCTTTGGCTACACTTAGAAAAAGCAACAAAGCTTCATACTCGGTTGTATTATTGGTATTGAAAAATTCAAATTTGAAAGAAAAGGGGAATTTATAGCGATCAAGTGAAATCAAAACTACTCCAGCACCTAACCCAACACTAGCACAACTTTCATAAAATTTGAGTGTCCATAATTCATTTACTAAATCAGGGCTAATAAAGTTTAAATTTTCCTCTTGATCAAAAGTGCACATATAGGTTCCTGGTCCAGTTTCAACAAATAGAATATATTCTTTTGGATCGCTATACTTTAAGACAGTAAACTTGGCCTTAGGTTTAGGATTCAGGTGAATCTTCTTTCCATCTAAATTTCTCTGCTGAAATATTTACAGAAACTCCTACTCAAGAGCATGCCATAACTCGTAGGGATATCAACAACCAGTATAGTTAATTTCAACCTCTTTCTAGGAAAAGAAACTAAGACTACTTGAGCATCTTTAATTTGACCAATAATAGGAACTGGAGACCCATCCATGGAATAACATTTTCCTTGAGAAGAGGTATAAGACAAACCCAGGGCTTTGGCTATTTGAGCAGGCATCACATTTACAAAAGCTCCAGAATCAATAATACAATTACTCAACCTAAAACCAACAATATATAATTATATATAAAAAGGTTGTAGTTTCATGAATGGATTTTGTGAGCTATAAGGTTTATCTACAGTATTAGAGAAAATATGATTCTCAAGATTGGCTTCATTGTTATCAAAAATTTGAGCAGTGCATTGGGATGGTGAAGGATCTTTTTTAACATATCTCACTAGCCTATCTAGTTCTGGGGGATTGAGTCTCAAGTATCTAGCTTGTGAAATTTGAATTTTTGTATTCTTGCAAGACTCAACTATGTCAAATGAACTAGAGGAAAGAGGGGAAAAAGATGAAGAAAATGGTACCTCAACTTGCACATTGTTGTGAGCATTTTTCTCTTGCTTCTTCTACCTTGTTAAAATGTACTTTGAGGCTAAAGATGAGACAGTAGCCTAATCATCTTTTGCATGTTGTGCTCTAGTGAAAACAACACAATTAGGATCATCGACTCTTATATATACATCCTCTCCTGCTTCGGATTCTAAAATGATCAAAGAAATTCATGCCAACATCATTGGACAGACTAAGCTCCTCCACATATGGTTCAGCAGTACGTTCATTTGTTGAAAGCATTTACATGAATCTAATCATCTCAAGACAAGTAGCTCCATCATGGTCTAAAGTCAAATGAAAATTACAATGAATCCCCTTACTAGAGGAAGAGGGACCTTCAATTGCTAGCCTTTGGCTTGGAGCAGACAATGAAAGCATTTTGTTGGGAGCTCCTTGGTAATTCCTAGAAACATCTTGATAAGGCATCTGTGTGGAACCTTTTGGAATTTTCCTCTTAAGATTAATTATGTCATTAGCCAAACTTTGAATGATTGGATCAGTAGAATTCATTAGTGAAGGCTTACCAGTTTGTAATTCTTTCTTCCATTTTCTAGAGATAATCATATCTTCTATTGATACAACCCTATCTTGTGCAGCAGCTAAATCAACCACACCTTCCCTTTTAATAATGAAACTCACATCTGGCAGGAGAGTGTTAATGAACATTGCTTTCAACAATTTAGCACTAGGACTCATGTTTGCAGTAATTTTGTTGTACAACTTATTAAACTTGGCCACAAAATCCTTCATTGACTCATGAATCTCCTTCTTCATTGAACCCAATTGAGCAACCAAGACTTGATCATCCTCTACAGACTTAAATATGTTCTCAAATCTTGTTCTTAAGGTATCCCAATTTTTAATAGAGCCACTAGGAAGAGAATAAAACCAGTCAGTAGTAGCATCCATCAAAGATTTTGTAAAGAGTCTCATAGCAACATCCGTTTGTTGTATTGCAAGGATAAAAGAGGAGGAAGCTTCCATATGATCATCAGGAGAAATTTTTCCATCTCCATTGAATTTGGGTATGATCTTTCCTAAACCTTTGGGTAAGTCATGGAGTTGTGCACGGGCTCCAAAGGTTAGAGGACCTATGATGGCCCCCCATGGGACTGGTTAGGGTTGTTCCATGACTAGAGGAAAATTTATCTATGTAAAAAGAGTAGTACCACACAAAAGAAGTGTTTGGAAAGATATTTTTGGAACCCCAGTTACACTAGGCTTAGGAGGAGGAGGAGGAGAACATGGTCTTCTGATAGACTTTATTTTTGAGTGGGTGGAAAATATGAAAAATCAACAGTTTCTAAGAACTCAAAATCTTTGTCCACAAGCCCTTTTTTCTTATCACTCCTAGTATACCTTTTAGAAGCCAAGTTTTGAAAAGACAATGATAGACCAACGGAGTCACCAACTTTTGTCTATGAGGGTTTTGTGGAGGATTTTTCCTATTGTTTACCTGATTTCTAAGAGCCTGAGTGGGAGGAGCTTTTACTCTTCTAGCCAAAGGTGGTATATTTTCCACGAACACAATCTCCTAAGCATTCTTAAAGAGCATTGCATTTTCTCTAATAATATCTCCAAGTTCCTCCTCTTCTAATACTTCATTAACTTTGTGATATTGATAATTGGTTCTTCTTGTTGCCAAGAAAGCAGTCTAAGACTAGTAATTATATCTTCTTGATCACCAACTAACAAATCTACATTAGGCTGAAGGACAGGAGAATTATGCCTCCGAAGAACCAATACTATTATTCATAGAGAAAATCATTATACAACAATTATTTTTCTATGTTATCCCTAGCAGAGTTGCCAAAAATCTATTGGTTGATAGATTTATCACCTAACTCTATATTCTCATGCCCACAAAGGTGAAAAATGTAACCACAGTTGAATTAAAAATGATATAATTCTCCAACCGATTCTCTGCTTATTTTAAAAGGTGGTAGCTACCTTCGTTTGATATTCAAGGAATAATCTTTCTCTTTTGTTGCTTTTAACCAAAAAGCAAATAAAGGTAGGGGATTTTAACCAGAAAGCTTTAAAGGTATTCAATAACTTCATAAAATAAAACTAGAAATAGTTCATAACTAGAATGAAAACAAATATCACCATAGGATCCTTATTCACAGATAATTCATGCTATAGTGATGCAACAAGTCAAAATATCTCTTATCCCAATCATAGATTAAATGTTGGCAGAACATTCAACATAAGTAGAACAAATTCATACACCATAATGCAAAGATTATGAATGCACAAATTCCACCATTGTCTTCTATATCAAAATAATAGACAACAAATATTTAGATAACAGATTTTTTCTCTGATGAGCAAATCAAAGTTTTCCCAAACAATCCCAAGCATATAAGTCAAATCTATATTTAAAGCATAAACAAATTGTCTTGGTAATGGTTTCTTGAAAGTAACCACACCGAATAATTAAAAGAGTCTTAAACTTAAAGAGCCAAAATAAAGAAAGTATCATGGAATACTAAAAATTAATTATGCATCATCTCCCGCTACTTCAGCCTCTTCATCTTCTAGATCTTCAACAAATTCTTGTTGCAACTACTTCTCTTGTGCCTTCATCCTAGTTTTGTAATACCTATACTTGGAAATAATTGCAAGTAACTCCTTGCTCCCTGGAGTAGCGGTAATTTGTAGTCCTATTCTTACTTTAGTTAGAGCTGCTTCAGACTCGTTCAATGTGTCAGACCTCCTATTTGCTTCTACTTTAAAGGAAGTGACACAAACCTACAATCTACTAACCTTCAAGAAAGATTCTTTCATCATGTTGGCAGGATCAACCATCTCCTTGTTGAATATATCTTTAAATTTTAGGCAAACCTCTTTTGAGTCCAAAATTATTTCATCAAATTCATTAGTTATCTCTACCTTTAGGTCATGACAGTTTCCACTTATCTCCACCAGCATGTCCAAGTATCTCTCAAGTACTAAAAAAATCTCCTTTAATAGGGTGTCATAGATGCTCAATTTTCAGTCTAATGAATTCGGCCATGAAGGATCTAACTCCCTTGGATTGCTTACAATTTTTTCATTAATCAATTTCATACGATTCATGAAAATCAACTCTTTAATTTCCTGTGAGAGCACATAGAGACTAGTCTGATCTTTTCTAATTTTCCATAGTTTTTCCATCAACTCCTTCCTTTTTTCAACCATTTGAGTGTAGAAAATTATAGACTTACTAATCAAGAGGATAGTTTCTTCAAGCATATCATCAATCCATTCATTGACACTTTTAGAATAGCCTAGATTCTTTCTGATCAACTGCATTGTGGAATCATCAATAATTATTGCTTGAGAACTTGAGCTCCATTAGATATAGAAGAAGGAACTATAGAAGAAATAAATTTCTTCAAATCAAAAACTTGGGATTGCAATCCCACTTTTTCTTTCCTTTCTTCTTTTACTCACTTTATCAAAGCATTGACTGAATAGTTAACATGATATATATCACCTTCAAGTGTTTGAGGCCCCATAATGACATGTGTGACTTTATAATCAGCTACTATTATCTCATTCTCATTCAGATATTTTATGGGGTCAACAATTTCCAACACTTGATTACTATAAGTTGGATCAATTAGTATTCTTGACATTTTCTACGCTTTCTTTGGCCTAGAAGAATATTGAAGAAACTTTGCAACAGTGTCTACTCCAACTGTTGTTGTAGGAGTGTACTTCCTCTTTTTCTCTACCACTTTTTTCAACCATACTAGGGAAGCTTCAACCAAAGCAGAATTCCTATTCTCTAGAGCAATTTCTTTGGAATCACCACGAGTAATTGATATTTTTTCTATTGGGGAAGAGAGTGCTTCAAACTATGGAGGGAAATTATTATCTTCAACAATTTTCTTGAAAATAGCATCTCAATCCTTAGTCACAGGTTTTGTTTGATTGACCTTCTTTTTAGGAGTAGGGGTAGATGGAATGTCCTGTTCGCATACATATTTTGGTTTGACTATCTCTTTTGGTTTCTCACCATCACCCCCAGACTATGAATTTTCACTAGAAGATCTTGTAGCCATAATCCCCGAGGATGTGCCAACTATAATTGTTTGAGAAGACCCCTATTCATTTTTCTGAGAAGATTTTGGTTCTTGAGTAGAACTTGCCACTTGTCACCATTTTCCTTCCAACCAATCTTGAGTTCTTTTCATGAATGGGGAAGCCCATATGTTCATATCCAAGACCTAATATTCATTCTAGTCAACCTTGGGATATGATTTATTAGACGACTTCTCCTACTCAAGATCAATGACCACCAGATCATCAATTGTACCCTCAAGAATTTGGAATGGTAGACCAAAATATTGTATCTATTCAAGGGTTAACCTCATGTAATCTCCTTCCAGGACTTCATTTTCATCAGCACAATCTTCCCAGAAGTCCTCAATAGTGGGGTGATGTTGATATGAATTTCCTCCATATAAATTTCATTTTACAAAACCCTTTTTGTCAAAATTAGTGCTCATTAATAAATGTTGGAGATTACATTCTTTGAGAAGACCTTTAGTACATGTGGCCATTTGATTATTTTTGCATGTGAAAGATGGAGTTGTCAATGGTAAAGGATACCCCTGTTTCCCCATATTCAAATATTTCACATTTACAATGACCATTTGTCTAAAAACCTCCAGGAATTCTAGCAAATCCTTAGGATATTTGGGTAATTTCAGTGGGGCCTTTTTAAAACCTCCTATCCTCAAGGAGGAAAATCTATCAAATTGAATATTAAAACTTCCAAATTCTAACACTAGAGATATTGACTCAAAAGAAAAAATGCACTCCAGGAATCCCATCCAATTTATTTACAACTTCCATTAAGAATGCATCATTAATAAGGGAAAAATCTTCCATCCTAAATTGTTTAGTAAACTACAAGTAGCACTTATACAGAGGCATGTTGGAAGTTTGGGGTATATGTGGTTTTAATCCTGGCCAAAATGACCTTTTACTAGCTATAATATATGTTAGGCAAGAACACAGATGAAAAGTAGTCATTTTCTTAAAATTGGCCAATTGTTCATTCAAATGGAAGCAAATTATCTTATCCCAATCAATGTACATGTTTTCATCACATACATCCAAAATAAATTAATAGATCCAATCCTCAAAGGACTCAATTTGTGCATTCCCAACAATACGATGCAACAGAGCAATGGCGTCTACAATTTCTCCTTTGAAATGCATTGTTTTAAGTTTGCCGGGTAGATGTAACTTACCTATCTTTTCTGATTTCAACCACCCTTTGGCCATAGAATTCTTACACCAGATTTTGTTGAATTTAAAGAATTCACCATCTATTGGAACAAATATTTCCTTCATGGGTGTTCTCTCAGGAATCCTTAGTGTGTGAGAAACAATTTCAGGAGAAATTATAACAACAACAGTCTCATCCATGACTTTGACTTCCTATTTCTTTAGAATGTATCTTCTTGCACATGCACCTATTAGGTCCACGCTCAGAACAGCTTCTGGAAAACCCCCAGTGTGAGCTAATCTGCTCTGTAATATTTTTGCATCAATAGCAGTTCTTTTATCACTTTCTAGGCATACCAAGAATTCTTCCAACTTAAAGGATCCCATCTATGTGTCCCTTATGCCAAGAGAACAGTTTTCAATTCTAGATTGCATGAGCTCACAATACACTGAAAAAAATTTGTACACTTGAAATAATTATAGATGATAGAGATGCTATTGCAAGCTTAGCCAAATAAATCTTCACCACATTAAGTTGTGCAAATTACAAGATGTGTGTTTGGTGCTAAATTAATATGGCACTTTATTTTAATTCTCAATGAAGCAAACCCTAAGATTTGTGTGCTTTACAAAAATCCTTGAGAAGACATCTCTAGGTTGTATTGTATGCCTCATTAAATACATGGGAGGTGCCTCGAAATATGTGGGCGAGCAACATATTGCCTTGTCGCGCAAAACTGGAACTTCATAACTTAAATTTGGGTGTTACGAAGTTATGAAAACCTCTAACTCCCTGACTTCATAATGGACCGACTCACTTCTCACCACTAAAGGACCAATTGGGCTATCAGGAAGTTAGAAAAAACACAAACCTATTGATAGAGTTAAAGAAACATAGTGCCAACAACTTAGGTTTCAAAAATCATAGAATGCGCAATAAGAAGTTAGGAACTTAGAAGAACCCATGATAGAGACTAAAATGAAGGCAAGTACTTTAGACTTAGGCAAGAAATAAAATATTGAAGACCGAGGAAGAAAAAATTTCAAGGGACATGATATCTCATATACCTACAGGTAACAAAATGAATAGGGAAAAATTTCTCCAAATCTAAAAGAATTTTGGATGTCCCTGCTTGCAAGTCCTTTAAGGTGGATTTTATTTCTTCCAATTCTGTTGAAAGATGTTGATGATGAAGGATTTGTTGGATTGGATTGATTGAAAGGAGCATATTTATGATATGATGAGGATGGGGTCATGATGGTTTGATTATACAATGGAAAATGTGGATATGAAGGGATTTTCTGATATAGATTGGGATGTGTGGATTGGGGATTGGCTTAAGATTGTAGATAGGATAGGTTTGATAATATAAGTAAGAGGTGACATGCTGATATGATGGTTTTTGTTGGGATTAATATGGATTGGATTGGTAATTATAAGTAGTTTGTTGTTGGGAAGCATACGAAGGCTGTTGTGAATTGGACTGCTGGTAGTAGATGTTTGGTTGTGATTGTGGGGTATTTGTGTAAAATGGCGACTACTGGGATTGTTGGGGATTGTGATAAGAATAATTAGGATTAAGATTGGATGTGGTGGGTTGCACATAATAGGTGATTTGTGGGTGGTATAGGTATAGGGCAACAGGATTGCCTGACATTTGTTAGAAGGATTGTTGTGGTTGTGTCGAGATTTGTGTATGTTGAGGGGGTTGTTGGTAGGATGGTGGTTGTTGATAAAGAGGTCTAGATGGGATATGAGGTTTTTGAGGGACTTATGGTTGGTGCAAAGATAACTGATAGAATGATGTTGGCTAGTAAGGAGGGACCTACGATTAGTGAGGGGGTTGTGATGGGATATCTTGCAGCTGGCGTGGACGTTGTTGTTGATGCTATGACATAATCTGTGTGTGATGTGGGGGTTGTGACAAAATTGAGATATTCTATGGGGGCTGAGACAGGGGTTGTGGTGGTTGTTGATGAGGCAGTTGTGAAGATGGTGCTTGTTGCAGGTTACCCTGAGGCTGATGGAAAGATTTGATGTTGCCATGAGGCAGTTGTTGAGATGTGAATGGAGTTGGTAGTAAGTTTTATGTAGGTGTAGACCCAGGAGGTGGAGGTGTAACAATGAAAGGATTTTCCCTGGTATTCCCTAGTAGTTCACCTTGTTGGTTTGGTGGAAGAGGTAGTGTGGACAGTATGGGGATTGAAGCTTGCGGGATGTTCATGCTTGGTGGATTGGGAAGACCCTGCAACATACCAAGACCAAGAGGATTGTTATGATCAAGATCTTGAGGAATGTTAGGATTAGGTGTTGCACCCATTATTGAAATAGGGATGTGGGTGGGTGGAAGTTGATAAATCACAACATTTCCAAATCTTGGTTGATACCAACCATCTTGTGGTGGACCCTCGGGAATGTGTGGGATTGATGAGTTGGAATTTGGATCTTATGATGGAACCAAGGGTGCAAGAGGTGTAATGTTGAAATATTTTGATAAGTTGAACCTTGATGGTGGCTTGATACCCTTCAGGAATAATGTGGCAAGGATTTTATTCCCATGCTCATCAAGGAGACGATCTGTCATCTGCACAATTTTGGGATTACTAAGATACTCATTGACTATGAGCTTGGGTTGATTGACCATCCTTTCATCAGGAAGGGATGGAGTGTGGACCTTAGTGTTAGATTGTGATGAACCACCATTGGTGGGTTGATCCTAAGGGAGGTTAGGTTGAGCACCTTGGGACTATTATTGTTCCATGAGCTTCTTTGCTTGTGATTGGGTGGTAAAGGGCATGAAAATCCAAAACTACTAGGTGATCAAGATGCCCTAAGATGAAATTAAATGATGAAATAAATGATGACTAAAGAAGAAACTGTTTTAAATTATTGATGGATTGATCAATTGGATAGCTAATGGGATTGGATTCGATTAATTTGATTGACAGGATTAGATGATTAATAAGATCAGGTGATTGATTGGATCAATGGCATTGACTCTAAACCAAGTTTAGGGGTTTAACTAGATGAAATATGATGTTGATGATTGGATTGGATTACGAAAAGGATGATTAAAACACCAAATATACCTCAAGATGGAAGTAGATTGATTGGGTCATGGGTGATTACTGACTCAGGACGGATAACAATCCTAAGTGAGAATGATGATGATCAGGATCAGGCACCTAATCCAGCTTAGATAAAACCCCCTAAAATGAAGTCTAAGAGATTGGGATTGATGAACCAATGATGGATATGCAATCTAGGGATTTCCTAAGATGCACCTATATGATTTGATTGATGAATTGATGAATTTTGGAAAATGCAAATGGACTAAAATGATGATTACGGGTGGATGAATGATAATAAAAAAAAAAATTGATCATAGAATTGGACTTAGAAAACAAGTTTTTAGTGGCCCAAAGGATTAACTCTTGAGATTTTTTTATGGGGCATGCATACACCTCTGTGTGTGGTAGGATTGCTCCTTCAGGTGATGGGATTGCCTATCTAAGGACAATGTATTCACCTCTGTGTAGTGCAAGTTTTCCTATCTAGGACACAAGATCACCTAAATCTTTGGATGCTCAAAAGAAACAAGAGAGAATGAGAAACAAAATTGCTTATCTAGGGATCAGGATCACCTCTATCTTGAGATGTACGGACACAAGTAGAAATTCCTATTGGTCTAACAAAATCATCTATTTCCTCAAAAACATAGATGGGGAGTAGAAATTCCTATAATAGGATTGCCTATCGGACAAGTAGGATCGCCTATGTCTTGAAATGTATGGACAAGGATGGTATGAATGAATGCAAGGTCACCCTTGAGGTCAGTAGTTTCACCTATTCTAGGGGATGTATAGATAGAGAGACATGGATGAGATGTGAGATCACCCTTGTGGGGAGTAGGATTGCCTATTTGAGGAATAGGCTGATGGGGATGACTCAGATGAGACACAGGTTCACCCAAGAAAGTGACACGATCACCTATTCTAAGGGAATAGGTAGACTCGAAAGGTGCATACTCAACACAAACTCACCTTAAAGGATAGCAGGATCGCCTATTCAAGGAACATGCAAACTTGAGGTCACCTAACTAAGGGACTCATAGGAAAATTTTCCCTTGAGAAGGACAAACTCGCCTAAAGGATGACCTAGACCAAACTCGAGACATGGAATCACCCCTTTATAGGGTAGGATTTCTTGCCCACAATGCAAGTTCTCTCTTGTGAGAAGCAAATTTTCCACTAAGGGCAAGGAAAGAATATGGAAAAGGACTCAAACACGACAAACAAAAAGAAAAATGGTTGGACTGACTCAGACTAATGAAAAGCACTGGTATTGCACAAAGAAGACACTTTAGGAAGCATAATCCTAGAATTAGTGATAAGGGTTTACAAACTTGATGTAGGCCCACCACCTTGAGGGGACACGCTAAGGTTAATACTCTGTGATACCGAGGTGGTTCTTTGGATCACCCTTTCTCTCTAAGGTGGATAGCTAGTGATTCAATGGAAGAGGGTCATCAACAGACACCACAAGGTCACCTTCATGCTCTCTCTCACAGACTATCATATTCCACCATGAGGATTTATATCTCAACCGAAGGGATTACATGATGAGTAACTTCGAGGTATGGTGCACATCCCCTACCCTACACCAAGCCATGGCTAAAACACAGGTCTCTATCTAGGCTAGACAGGGCTATCTCGTGTGTCCTCGATATATGCTAAGGTATGTGAGGCACAGCCATGAACACTAGCCTATCACAAGCGTGGATCGAGAGCCACAATGAGGTACTAGAAACTAAGACCAACCTTGCATGTCTTATCTAGGTATCACCCTAGCTTTGATACTTCACTAGACATGATGTGACTAGATTGGGGTACAAATTTAGTTCTCCGCCCTTTATATACCCCGTTGGTAACACGTGGTTAGAATCATCCCCTAGGTGATGAAATACTAGGTAGGTCTTACTAAAGGAAGGAAATACTAGATGCTTTAGCTGGTCCCCAAGCTCACATGTAGCATAAGGGGAGAGCTTATATGCACTAGAACTTCTTGGGTAGACTGGACTAGACTAGAATGAATTATGATTTCTCATCACCCAGAATCACCAAAAGTTGCAAGGGGAGTGGATACATCAACAATTCGCTCCCAAACACAACAAACAAGTTAATTGACCATTTAATTAATCTACGTGTGCCTAAATTAGTATGAAAAACAATAGACAAAGCTAACTAAAGGATTTGACCACTCTTCCTGCAATTTAAGTGTTAGTATTTTTGACCTCGAATCTTGGAAAAACATGGGGGAACAAGTTGCACAAGTTGTTACTTAAATTCCACTATCACTAGTAAATGAGTTAGTTGATTAGTACCCAAAAACCAAAATCAAATTATAGCTCAAATTGAAGAATTTAAGGTTTTCGATTACCTTAACTTTTCCTTTGTGTGAGATGAGTTTTCCCTTCTCTATGAAGTAAGATCACTTTTAAAAAAAAAAAATGGGATCTTTTTCACCCCTTGGATGAAAAGGGGTATGCATTGTCGGCCCTATAACTTGAGCAAGTTTACCTCTATATTTAGTAGTTTTTCTTATTCAGATTGTGCCAAGCATATCCGCCTTTGTGATTTTTAGTCTAGATAGCTAGATGCAAGTTCATACTTTTGATGGAAGGGCATGTGCGACTTTTCCTATCCTCAATGCAATTTCGCTTTTGTGTTGAGAAAACTCACCCATTGGGGGAAAATTCGGCCTTGCATGTGAAATATGAACTTGAAAAATTCAGGCAACAACAAACATAAAATTGACCTATGACATGGGTCCCACTGAGCGTACCAAAAATGTGTGCAAGTGTTCTAACCTACTCAAATTGCAAGTGAAAATCAAATGCAAGGGAAACAAACACAAAACAAACACTCAAGATTTTAGCCTAGTTAAATTTGTACAAAAATAAAGAAACTTAGGAGGTGACTTACCTTGTTCAAATTGATGATTTTGGTTGGCCCTTTTTGATGCTAGATTGTATGCTCCTTGCTTAGCAAAATTACAAAAATCTTAGTGAAAAATGAAGGTACAATAAATATGAATGCAATGGTGGATGTGGGTAGTTTAATGGATGCAAGATGAAGGTTCTAGGGTAGCTACAATAATGGTGGATGGCTTGAAATTTCTAAGTTCTTGAATGCTTGATTGCCAGAGTGAATTCTTGGTGATTTCCAAATGATAGAATTTCCTCTACTTTTAGGGGAAGTGCCTCCAAAGAAATGGAGGGTCAATATTGATCCATGGTGGAAGAGATCAAGGGCTAGGGTTAGTTGAGAACTCACAATCCCTCAAATCTTGACATGTGGCAAATGATGTGGAAAAGAAGGGATGATGTGGAGGTGACATGGAGGTACTAGGTTGTAGCTTGGGAAAGGAGAAGATCTCCTCATAAAGGAGGTCCTTGTCCACATGTTCTTGAGAGGAAATGTGAGGAATTAAAAATTCCTCACAAATCATCATGGGGATGGGAGAAGGAATTTTAAATTCCTTAAAATGCATTGATTGAATAAATGTGAATTAAAAATTGAAGTAGGGAAGGAGGTGCCTTCTTCAAATAAAGAAAGAATTCAATGTAGGTTGACTAAGGACACATGCCATAAATGGCATGGAGATTAGGTTAGCTTAATTTTGTGATTAATGTTGTGAAAATGCATGATTAGATGTGTTAATGAAGGATTAAGGGCAAGTGGGAGATTATGGAGGATGTGACCCTAATGATGATTAGAGGTGTGCACATTCTAATCACAGTTTAATTAAATTAATTTGTATTAAAGAATATTATGGAGGATGTGACATGAGGAGAGAGAAAAAGATGAATTAATAATTTATTTAATTCATCTGGGCTAAATTGACTAAATTAAATAAATTAGGATATTTATTTAGTTTGGAGATGAAAGGGGCAAGGTATTTAATTGATTTATTAAATTCCTTAGGGGACATTAAGATAAGGTGAAATATTAATCAAATAATAATTTTTTTAATTAATATAGATTAGGGATGCGAAATAGAGGAATGTGAAGGGTGAATTTGATCATATGGAAGTGGTCAAATTTAGGTGTCTACACTTCCAACTAAATTAATTAATCACCTCCTAAACTTTGTTCTAGTATTTAATTTCACAAAATCTTTAATCCTTGACCTTTTAATCTTAAATATTCAATCCATATAAATGGATTAAAATCCCATCCATTATCATTCCTTCATGTATCCCTTAAATCCACTTTATACTTGAACACATGTGTATTCATGCTAGCTCTTCCCACTTCTTTCTTTTGATCAAGGTGCAACTTCCTCTCCTTTGTTGCAAATGACACATTAGGAGGCTTAACTATTCTTTGGGATAAAAAATCAATTTCTATCAGTACAATTTCCCTTGGGCTTAATTGGATGTTGGTATTTATTCAATACCTCTCTTCTACATAGTCCTTTTGTCTTTTCAATATCTATGGTCCTTTACACACATTTCAAAAAAAAAATCTTTAGAATCATCTTAGTTCTCTAATACATCCTATTCAAAGAGAATTAGTCATAATTGGAGGAGATTTTAATGCCATTTTATGTTCTTCAGATAAAATGGGATGCATCATTCCTCTGCATAGATTTATGGAAGATTTCAAATATTCCATCTCAAAAAACTTGTTATTTGACTTCCCTCCATATAACAAAACATTTACATGGGCTAATAGAAGTAAGGAATTCTTCAAAATAGAAGGAAGACTAGATCAATTTCTTCTATCTAATCATTGGTTATAAAAAAAAACAAAAATTTCATCTTCAATCCTCCCAAAAACAAGTTCTAATTACTTCCCAATCTCTTTATTCCTTTTCAAAGATAGAGCTCCAAGAATATATCCCTTTTACATTTGAGGAAATGTGGTTTATATAGAGATCCCTAACTTTTCTCCTCTTTAAAATTTTAGTGGAAAACAACTCCTTTCATTCCAATATCCAAAATGCTTTAGTTTTTTCATAATATTAAGTTCATTAAAAATAATGTCATGGTATGGAATATACTTCATTTCAAGAATATCCTATTTGAAAAAGTGATTGTAGAGGCTCAACTATCAAAATTAAATGATAAAGTTATAAAAATGAGTATGAAAAAATATGATTTTTAAAAGAACAAAAACGATTATTAGCACAAATTCATGAATTACTTCAAAGAGAAAAGATTTATTGGAAGCACAAATCAAGGAAGTTACGATTCAAAGGAGACTAAAATATAAAAAATTTCCATACCTCCATAAAAATCCAAAGACAATCTGTATGACTTAATGGTGAACTCCAACACCAAGGATCACCTATAAGACAAAAATAACTCCCACAAGATAGACATGGAAAAAGTATCATACTATGATTATGAATGAAATAAATTTAAAGAATGAATATGTGATGTATACATGATGTTTTTCTTATAAATACAAGTTGTGAGATAAGATTAGACAAGATCTTAACATGCGTCTTAATCTTGTACAATGAGATAACTACCTCAACAATATTAAATGACTTAAGACACAAGTATTAAATAAAATCCAACTAGATAAGATAAGATAAGATATTTTCTAGACAACTAAGGCTTCTAGGAAAACAAGGACCTAAGTGGACTTAACATGTAAATAGGACCCCACTAGAAACTAATTATAAAAATTACCTATTTAAAACAACACCCTCCTTAAGTGAAACTTAGGGAGATTATTATAATGCACATGATGCAAAGATGGGTTTTGACTACAAGGCCATTTTAGTGAACCGTAGATTTTTGGCACCCTAGGTCTTTCTAGCTCTTCTAGGGATTTTTACCTAAAAGGAGAAAGAAAGGGCCAAAGAATGTAACTAGTTCACTCAAATTATGTAATGTATGATGTGATTAAGACTAAATAGAATGATGTGAATGCAACTAAACTATGAAATTGAATGATTATAAATGCAAAACCTAAGATCAATGCAATGTTTGAAAACACACTATGATATGCAAACAATGAACTAAGAATGCACAAAATGTAAAATAGAAAGATAAAGGTTGAATCAGAGTGCACCTAGGAAAGATTTGAGGAATCTAGAAAGGTCTAATTTTTTTTGCAATTATTGAAAATCAATAGTGGGACTCATTCACCCAGGGTGGCGAATTAGTCTTGCTATTGGTGAAAAATTGTTGGGAACCAGTTTCTAACTGTCGGGATTTAGAATCTGACAAAACTTAGATTTTTAGCCTTAAGGTGGGACTCATTTTCCACTAATGGTGAATCATTCCTCTCCCAAAATTTTGAGAAATAATGAGAAAAATTTGCAACACCAGATCTGGAAATGTCTACTTGTCAGGTTGTTGAAGTCAATTCTATAGGAAATAGACAGAAAGTCTTCTCCAAGCTTCAAATGTGGTTGATTTGACTTGAAGCACATAGTTAACTTGTTCTCCACTTTTCAAAAACTAAATGCTTGATAAATATGCATACAAAACACATGCACAAAGGGGGAAAATGCTTGAGGGTTAGAAAATAGGGGTTTTCCTTGGTCAGACCCCACTTTGGTAATCAAACCCTTAATAGAATGAAGAAATGGAAGATAAAGATAAACTAATAACATGCAAATGATATCAACTTACCAAACCCTTTTTGATGAAATTCTGAAGATATGTCAATGACTTCCTTTGAATGCTTGATCGATGCTTGATTTGATGTTGTAAAGTGCTTGAATGCTTGAATTTGATGTATGATTGTAGCAAATTTTTTGAATGAATGAGGAGATGTAAAATGAAGTGTTCAAAATCACTTGTTTATACAATCTTGTGCCTTAGTAACCTATTAATACCTCATCATAGGCTGACATCAAGTGATTTTGAATAAAAAACCAAAAGGAAATTTGAAATATTTTGAATTTGGAGCGAAGGGTTACTCATTCACCACCCATGGCGAATGGGTCCCACCTAGGACTTGAAAGTAGGTGTTAGGAATTAGTTTATCTTTAATGTTGTTTGTCGGGTTTACATTAAAATAATGCACTTAATTAAGCTTTATAAGGGCATAAAGGGGTCAAATAAAGTATAAGAAAGGTGTAAATAGTGAAATTATGCCTAGAAAAGTGTGAAATCTTGTTACAAGACTTTACAACACTTCAAAATAGGACTTGATTATGAGTAAAAAGGTGATGTTTAGGTGAATTGTAATGAAGATAGTCTAGAAAAGTGTAGAAATGTGTTACAACACTTCACAACACCTTCACAAGACGTCATTATTTGCATTTTAAAGCTCTAATGTGAATGTTCAAGCCACATTACATCAATGAATCAAAGAAAAATAGATCTAACATCAAGAGGAAAAGCCTAAAAAGACCATGAAAATGACAAGTGGCCATTTTTTGATGGTATAGTTAGGTACTCATGTACAAATACAAATCAAATATCTCACAAATGAGAAAAAAGAAAACCAAGTGGGAAAAAATCCTCTCCAAAAGAGAGAAAAGATTCAATAATACTCTTCATGAACAATGAGAGGATAAAATTCCATGTGAGGAAAAAGACCCCCATAAGAGAGATGAAGAGAGACTATTCATCCCCCCTCAATGAGATAACCTACCACAAAGAAAATTTGGAAGCACACTAGTGGAGTAACACTGGAAACTTAATCTAAGCAACAAAGGATAAGATGATTCTAATGCTAGAAAAATTGGAGACTCTCAATTGTTGGAGCAATTTTGGATTCATGATAAAGGAACAATGGTATTGATGCCAACTAACATAGGAACACTCTCTATATGGAGAAACCTTGTAATTTGAATGAAGAAACAAAATATAGACCATTATTCTAGAACTGAAATGAAATGCAAGAATCATAATTGCACCTTCCAAAGTGAAAGTATGTCCAAGTGATCCTTACCAAAATGTGAAAATGCATAAATCTAAATAAAGGATACCTCATGATAAACCTTAAAAAGTGCACGTATGGCTTGATAAATCTCCTCAATACCTTTCCAATGCCACAAGAATTATGAAAATCATATGGAAAAAAGTTATGATCTCAAGATCCAAAAACTGATATCTGACTTCAAATAGAAAACACTAGCACCAAATAGCAAAATCTAGAAATATTACCTTCACCACTACAAATTACATTGAGCTGGCTTTTTTACGGTATCTTGTTTTTTAGTTTTTGACATCATGGCAAAAATTTATGAAATTTTGAAAAAATACTTGCTTTGGGAAATAGGGGGCTAAAAATGCCCCCCTAGGTGCATGATTGGTGATGCACCATGGTTTAAAATGTTACACAAAATAACCTAGGAAAATCATCTCCAAATACATCCTCCATAAAAATATGAGAGAAGCAAACTAGGCTATTTCATCAAAGAATGAAAATACATGAGATGAGATATATTACACAATGTACAAAGTGCCTTATAAAGGCATGAAAATATGTGGTGGGTGTAAAACTACTCGAAACAGGAAAAAACCACCCAACTAAATAAATGAAAAGCTAATGCCTAAGCAAACTTAAGTGTAAATGCAATTTACTCTAACACCCCCCCTTAAGTGCAACTTAGCGAGAATGAAGATGCAATATGGGTCTTAGCTACACAACCATTTTAGGTACCCATTTACAATGCAAAAAGAAATCTCTAATAACTAAAGAAAAGGAGAAAAAACTAGTGGGAAAAAAACCCTCTCCAAAAGGGAGAAAAGAAAGAAAAAAATACATGGATTGAGGACTCAATCACACCCCCCAAGGACTACATGCATCATGTATATACAATCAATATCCCCCCCATAAGAGGGAAAGAGAGAGACTATGTACCCCCCCACAATGTGTAATCACTTACAAAAATGGTAATTGCCTAAAGACAAAATAAAATCCAATGTCGACAAACAACTTGTCTCCCTTTTGGAAGAAACAAAACCAAGTACAAATGCAGGAATTTTTCCCACTCCTGGTAGGAATTGAAGGAAAGAAGCATGAAAATTTATGATGATGTCTCTGAAATCTGCTCATGTCTCACCAAGACCTTGGAAGATGATGCCACAAACCAATCAAGAACCTACCCAATCACAATAGGAGGTGACAAACAAGGTACCATTGGAAACTAATTCTAAGCATTCTCTAGAGATTGAGATGGAGTGACAATAGTTGTAGCACAGCTATCATCAAATAGGAGGGATATATACTCAAATCTTTCTTCCAAGTCATAAATGTGTGATTCCATGAACAGTGAACAATGTCCGGAAAATATGAATCCTAATCAAGAAGATAATGAAATACTTGTTGTAATGAATCACTGGATTTTCTCAATAAATCATTAATGCAAGATGAATGGTCCTCCTGAATAGGAATGATAGGAGCCTCAACCAATGACTCCATACAATGAATCACTAAAGTTGAAGGTACATCAACTATCCCTGATGGAGAAGAAGGATCATCTAAAGAATCCTCACTATCCTCATCTGAAAACTCAAAGTATTCCAAAACTTCAAACTCCTGCATAGTAGCATGATCATAGGGTATCCTGTTTGAAAAATGAAGAGGCACAAGACAATCTGAAATAGGATCATCTAGGAATAGCTGAGTATCAGGATCTTCATGTATTTCCAAAATTTAGTCCAAAGAATATGAGGACACTCAAAATGATCAATAACATTCAAATTGGCATCATAAATATGAATTGTAATAACTCCTAGGACATGGCCCCTTTTGCAATTCCATGCAAATTTCTTACTATTAGTACCAGGAAGGGGAACAAGATTATATAAATGTGGCAACAAATGAAGCCATCTAAGATGTTTTATGATACCTATATACACCTAAAATCGGTCAAGACAATTAATTAATTAAATACTAGTTATTTAATTAATGACCCCTTTTATTTCATCTACTTATAAATAAATTCTCAATTTATTTATATAGTTCACACTTTTCTAAATTCTTCATCTTAAACCACATTCTTCTAAATTTAGTTAAATAAACAAATGTATATAGTTTGTTTTTATTTAATTAAATATCTTCTCACTAAGTTTGAATAATTTCAAATTCAAATATAGTCACATGTTTACAACAATTTTTGGCCACATCATCAAATGTCACATGTATTTAAATATATCTAATATTTAGATTCCTAATTTGAATTTAGGCACATGTTGGACACTTGGAAATCTCACACACTTTATTCCTTCATACATTTGGCATGTTGCCTTTGGTCAAGGGAACATCCTCCATGATTCTTCCATCTCCACCATTCATCTCTCATGTTTGAATCTTGACCATTGATTGATGCCACATCACAAGATGCCTTGAAAATCCTATAAATACAACCTCTTGCTACAACATTTTTCATTATGTAGGAATAACATTGGAGAATTTGGAGCATTTAGAGTTTGAGAATTTAGCATTTATTATTTTAGCATTATAATATCATTTTAGATTAGAATCATTCCTTAGTTTATAGTTACATTTTAGTTATCGTCTTAGCTTGTATACAACATTTGCACCATATAATCTAGCATCATTATCCATTGTCAATATCATCATTATCATTTGCATCATGCAATATCATGTAGGAACTTGGGTTTCTTGTATTTTTAATAGCATCTCATTTGTCAAGTTTTCATTCTAACAATCATAGTGCACACACAAAATCTGAGCGCCAATATGATTTAATGAATCCTTGAGAATAGAAAAGAATGGAACAACTTTAGAATTTGTTTTGTTTTAATTTGGTTAATTATGTGATTCAAATCTTTAATGTGATACATTTCATTGAGTTTGTGTGTTTTATTATTGATTTACTAACCCCACAATTCACGCTTATAATACCATCTCTCCATTGTTTATAGTTTCCCCTTTTCAACATAATCACAACTAGATGAAATGAAAACCCCATAATCAACTATGACAAATCTCTAAGAATACAAAGACATTAACCTTCAATAATTAGAAACTCCCAAATACTACAAATTAAGCCTTCTCAAAATATTTTAGGAAGTAATAAAGCAAAAAAGGGCCAAGAATTTGAAAAAATGTGAGCAAAAAATTAAACACCTTACTAGGTTCTCATGCTAAATCACCAAGCTAGATCTCAAATCAACTCACCAAGAAACTCCAAAGAGCACAACAACACCAATCACCACACACGAGAAATAATCTATGAGACTTGCTCACAACATCCAAAAGAGGTGTAAAGCTATTTAAATAGCAAAAAGATACCCTACGCTACCAATGTGGGATTAATATTCTAGCAATGGTAAAAAAAAGTGAATTCCTTTCACGCTCAACAAAGAATAGCAACCAAAAAAAATGGATACCCTAAATATTTCACTACAAACTTTATAAAGTATGAAGTTTGAAAAAATGAATGGCTTGCAATGAAGAAAATGAGGCCTCCACCAAATAAATTTCCATTGCCTAAAATTTTCCTCTAACTACAATGATCAATTGACCTACCTTCTAATCGTTGTTCTTCTAAAGGAAAAATGGTTTATCAAAGGCTTGGGAGAAAATTCCAACAAAAGAAATTTGTAACCCCAATTAGATTCACACCTCCAAGTTTGATGTAGTTACAACTAGACAAAAAATGCCTCTTCAACAAAAATCCCCAGCCTCAAGGGTTTGAAATGTCTCTTTCAAATGGATCACAATCTCTTCAATTTGAAAGTATGACCTTTATTGATGATCAACCTACCAATTTCAAATCATGTCTTCTTAGGAACAATGCCCCACAAAAAAAGAAAATTGGGCCTCCAAATGATGACAACTACGACCTTTTTGCACCAATTTAATTATCATTTCCAATGTAAAAAAATGTTGCCTTCAGAATTGAAGTGTTTCCTCCAAAAGAATTTTGTGCGACCTTCAAACATGGAAATCAACCCCTCAAATTAGAAATGCCTCCAATCTGGTCTATCCACTCGTTCCTAAAAAAGACACCACCAATACACCAAAAATAGTGATTTTGAAAGTTTTATTTGCAGCCTAAGGTTCTGTTGATAGAGATTCCAAGCATTCAAATATGCCAACAACAATAATATATCATTTCCTTCAATTCACGTTTAGTCTTCAATTTCTCTCCAAACAACAAGAATCAAATCAAGCCTCAAAGAAAAAATGCCTAACTTAGTAGAGAATCAGTGTCTCCCAAAAAATAGCACCAAATGAAAAGAAACATCATGGCTCATCCTCACAATAGGAAATCACTCCCTACCAAATGGAAATTCTCTAGCAATCTCCAAATATCAGAGAAAGCAATCCCTCTTATGCAATCAATCTTCAAATAGCAAGAAATCAAAAATGAGGCAACTTTGAAATTTCAAATTTCAAATCTTGGAAAAAAAGATCTCAAACTCTTCTGATGAAAACTCTCATAGGAAGGAATGCAAAATGGGTGGCTCTAGTACCATGTCAAAGAAAATAACCCAGGAAAATCATCTGCAAATATATCCTCCACAAAATACAAGAGAAGGCAAACCAAACTATTTCACCAAAGAATGAAAATACAGGAGATGAGATATATTACACAATGTACAAAGTGCCTTAAAGGCATGAAAATATGTGGTGCATGTAAAACTACCAAAAATAGAACAAAACCACCCAACTAAATAAATGAAAAGATAATACCTAAGTAAACTTAAGCGTAAATGCAATTTACTCTAACATTAAAAAATGTGTCACCACCCTGGACCACTAGTAGAGTGGTGTGCAAGTGGTGGCTCAATGGTTTGGGGGAAGTGAGACTAAGCCACACTACCCATGGGTTAGCCCCCTTTTGTTGGTAGGAACCAAGGACTTCATAGTCTTGTGTGACCAAGTGCAACAACCAACAACCAAAATAAATGCAACATATAATTAAAAAAAAAACATTAATAAAAAATATCATACAATAGAGTAGGGGGATTCATCACCAGGGTATGTGCAGGATCATGGTGGGCCAAAAAGTGGTGATATAATGGGTATGTGTAGGGTATGTGGTTAACGACTTTTTTAAACCCAAAATTGATGAAATGAAAAGGGTTTTTAAAGGAGATTCTTAGCTTTCAACCAATATAAATTATGTTTTACTTTGAATTTAATAAATTATTATTATTCATTTTCTCTTTGAATTATGACTAAAGTCTTGATTGATAGGTTGATTGAAAAACATCTATAGCTTTCAACAGATCACATTTTTTGAATCTGAAACATGCTTTGCATTATAAGATTAAGAAAAGAAATTGAATTTCTTGAAGTTTTGACCAAGTTAAGGTGGTCGACAACAGTTTTTATATTTTTTAAAAGTTGTACTAAAAAATTCATAATTAATTGTTTACTTGGAAAAACATTACAAAAAATGCATCACATCTAGACATGAGTCCTCTAATTATATCTAAAATCTTATAAAAAAATATTATCATTTTATTGTGGTTAGGGTGGTTAGACGAGACACCTACTTCTTATTTTTTCCCGAAATTTAAGTACTCTGCATTGAAATTTCAAATTTTTACCAAATAGATTTTATTTATTTTTAAATAAACCTAGTAGTTTAGAAACTACATTCTATTTGCTATAGATTCTATTCTTACATATTATTGAAATAATATAGATAACTTATTCAAATTTTTACATCAGGTTGCCTAACTCTGATTTTTTTGAATTTTTTGCCACTTAAGGGCTTGTTTTTTCCATGATGATCCTGCACATACCCACTGAAAGGCTCTAGGTCACAAGAAATCCTCAAGGAATGAACTTCCCTAAACTACCTTAAGATGATTAATGAGTTAAGAGAAGGAAAAATGGGTTCAAAAGGAATGGAAAATAAAACTTTGTTTCCCTTTAGCTAATGATAGGTGTTTTAGAAATCAAGTGAGTAGACTACAAGGGTGTCAAACTATAACTTAGACAACTCTCTATCTAGGGATGACATGCGAACTAGAATTCACATGCCACACTAGAGTCTCAGGGATGTGTTGCCATCCTATACGAATAGTGAGTCGAATGAAAATCAAAAACACTCAAGGTCAACTTAAAACCTGAATAATAGAGTTTTACATTTTGATAGTTTAATATGAAAATGCAAAAATATGTTGTACAACAAGAAGAATACTGGAAATGATTATTCTAGTGAAAAAGGATAAGGGAAGAGTATAAAAATATACCTTTCACGCATAGTCCAATTTTCTAGCTAGCTTTGGGTGGGCAAACCTACACCTACACACATGAAAATTAGAAAAAAATTGGGCTATGATTTGAGATATGCCTCAATTAGACCCTGTTTCGGTGTTTCCACCTCCACAAACAACTAGATATGCAATGATATAGAAAAATTGATAAAGAAGAGAGAATAAAAATTAATTAGACCCCGTTTCAGTGTTTCCACCTCCACAAACAACTAGATATGCAATGATATAGAAAAAGTGATAAAGAAGAGAGAATAAAAATTACATAATAAGGTAGAGAGAAATGACAAACTAAATGCTACTCTATAAGATGATAGATGCAAGAAAATGAAAAGACATAATGTTACCATCCTTGCTATAAGCACTCAAGGCCAATAGAGGAAAGAAGAGAACAACACCACCACGCCAAGGAGATAGAACTTCATAAACATATAATAATTATGGTGTTAAAGTGAAGAGACAAAAGTAGAAGGTTGGTAGCAACAAGATAGAGCAAGAATGAACAAGTGAGAGAGAGAGACCTTGAGAATCAAAGAAGTAGCATGAGAGTGAGTTAGAGAATATAAGTGAATGAAAGAATGGGTTTGAATGGGTAGAATGGAGGCAAGGAGTAATTTTTCATCGGTCAAGACCTTGTAGAGGATGTTACATTCATGACCAACTAGGAAATATAATTCTTCTACGAATCCTAAAGGAAAGAATTTTTGTCGGGATGGTACCATGACATGTAGACATCTACATATAATGTATGTGTCCTCGAAAAATATTCCTCCATTGACGCAAAAAGATAGGGACACATGGGAAGATTGAGAAGATGATGTTTGGTTTATGCATCATCATACTTGTAGTTCTAAATTAGGGGTAAATAAATGGGAAGTTTTTCTAGGGTGAAAATTTGTGACATTACATTTTTCCCAACTTTAGCGAGCATACATGTCAGTGCATACATGAGCTAAAGTAGAAAGAGGTTGAAGAGAATGTACCAATAACATAGAGGAATTAGATCTTTTATACGACATACTTGGACATGAAATATGAATCCCCACAAGTTCTCAGTCCTACAAAGCTAGCTACAATCTCACCAAAAATATGTTAGTTTGTAAACAAAACATGTTAGGAATAAAAATCCAATCATAAGACACTTATTCATAAGACTTAATAAGACACAATCTAACATGATAAGACACAAACTAATCAGATGAACACAAGACACACACTAATTAGATAGATAGGCCTACAACTACTGCAAGCTACGTTGCAAGACAATCACAAAAAAAGGAGGGTCTAGTCAGGCTGCCCACAAGCTAGGCACCAACGTATAAGATGTCTAACACCAATACATGTGACAATATATTAGATAAAAGACACACATTGTTGGACACCAAATAATTCATTTGAGGACAAATCTTTCAATGGGGGCTCCTTCGGCAGGGAACCCCTCAAGACACCAAGGGACCCCCTTCAAAGGAACACTCCAATTGAAAGACACCACATTTTCTAAAAGTTATTCTATCATCAAAGAATCCTTTTGAAAGATTTCCCATCAAGCAATTTGTTGGAAATAATGCTCCTTATCAAAGGAAAAATTTTAGACTCTTTCATTTTAGAAAATGTGCTCCTTTTTTAAAGGAATGTTTTCAGACTCTTTCACACACGAGATCCTTTTTGAAAGAAAATTTCATCTTGGAATCTTGAGAGAATATAACATTTTCAAAAATTAAGGATTTCAATAAGGATTCTTTCATCAACAAATTCATTTTAAAGAAAATTTGACTCCAAGGAATCCGTTTGAAAGGATTCACCTTATTGAAAATTAGAACATGGTAGCCCCCCTTAGGATGGTGTGTGCTATGTAAAGGAGCATATGACATCCTAAGGAGAGAGAAAGGAGACGAAAATATGTGTCATGCAACACATGACAAGATATTTTTTTGGCATGTTGTCACACATGTGAGGGACAAAATATAAGAACGACAACATCAAGAAGTAGATAGAGAAAAAGAAATCAAGAGACACGGGGATTTGAGAATTTGAGATCATATTTGTTCACAAATACAAATGAATATAATATAGTATATGAATGAATGGTCATTAATCTAAAAAGTTATCAAAACATGAAGATAAATTAAAAATAAAAATTGGGTCAGCATAGAAGAAGGCTTAAATGCCCCCAATGCTTTGCAACATCCCAAATATCAAAAAGAAATTTCATGACACAGAAGAATGATGATACAAATAGAAGAATTGCATGAAAAAAAAAATCGTCCATGTATCCAAGCAGTTGCAAGGGTAGCATGGGTCCTCCAAGTAGGATCACAAACACATAAAGTTTTGGGATTAAGGTGTCTCAACCTTAGAGTCCTAATATTGATTTAATTTGATGTATTAATGTATTTATTTGTATTATTTGAATGCATGGGTCCTCCAAGTAGGATCACAAACACATAAAGTTTTGGGATTAAGGTGTCTCAACCTTAGAGTCCTAATATTGATTTAATTTGATGTATTAATGTATTTATTTGTATTATTTGAATGCTTATGGTGTCATGTCACAAATTAGGACCCACTGGTTGGGTGGCATCCCTATTGGAGGTGATTGGATGACACATAATCATCCCAAATGGATATAGGTGTCCCACTTTTGGATCTTTGACCTGACAGATTCTACGACATGTCATAAGGCATCTTTGAATGCATGGGAGAAAGTTCATGCCCAAGTTGGGTTATGAAAAACTATAAGAGAATCAAGTATTCTTGGTTAGTTATGACAGATTCTCTTACAGTTTTAAGTGTTGTTAGTTATGAAAGATTCTATGACAGTTGTAAGATGTGTAAGAAATCTATCATAGCCTATTTTTAGCATATTCTAGGCACCCAAGCTTGAGGAAGGAATATTTTCATGTTTGAGAATTGTAATGGGTGTAAGGGATGTTGTACATGTGTCCAAATGCATGTCTATGGCATGGGATATTATTCCATGTGGATTTTGATGACCCTCTTTTTCTAGATGCTTCTTGAACCTTCTATCTCTCTATATATTGAGTGCCTTGGATTGTAGAATATATAGTTTATTAGTAGGTAACGAAGTGTTGTCGGGTTAACTCTGGAATAGGTGTTTGCAATGAAGCACTTGTGTAAAATATTTGTACTTGGGTTGTATTGTAACTCCTATTTGAAATAATATAGAAGTATTGTGCTTTTCGAGGGTGGCATTTTTTACCCAAAAGGGTTTTCCCACATATATCTAGTGTATGTTGTTTTTGTGTACTTGTTCTATTCCATTACTCCTATGTGTTTCTCATTACTATAACTATATAAGGTGTTAAAGGATTTTTTTTAACTCTCCCTTATTTAGATTAGTGTAGGAAGTTTTTTTCGCTCACCCAACTTCATTTTAGTTGGTATCAGAGACTAGCCAGCCTTGGTTTCTTTGTTGGGTTAGAAGGGTTTTTTGAGTTGATCTTTATTTCAATGGGAGTTTAGCAGAAGTGTGTGTTTCATTAGCTTGTTCCAGGAATGAGATGGTAGGTGCATCTGGGAGTATTGAGATGGAGAAATTTAACAATGGTAATTTTGAACTTTGGAACCTCAAAATGGAAGACATGCTTGTGGACTGTGATCTATGGCTTGTAGTTTTTGGAACCATGCCATCAGGCATGAAACAAGAGGAATGGGATCTCATGGATAGGAAAGCCAAGGGTATTATTAGACTCTATTTGGTTGATTCCATCCTCCTTAATGTCTATGAAGAGAAAAATTATTCTTCTCTATGGAAGAAGCTTGGTGATGTCTATTAGGCTAAATCCTTGGTAAACAAGCTTTTCCTAAGAAAGAAGATGTGTTCTCTAAAAATGGAAGATGGAGGATTCATGGAAAATCATCTAAACTCTTTTGACATGTTGGTTTCACAACTTGGTTTTGTTGGAGACAAGATTAATGAACAAGACTATTGCATGCTTCTTTTGTGTTTAGTTCGAGACTCTTGGGATCATCTAGTAATGGCTACTAGAATCACTACTTCCACCTTGAAGATGGATGAGGTTTTTTCCTCATTATTATCTAAAGAGATGTGAAGGAAGTCTTCTGAGATGGCCAAGGAGGCCCTTGCAGTTCATGGTAGACCATAGGAGAGAGGCAAAAAGAAAGACAAGAAAACTAAGTCAAAGTCTCTGGGGAGATCTAAGTCTCTTGGTAAGAAGTCCAAGGAAAAATGTTGGAATTGTGTTGAAACTAGTCACATTCAGAAATATTGCAAGAAGGAGAAGAAGGAGAAGCATTTATTGTAGCCTTGGAAGCCCATTCATTGGATGATGTGTGGTTTATAGATTCAGAAGCATCCTTTCACATGACTTCTCATAGATTGGTTCTTGAAGTATGAGGAGTACAATGGTGGAGAGGTGTACCTGGGTGATTACTTTCACCTAAAGATTGTTGGTCATTGAAGAGTTAAAATCAGATTTCCTGATGGAAGAGTGAAGGGGATTGATGGTGTCTTGCATATTATGGGTTTTGATTGATGGATTAAAATACTTCCCAAATGATTTTTTTTTTAGAATTCCTTATATTTTAGATGCCTCATTGTTGCCCCAGTGGAAGGAATTAAGCTAGTACACTGCACCCTCGAGATATTGGGTGGAAATTTTGGGTTAATCTCACAACAAAGATTCAAGATCAATTTAGCTCAAAGAGGACTAGAAAGCTTAGATATCTGATGTAGAGAGATTTGATGATGTATAGACAGTCATCAGCCATGGAAGCCTCATGTATATATTGATATATCACATACCTTGATACTTGGATATAAATTTTAGTAAAGATAGAATGAGAAGAATAAGATGGATGGAAGAATGAGATGGATGGATTGACCATTGATGTCAAGATTGATTCAGAAGTCCAACAAGTCCATGATTATTCAATACTTTATTACATATGATGATGAGAGTGATGATTTTCTCATATCTAGGATTGGGACTCTCTGTCATTCCTTATTTTTGATATAACACAAACATAATGCATCATGGTATGGAAAACTAGGATGGCATTGTATCTAGTGCAATGGAATTTGACTCTGTAAATAGATAGGATAATCCTTGTTGATGAGTGCTCATTATGAAACTTTAATTAGTCCTTTCTATATTTTCAAAGACTTTATTATATATTAATTAACTATGCTGGTGGTAGACTATATGCTTGAAGGTTTGCTTGTTTTTTCCTTATATTTAACTAATTGGAAGATATATTAGAAATGATATTTTGCATTAAATGTGTTTCTTTTTAATGATGATTAATGATGAAATGATTATGCAATGTGAGATCTTTTGCTATCATAATAGCATCCTATCTTTAAGGATTTTTTTTAGTTGATTAAATGTTGACTTCATGAGGTGGACGTGTTAAACTCCTTGTTTAAAAATCTTGCAATTTGTCTTGCTCCTAATTACTCTAGTTGGATCCTGATGAGTGCTTCCAAATTGAATTCTTCATTCAGTTTGAGAACTCCTTGTTTAGCTATTATCATGTGGTAGATTTCTTTATGACACTTTCGGTTCTATTTAGTTTAGTTTTTGTCGCTTTGTATCTTGGTAGGCTACACCATTTTTTGTATTCAAATAAGTAGATATTCTTATAAATATCCATTCTTATTTTAGTCTAGAGTTAGTTAATCTTTCACTTTAGCATTGTAATGTCAGTAATTTGCACTTTTGGTCTAATCACCTATTTTGGTCAATTGGAATGGAAATAAGGATTTCATTTGAATCTCAATGTTTAGGTCCCACCAGAGGAAGAGCAGGGTCCGCTCAATAGAAGGAGGTGACCTTGTCTAATGTTCTTTGATTCAGTTGATTTCTATTTAATTCATGTCAGTTGGAAAGCTAGGAATGTTGATCTCTATTTAAATCATTGCTAGTGAATGTGATTACTCATATTCTTAGATTAAGTTCATTGTGTTCTCAAGATGGTTTATTATGGTTACTGTAGATTTAATTACTATTCATAAGAATTAGACTCATTGGTTATTTTCAAATGCATGTAGTTTTCATGGAAGAGATAATGATGACTTATGGGAAGATGAAATTGAAGCTTGTTTGGAATTTTTTTATGGCATTTAGTGTTACTATTTTCTAGGTAAATAAAAAAATTTCAAACATAAATAGATTCCTTTTTTAAAATGTAAATAGATTTCCTTTTTGAAGTACATTTCAATTCTAAATTTTAGATTAAAAGTAAATTTGGTTTTTAGCTTAATCCTTCCATGAATCAATTGTAATTAGGTCAAGTGAAGTCTGAACTAAGTTATTGGAGTCTGAACAATCATTAGTTAAGAGATAAGTTAGGATTAATTCTTTAGAATTAGTTAGAAACAAGTTGTTAAAATCCACTCCCGAGAGCTCCTAAAAGCTCTTGAAGGAGTTAAATCACAACCAAAAGTCACTATTTATAGTGCAAAACCCCCCCAATTCATGGAAACACCCTTATCGCATACAACTCTAAGATAGACTCAATTCGATAATTGATATATTAAATGATGCAAAAAGTGACATCAACTACCTTGCTCATCATTTTTGCCATCATTTCTAGGGAATTAAAAGATCTAGCTATTTAAGTTTCAAGCCTTAGTTTTAATAAGAAAGATAGTTTAGATTGTGGATGAGACAAGCTAGAGACCCTCTAGGAAGATTTCAAGGTTTCATGTCAGACCTATTCAACTATACAGCCGATAACCATAAGTTAAAACTATTTCCTTCTACATTGAAAGAGTCAGCTTTACACTAGTTCATGGGTTTAGGTATAGGAAAAATCTCAACTTGGTAGGAAATGGAAATTGCATATTTGGATAAATATCAAGATTACTGTCGAGTAAGAGATAGGAAAGAGGAGTTATTTCAAATGAGACAATTGGGAGATGAAATCCTGGAAGATTATGCTGATAGATTTTAGTTTGTGTATAACATATGTGGTAATGGTTTGGATAATGAGATTAGTAAGACAATTTTTCTAAAAGGAATTGATGATAAATGTAGAGAATCTTTAAATCTTATGGGTAAAGGAGACGTCAATAAGATTTCTTTGAAATAAATTATTGAGTTATATAGAAACTACTCTAGGACTAGAGCAGGGACTAGAATCTCTCAAAGGAACAAATTTCTTACTCCTGATGTATCTCAAGTAAAGGAAGAAATTACAAATTTGAAAACTAATTTATTGCTTCATCTCAACATGCAAGGAGATAAAAAGACTACTGAACCTTTATCCATTTATTGTTCCAAATGTAGAGGTAAACATATTTTGAGAGAATTTCCATTAAATAAAATTGATCTCCATGAAATCTGTGAAAACCATCATGCAACAAGTTATTGTAGTATTTTACTTGGAACTAAGAATCATTTGAAGAAACAACCTAAAGTAGAAGAAGAACTTAACTATGTTAGACAGAGACCCCAGAATATAGGATGCAATGCTAATCAAGGGAAATATGGTCCTAGGGCTAATTGGAATCAAAATCCTTGGCCAAATGAAAACCAATGGACTCCTTACCAAGCACAACCACCACCTAAATTTTGGGTTCAACTCGAATGGATGAATCCTCAGTGGAATCAACCACACTGGCAACCAAATCAGTCACAAAGGTAGTAAAACAAACCAAAATGGTAGAAAAATCAAACACAATTTCAACCATTGAAAAATCAGGGACCTATGCATCCTTGGGGATAGTCACCTCCATTAGTCACTAGTCCTAATCCTCAGTTTCTAGCACAACCTGTTTCAAATCTGAAAAACAATCATAATGATGTCAATCCTCCTACTTTCAATGTGATAGATGCTAATGATATTCAGTTGAGGAATTGAAATGTTTCATTCATACCAAATGTTAAAATCGAAAAAGTGAGAAATAAAAAGAGTGTTTGAAGGAATATCAGAACTCTAATGATGAACAAAAGGTTAGGAAAGAACCTTATCCTAAACATTTAAAAATAGAACAAGTAGCTCCTAACAAATCTCAACCAAATTACATGAATGTGGTAGATTCTCAACTTCTCTGTGAACTGAAAGAGATCAATATTGAGATACCATTATTGCAGGCCATTAAAGACACGCAAGAAACTACCTCCTATAATACAAATAGGGACTAAACTCACTGATGTTGTATCAAAAAGATTACTATCTCAAAAATATAATGATCCTCGTAGTCCTATGATAACTTTAAGTATTAGAGGGATTGAGATAACCAAAATAATAATTGATTTAGGATCAAATATCAATGTTATCACATCAAAAACTATTGAATTATTGGGTATGACAACTATTCAACACAAAACAATTGTTGTACAGTTGGTAGATCAATCTACTACTAGACCTGAAGGTGTTATTGAAGACATTATGGTTACTATTGATACATGCGATTATCTAGTCAAATTTTTAGTTATTAAAGCTAGAAAAAAGAATTATGGTTATCCAATTATCTTAGGTAGACCATGGTTGGCTACTATAGCAGCATTGATAGATTGTAGATTAGGAAGTATGATTATTTCTAATGGTCAAAAATAGAAGGAATTATCACTTTTCCTCCTTCCCAACCATCATTCTAGCCGAATACTCAACTTTGGGTTGATGAGGAGAAGGATCCAAAAGGAGATGGAATTGTATAATTAGCTATTTTTACTCGGTAGAACATATTGAGGAATATGAGGAACAAGATCTTAATTATGAAAAAATTGGTCAAGAAAAAGAGAACTGTCAAGTACATCAAAAAAATTCACACACTTGTCCCTTAAACACACTTTTTGGAGATCCACTTGATTCTAAGAATAAGACTAAAGAAATAACAACAGCAGGGGATAAGCCTCTTTTCATTAATTCATCCTTGTCTTCTTCCCAAGAAAAGGAATTGAAGCAAACTTTAGAAAATAATTCTGAAGTATTTTCTTGGGAATATAAAGACATGAGAGGAATTCACCCTTCTATTTGTACTCAACATATTTATACTAAAGATGTTAAACCAGTAAGGCAAGGTAAAAGAAGGATCAATCCTGCTCTATGAGATATTGTGAAACAAGAGATAGAGAAATGTTTGAAAGTAGGATTTATTTATCCAATATCTGATAGTCAATAGGTTTCTCCATTAGTTATTGTTCCTAATAAAAATGGAAAATGGCATGTATGTGTGGACTTCAGAGAATTAAACAAAGCCACTAAAAAAGATCATTTTCCTTTGTCATTTATTGATCAAGTACTGGATAACCTAGCTTGTAGTAGTTATTTCTATTTCTTAGATGGATTTAGTGGTTATAATTAGATCCAAGTGGCTTCTGAAGACCAAGATAAGACTACCTTTACATGTCCTTGGGGAACATATTCTTATATAGTTTTACCATTTGGACCATGCAATGCACCAACAACATTTTAGAGAGTTGTCTTGGCAATTTTTGCAGATTTGACTACCTCATGTGTAGAAGTTTATATGGATGACTTCACAGTTCATGCACAAACATTTGAGGAAGCACTTGAGAGTTTGAATAATTTTTTGCAAATATGTAAGGATTGTTGGCCTCCTACAATGATATTAATAACTAAGCCTTTAAAACCATGATTAAGAGATTGGACATCTAACCTAAATAGCCATTTTAATCATCATGAAGGTGAATTTAACTTGTCAACCTAGGGACGTGAATTTGAAATGGGTCAGCAAGTATGTGCACTAGGAACTCAAGGTAGCCATTTCATTCAATAGCTAAGGAACACACAATACTGAAAGTAAATTACGTGGAAAGGAATGAAACAAATGTTGAACATCAATCAATGACTATGCTAAGCTGAAATGCATAACATGAATAAAAATATGAGCAACAAACAGGACATTACTCTATCTGCATTGGTTGCAGGAACAGTCACAAAATAAAATTCTAGTGGTTGCAACAACAGTCGATGCCAAATTTCTAACTAAGTACTAAACAACAAGTAATACTAAACTAATGCTAAACTAAGAAGACAAATTACTCACCAAGTGGGCCCCCTTGGATAAGTATCCTCTAAAACTAATGAAAACTTAGATGCTCGAACTCAAAAAAATATTTTATTCACTGTGAATCATGAGTAAAAAAGAGTAATGTATCTGTATTACTGAAAACTAGAGAGTGCAAGTACATTATCAAATTATGCAACCTCCTAAAGAAGGAGCATCAGATCATTATTAATGTTAATAGCTAAATGAAATAGTCAACTCCATGAATGGGAGGATGCCATTTAGGGAAAACAAAAGAAATGGAGTGATGGCAGTTATGGGTGCATGGAATTTGGTTAGAAATGCAGATCCAAACACAGATTTAGCTCAATAGTAACACTCGTGCATGCTCGGTCATTAAATTCCACTACAAGGCTATTACATTCAATTGCATGAATAATCTTATGCCATCGGCCTCCTTTGACTTGGAGCGATTGCTTAGTTGGATGTTATGGTGCATGCCTAGTTGGTGGTGTCTTCCTTAACTTAGCATATTAAATCTACATGGTAAAGTCAGTATGCATAATAACTGCACATCTATAACCACCTTAAGGAATATTCATTAACAACATGAAAAATCAATATCGATAATCCACATAATATGCCAAATGTCATTAAAGCTTGCAGAGATATGATTAAGTGCAATGTCAATGGTTTGAGGGAAACATTATGAAAATACCAACATTTAACATTAAATTCCATGACATCTACCATCAAACAAACTATAAATTCTACCCAAAATTGGACCAAAAACTAGGCTCATCACTCCCCCCAACCTAACATTTTGTTTCTCCTCCAACAGGGGAAGGGTTGTTCTTCTGCTTAGTCAAAGCTCTAAAGTTTACAACTAATAGTTTCCTAATATCAGTGGATGCAGTGTGTGAATCAGGATCCCAATAGAATCCTCCCAATCTTTCAAATTTATTCCATCTCTACTTTTCTGAAGCAATGTCATACTAGTAGAACCTGAAGTTTGGCGAGCCACATGAGCATGGTTAGCTAGAAAGTTAGGGGAAGCCAAGATCACCCCTGAGTTCTCCCAATCTGAATATACCTATTAATACTCTTTAGTGTTGCAACATAATTGTGGATGGAATGAGGCTCAACCTACTTCAGCTCATCAAATAGACTATTCCATCATTGTGATAGGCATCTTCTCATAGTTTCCTCCTTTGTTGTTGTCTTTACCTCATATTCATTGTAAACTACCTCAATCCAAGACATAATCCTGTTTCCATAACTAGGTCTAAGAAGCATTCTATGTCATTCTCTATAAATATCCCTTGAGTTGCTTGATTCAACTCTAACAAGCAGAGGGATATCAAACTCCAATTGCTTATAAGCTCCTTGTTGCAATCCCCAACTAATCTCATTTTGTATTCAAGAAATAAATTCTCTCAATTGGACATCCCCAACATACAACAATTTCCAATCATGGTCTTGATTTATAGAAAAATTATGTAAATAAAACTCACATAACAAATTCTTCATTTCAAGGGAGGCAATCCTATAAGCATTGGAAAATTCAATGGGGGTGTCAATAGAAGAATTCAAACTTGAGGAAATCCTTGACAACTTAAAAGAGAGATACTTATCTTTCACGATCAAAGCATAGACCCTTGGAGGGGTCCTACATTCCAAAATTTGTGGTGCCAAAGCTACCATATCATCCACCCTCTACTTCAAGGTGGCTATTTTTGCATCTTTATCTTCAATCTCCTCATCCTTCTTTTGAATTTCCTTCTTCAATTTCTATTTTTCCTTTTTCCATTCTTCCTCCCTTCTTTGTATTTCTTTCCATAAATTCAAAATTGCTACATGTACTGTAAAATCAGGAGGATTATGAATTCCTACCAATTTTTTTGTCGATGGAGGCTCCTCATATGGAAAAATCTGCATGCACTTAGGCTGTCCAGTTATCTCTGGCTATAGGGACACTATTTATCCTTTCACCTCATGTTGTAGGGACTCTTGTTCTAGTTATGGTTGTTGTTGCAAGACATCTTGTTGTAGGAATTCTTGCTCATGCTGCAGAAAATCCTAATTTTCTTCAAACTCTTATGCAATGCTAGCAAGATCAGCCAGTGTTATATTTGTTGCTCTCCCAAATATATCATCTTCTTCAACATTCTCCTACCCCATTGGAGCTTCAAGATCCTCATGTGATATCTCACTAGGCTTAGGGATTTCCTGTGGAGGCGTACCAATCACAAGCCTAGTTGGTTTTGATTTCTTGGAAGTTTTCTCACAATTTCCTTTGGCTTTAGAATGAACAGTGTCAACCTTCCTCTTTTTAGAACTTGGCACCTTTCTTTCTACAAGTTGTGTTTTGGCCTTTCCTTTTCTCATTTATATTTCTCTCTTTTGTGCCCTAGTTTTCATCAAGGTTTCAAGTGGAATGTCATCATCAAAATCAAAGGAAGAACTTTCTTTTTCTGATTGCTTTGTTTTAGAAGAACTAATTTCTATGGTTTATTCTACTATAGGAGGATTCACACAAGAGCCAACACTAGAGGTTGAAGTGCCAAGAGGGGCTTTAGTTGTGCTCACTCTCCTACTAGACCTACAGTGTTGAGTTAAATCCCTAGGTTGCAAGTGCTCATGTCTAATTTGATCAACATTTATAAATTCTTCCCAGGCTATTGTAGATACATCATGCAAAGACTTTTCAACCAGCAATTTAATTAGACAATGGTGGGAAACAAAATTATCCCTACCTTTTTGGGTCTTGGTTGTCATGATTGAGAGAAGATTGTATAGAACATTAGGCACATTCATCCTCCTTTTGTGCCTCACGTGATTCAAAACCTTGAAGTGTATAGAATGCAAATTTGGTTGGCGACCCTCACAAGTGATGTATTTGATAACATAAATGGATACATGCTTCCATGGCGCAGGAAAAGACATTCTCTTTTCACCCTATTTATCAACGCTCAATGGGGGGTCATTCAGCTCTATAAATTCAGCCCTATTGATCTGGCATCTTTGGAGATAGGGTAATTCTTTCCATCAACTGGTAACCCTGTGACCTCTGCAATTCTTTCCTCAGTTGCCACAACTTCCAACCCTTTTACTGTGGATTTCTCTTCAAAAAATGTATGGGTGAATTCAAGGGAAATGCTTTCATCAAAGCCATCCAGCTTTAGGAAGTAATCTGACCATCTGCTATTTCTAAATTCGGCTAGGCATTGTGCATCCTGCAATAAAACATCATACACCATGGGTTCATTTTGAATTAATCCACCTCCTATTGTCTATAATCAAACAAATGATCTGCAACTTCTTTTGTCCAATTCCCATATAAAAATAAAGTTCACTTTCCTGTAGTACCTACTAAACTTCCACTGCCAATCTCGACTTGATTTCCTTTTCTTTGTTTCACTTTTTTTTCTTTAAACTCAAGATTATGACAGAGTCAATAATTGGAAGAAAAGGAGTGATAAAGGGGAATTATGATGGGAAGAAATGGCAATTGTAGTTAATGTCACTTCACACATGCAAGTCGTCCTCTCACTTAGATTTCAAATCAACTCATTTTAAATTTTTTGATGTAGCCTAGCATAAATTGACACATGGGCAATATATTTACATCATTTCCTTTCCCTTCCCCCCAACCTAAATTTGGACATGTGTCCACACATGCAAAATCAGAGTGGTGATTTGACAGTGAATGATGGAATTTTATGTAAAATTATATACTAATGTATAGTGATTAAATGAATGCACTTAAAAGATGATCAAAGATAGCAATTAATGCACACATACCTGAATGTGTGGAATATTTTCTGCAAAGATCATGGAGAAAGTACCACTCACCTTTTAGGAAATAAATTGATCAATTAATGAAAATGAAGTGGAGTGAGGTGAGGTGGAATGAACTGATAGAAGAGAGAGAAAGGTGGTGATGGATGGGTGAAGAAATGTACTTCCACATAAGTGAAATTCTTTATTATGAGAGAGTGCATACCTTAATTAGCTAGAAGGAGGGACCCTAGGTCCATTCCTTTCAGCTACAAGAAGCTTTGGTGCTGAGTGGTGGCTAAATTGCTACAGGAACTCTTCTTTGGAAATTGGCTTGTGATATAATCTGAGGTGATGACCATTGACAAGTAATTTGAACCTTACATGGTCAATGGTAGTAAGCTAAAAAACTCCATTAGGGAAGACCTCAACAACTTCATATGGTCCTAGTCACCTTGTCTATAATTTTCTAGCATTGTCATGGTATCTTGAGTCACAGAGCAAGGCCCAATCTCTTGGTTGAAATTTCTTGTCCTTGATAAAATTGGCATGCCACTTGATTCTCTAATTTTTCACCACTTTTGTATGCTACAGGGCTCCTCTTCTTATCTCATCCAAAGCATTTATCTGCATGATTCTTTCTCTTTGTGCCTTAGAAATATCCATCCCCAAATCTATTGTAGTCTGTAGAGTCTTATATTCAAATTCAATTGGCATCATAGCTTTCTTCCCATATAGCAACTCAAATAGGGTGAAGCCTGTAGTTGTTTTCCAGATTGTCCTATAGTCCCAAACAGGTTTTGGTAATGTTTTTTCCCAATCCTTTTTAAGAATAGCTACTATTTTAGTAAAAATTGCTTCAATCTCTTTGTTGGTCACTTCAACTTGGCCATTCGCTTGTGGGTGATAAGGAGTAGAATTCTTGTGCCTTATGTTGTACTCATTAACTAGTGCTACAACAAGGGTTGATGTGAATTGTGCCCCTTGATTAGTCACTATTTCTCTTGGGACTCCATATCTTGTGAAAATCTCATAAAAAAATTTTGCAACCTTGTTATCTCTTGCATGCTTCATGGCCTTAACTTCTACCCACTTTGTCACATAATCAGTGCATACCAATATATAAGACTTACCATTTGATGGAGGGTCAATGGGGCCCACAAAATTTAATCCCCACTTATTAAAGGGAGTAATTACTACCTGAGGACATAGTGGCATCTCATCAGATCTGGTTGGTCTGCCCATTCTTTGACATCTATCGCATTTTCTAGTATAACTTCCTGGATCCTTGTGGAGTATTGGCCAGTAATATCCTATGTTCAAAACCTTCATTTTTGTCCTCTTGGCCACAAAGTGTCCTCCACATGGTTTTTTGTGGCATGCATGAAAAATTTCATATGTCTCATCTTCTCTCACACCCTTCCTCATGAGATGGTCAGGTCTAGTATAAAACAAACATCCAACAATCCAAGAGAAAGGAAGAGATTTTTCAATGAGTGCCCTTTTCTCTCTTGGAGAGAACTGAGAAGGAATTCTACCTATGACCAAGTAATTGGCTATGTCAGCATACCAGGATGTTTGTACATTGAGGGATAATAGATGCTCGTCAAGGAAAGATTCATCTATGGGATGATTATCTTCTGATGTAGTTAGCCTTGAAAGAAAATTTGCAACAACATTGGACTTCCCTGGCTTATCCACAATGGTTATATCAAAATATTGTATCAACAATACCCATCTTGCAAATCTACCCACGATCAAAGGTTTATTCATGAGATATCTAATTGTTCCATGATCAGTGCGCACAAATATTCGGTAGCTTGATATGTAATTTTTGAATTTTTTCATTGCATAGATTACTGCCAACATTTCTTTTTTTGTCACTGTATAATTAAATTCGGCTCCTTGTAGATTTTTGTTGACAAAGTAAATGGTGTTTTCAACAACTCCTTTCTATCCTAATACTGCTCCTATGGCATAATCTGATGTACCAGTATGGATGTGGAAAGGAAGCTCCCAATTAGGCCCTTTTAGTACAGGAGCATGAGTTAAAGTTGCCTTCAAGTTAGAAAACCCCTTGTCACAGGTTTCAATCCACTGAAATTTAGCATCTTTAGTGAGAAGAGTGTACAATGGTGTTACTACCTTGCTAAAATCCTTGATGAAATGCCTATAATATCTTGCATGACCCAAGAAACTCCTAACATCCTTATGTTTTGCAGGTGTGGGTAGATTTGTGATTGCCTCAATCTTTGCAGGATCTACTTGAATTCCCTTATGGGAGATGTAGTGGCCAAGAACTACACCTTCCTACATCATCCTGAAGCACTTTTCACTGTTTAAGGACAAGTTTTGGTCTTCACATCTCTACAAGACCCTTTTGAGATTTTCCAACTCTTGATTAAAATCAACACCATAAGTGGTAAAGTCATCCATATAAATTTTCATGCAATCATGAGAAATGTCTGAGAAGATGCTAATGACTGTCCTCTGAAAAGTTATAGGTGCATTGTATAAGCCAAATGGGAGCACCAAATAGGAATAGGTCCCCCATGGACAAGTAAATGTAGTCTTCTCCTGGTCCTCTAGTGCAATTTGGATCTGGTTGTAGTTGTTAAATCCATCTAGAAAAGAAAATTATTTCTTTCCTGCAAGTGTGTCCAAAACTTGATCAATTAAGGATAAAGGAAAGTGATCCTTCTTGGTGGCAGCATTAAGATCCCTATAATCAACACAAAATCACCATTCCCCTCCCCTCTTGGGAACAATCACTAATGGAGACACCCACTGACTATCTAAAATGGGGTAGATAAATCCTGCATCTAGTAATTTTTGCAGTTCTCCTTTCACAATCTCTCTTAGTGCAGAGTCAATTCTTCTTTGTGGTTGTCGTACTAGGGTGCAATCATCTCTAATGTAAATTCTATGTGTACAAAGTTTAGTATCCAATCCCTTCATATCATGAGAATCCCATGAAAATGCATGTTGATGGGTCCTTAAAAGGTTCACCAATAACAATTGTTGTTCCTCATTTAGTTTACTATTAACATTCAAATATTTTCCTTTAGACACCTGTACTTGTGTAGTTAACTCTATCATGGCTACTTCATTAACACATGGTACCTTTATCTCATATGGTAGGAATGTATGGGACATACATGTTGCTGCAAGAAGTTTGTATGTAGGAATAGTGGCTACAAGAAGAGCATCTGTAGGAAGAATGTCTGCAGGAACAATGGTTGTAGGAAGAGCAGGAAGAAGTGTCTTGACTAGAGTAGTAGAATGAGAAGATGATGTTTCCTCCACTTCACAATGGTTTTGAATAATGGTAGACAATACTTCATCTTCTTCTTGGAGTTGCATGAAAGAGCTTCTACCTAGCATCGTAAGTTGTGCCATAGAGTTAACTTCATTGGCATCTTCACCAACATGTGGCCATACGGGATTATCTTCATCATGAGATGGCTGAGCAGGTAGATAAAGAAAAATATTTTTAGTGCTCCTCCCATCTGAAATGGTCATGTCACCTGATCGACATCCAATGTATGCATCTGTAGTTGCTAACCATAGCCTTCCAAGAATAATGGGATACCCGCCTAGTGTAGCTTTAGGAGAAAGAATCATAAAGTCTATTGGGTACTCCAGGGAGTCTAGAACTACCACAAGATCCTCCACTACATGATTAGGCTTAACAGTAGAGCTATCAACAAGTTGCAGGACAATAGAAGTGGAACTTATGCTTGTGATATTTAGTTGTTGCGGGATGTCTTTGGTCATTACATTTGTTGTTTCCCCTAAATCAATTAGAGCATTCTTTACTTGGACCCTGTTTATAACAACTACTACCACATGACTTCCTGGGTCATTATACTTGGAAATAGTCACTTTTCCTAGCATGATGTTAGCTAGTTATCCCACCACATGATTTGTACAGTTGGGTCCTTCTTTTTCCTACTTAGCTTTTTAAGATATGCCTCCTTGATTTCCTTGTCATAGATTGAAACATCCTTTATGGCCTGAAATAGAGGTATCTGGACACATATATGCTTCAACTGATCCAAGATATCAAAATTTGTATCCTCATTCTCTTCCTTCTTCTTGGAAACTTCCAATCTCTAAGGAAATGGTGGCTCTTGTTTAGCCTACTTGACTTGGACTCGTTCAAGATTCTTAGGTACACTAGGTTGAATGGGATCATTTAGAGGCTCCTCCTCCTCTTCCACATAGAGCTCAGTGATAATGGGCTTGGATGGGGCTGGTAGATTAGTACTTGAATGCAATTGGATATCACTTACACTCATAGCATATGCAAGGAATTGATTTGAATTAGCAGAGTAGGCATGTTATTGTTTTGGTTTGTTATTTGGATTGGGTGTGGATTGAATTGGTAGTTGAGTAGGTTTAGTTGAATTTGAGTTGGGATTAGCAGGTGGAGGCATTATAGTAGGTTGTTGGGGCTGAGAAGGTGGTTGCATGTAACTATTTGTCTAAGTAGACCATTGTTTCCCTCCTCTCCATTGATTTGTTTGCTACCAATTTCCTAGAGGTGGCTGCCAATGTCTTTGAAATTGCTACTAATTCCCCTGATGTTGCTGCCATTGGGGTGGAGAATTCTGATGACTAGGCCAAGCATTTGGAGGGTTACTCCAAGGCTGTGATGGATACCCTCCATAACTGGGTGGATATGGGGGTTTTCATTGGTTACCATAGGAATATGAATTGAAATATGGCCCAACATAGGATAGTCGATCCAGTGGCATACCTTGTCATGGAGCCCAAGGCTTCCTTTGTACAACATAGTAGACTTGGTCTTCTTCAATCTATATTGGCTTGAACTTAGGTGGAACCTACTTGCTTTCAAAATTAGCTACTATTTTACATCTGCAGCCCTTCTTCTTTTGTCTATAGTGGGGACAATACTCTGTTAGCATTGCCTTTGCCTCCTCTTACTTCTTCTTGGACTGAAGTGTATCTAGCTGAGTAGCTAGATTATTGATAATGTATTGCATGAAGTCTTCCAATAAATGAGTAATATCCATTCTTGAGACTCCACTGGTAGTTGACTTACCCATGGAAGATTGGTAAGCTCTACCTTTCTTTGAAGTTTCCCTAGAGTAATTCTGGCATATTTTCTTGATATCTTCCCAAGAAATTTGGGAAATATCTCCTCCTCCCATGAGGTCCAAGGCATCAGTGAAACTATCATTGATTCCCCTTAGGAAAAGAAACTTCTGTGATTTTTCATTAAGTGTATGGTGTGGAGATTTTTGTAGGAAAATTTGAAACCTTGCAATGTAATCTTCTAGGCTCTCATCTTCCTTTTGCTGCATCCTAAAAATGTCACCTCCTCTCATGTCACTGCATTTGCAATATTCCTTGTATTTCTCAAAGAATTTTGTCTTCTTGTCTTCCCAAGTTTCCACATTATCTCTACCTAGGCTCATGAACCATATTAATGTAGTCTCTTTCAAAGTGGTAGGAAATAGGTTAAGCCTATGGGAATCAGTAGTATAATCATAACTCCTGTAGTGTATGACAAACTCAAATAAAAAGGTATATGGATATTTTGTGACAAGTCCATAAAACTTTGGGAGTGTTGATGTAGGAATGTTCTTGATTTTTTCAACTTCATTCTGATGGAAAATGGGGAAAGGAAAAGCTAGTTAGTTAGGTATGTTCCTATTTGCATCACCCATGCCTGCTTGATGTGGTTCCTAAACAAAGGGGTTCTCAAGCTGATTTTGATCTTTAGAGGAGACTTTAGAACTAGTTAGATTAGGATATGCATCAAAAAAGGGGTGTGGATCTTCTTCTTCCTCTTCTGGTAGATTCTAATAGTAAACTAACTGGAATGGATTAGGATTGTTAGGAAGGAATCTCCCATAAGCATCCCTTATCCTTCCTCTATGCATGTAGTATCACTCACTATTAATCATTTCACATAAACAATTGGTAAAGAATAAGGGGGGTCATTACTTCCTAAATGAGGGTATACTAAGAAAAAAATATAGAAACACTACAACAAGAAAAACTACCAATGACTCCAAAAGACTCCCTAGTTTGACACCATCCCCGGAAATGACACCAAAAATTTTTGCCTCCTACAATGATCTTAATAACTAAGTCATTAAAACCATCATTTAGAGATTGGACATCTAACCTGAATAGCCATTTCAATCATCATGAAGGTGCATTTAACTTTTCAACCCAGGGACGTGAACTTGAAATGATTCAGCACAGTATGTGCACTAGGAACTCAAGGTAGCCATTTCATTCTATAGCTAAGAAATATGCAGTACTAAAAGTAAATTGCTTGGAAAGGAATGAAAAAAATATTGAACATCAATCAATGAATATGCTAACCTAAAATGCATAACAGGAATAAAAATCTAAGCAACAAACAGGACATTAATTTGTTTACTTTGGCTGCAAGAACATTCACAAAATGAAATTCTAGTGGTTGTAGGAACAGTCGGTGCTAGACTTCTAACTAAGTACTAAACAACAAGTAATACTAAACTAATGCTAAACTAAGAAGAAGGATTACTCACCAAGTGGGCCCCCTTGGATAAGTATCCTCTAAAACTAATGAAAACTCAAATGCTCGAACTTAGAACTTTATTTTATTCACTGTGAATCATGAGTACAAAAGAGTAATGTATCTGTATTACTAAAGATTGGAGAGTGCAAGTATAATATCTAATCGTGTAACCTCCTAAAGAAGGAGCATTATATCATTATTTATACTAATAGCTAAATGAGGCAATCAACTCCATGATTGGGAGGACACCATTTAGGGAAAACAGAGGAAATGGAGTGATGGCAGTTACACGTGTATGGAATCTAGTTAGACATGTAGGTCCAAACATAGATTTAGCTCAGCAGTAATGACCATGCATGCTCGATCATTAAATTCCACTACAAGGTGGTTACGTTCAATTGCATGAATAATCTTTTGTCATCGGCCTCCTTTGACTTGGAGCGATTCCTTTGTTGGACGTTATGGTGCATGCCCAGCTGGCTATGTCTTCCTCAACTTAGCATGTTAAATCTGCATGGTAAATTTAGTACGCATAATAACTACACATCTATAACCACCTTAAGGAACATTCATTAACCACTTGAAAAATCAATAATGATAATCCACATAATATGCCAAATTTTATTAAAGCTTGCAAAGATAGGATTAAGTCCAATGTCAATGGTTTGAGGAAAACATTATTAAAATACCAACATTTAATAGTAAAGTCCATGAGATCTACCAGCAAACAAACTATAGATTCTACCCAAAATTGGACAAAAAAAAAGGCTCATCAAGAATCTTAGGTTGTCTTTAAATCATGAAAAGAGTTCCCTCATGATGACATAAGGGATTGTTCTAAGAAAAATGTGGATAAAAGTTGACCCCAAGAAAATAGAAATTATTCAAAAGATTGAGATCCCTAGAAGTCAAAATTAATTTTGTAGTTTTCTTGGGCATGCTGGTTACTATACAAAATATTCATTGAAGGGTTTAGTAAAATTTTCAAAGCTTTGTTTACATTGCTCAAGAAAAATGTGGAGTTTGTTTGGACAAGTGATTGTCAAAAATCGTTTGAAATAATTAAACACGCCTTAACTACTGCTCCAATTATCAAAGGACTTGTTTAGGGAGTTCCATTTCATATACATGTTGATGTGTCTAACTTTGTTATTGGTGTAGTTTTGGGACAAAAAGATGAGAATGAAGCAATGCATGTTATCTACTATATCAGTAAAAATTTGAATACTGCTGAAAGGAACTAGACAACAACTAAAAAAGAGTTCTTAGCAGTAATATATGCAATCAATAAATTTAGGCATTCTATTATTGGTTACAAGGTGTTCATTCACACAAACCATGCTGCTATTAAATATTTGATGAATAAAGTTGTAGTGGGTGGATGAATTATAAGATGGTTATTATTGTTGCAAGAGTTTGAAGTGACAATTATGGATAAGCCTGGTAAAAATAATGTTGTTGTTGATTTCCTTTCTAGAATTTTTTTGCAGGGTGATCAAGAGCCAGTAGATGACACGTTTCCAAATGAGCACTTGTTTGTAATATTTTTTTATCCACCATGGTTTTTTGATCTTGCAAATTATCTTGTAATAGGGAAGTGTCCAAATTATTTCAGTCCTAAATAGAAAAGGAGAATAATTCGTGAAAGTTTTAGGTTCCAATGGATAAATGGATTATTATTTAAAAAATTCCCTAATCATGTTCTTCGTATATGTGTTTCTGAAATAGATGTTTATAATGTCGCACATGCTTTCCATCATAAGCCAGAAGGAGGACATTATTTAGTAATCAAAATTGTTCATAAGATCTTAGGAGCTGGTTATTTTTTTCCATCTATGCCAAAGGATGTTTCATTCTGTGTTAAGCATTGTGATGAATGTCAAAGCATGGGAAGACCTACACCAAAAATGGAAATCTCGTTACAACCTCAAATATATCTAGAACCATTTGAGAAATGGGGAATTGATTTTGTGGGACCTATTGATCCACCTTTAAGAGGACAACAATATATTCTAGTTTGCACAGACTATGTCACAAAGTGGGCTGAAGTGAAAGCTTTGCCAGTAGCAAGGGAAAATAAAGTGGCTGATTTTTTGTACAAGCATATTTTTCAGAGATTCGTTGCACCAAGGGAGATAGTATCAGATCAAGGACCTCAGTTTATGTCTATTATGATGAAATATTTTATGTAGAGATATCAGATGACACACAAAAAATATGTCATATCATCCTCAGGCGAATGGACAAGTAGAAGTTACTAATCAAAAATTAGAAAATATTTTGACAAAGACTATTTCATTGAGAAAAAAGGATTGGGTAGAAAGGTTAGATGAATTAGTCTAGGCATACAATACAACTTGGAAGAAAACTACTGGATTCTCTCCATATAAGTTAGTATTTTGAAAAAATTTAGTCATGCCTATTGAGTTTGAATTGCAGACATTGAAAACAACATTGCAGGTTGGTATTGACTTGCCTGAAGCATAAAAGAATAGAATTCTATAGTTGAATCAATTGGATGAAATGAGAATGGAAGCTCTTCATCATATAAAAATAATTTAGAAATGGAGGAAAGAATGACATGATAAAAATATTGTGACCAAACAATTCAAGAAAGGAGATTGGACACTATTGTTTGACTCCATATTTTAAGATTTTAGAGGGAAATTTCATACAAGATGGATGGGACTCTGTGAAATTGATCAAGTTTTTCAAAATGGAGTTGTTCAACTAATACCAATAGATGGAGAAAGAAGGATCATGTTAGTTAACAATCTTCGTTTGAAGATGTATCACAAACCTACATCAAAAGAAGAATTTGTATCAGAATTGCAAAATAGAGTTGAACATTTTTTGGTGAAAGATATTCCTTCCATAGGAGAATGTGCTCCTGGATAATCTTTTGGAAAGGTATGAATAAAAAGGTAGATTGAAGACCAGAAATGGTGGTTTATCTCTCAGAAAAAATGAAAAAATATATATATAAAGGATCATTGAAAACCAGAAATGACGGTCTCTTGATGACTCTTGATGACTCCTAATGACTTCTGACAACTCCTGATGACTTTTGATGTTCCCAATGATCTTTCTAATAAATATTTTTGTTAATTTTGATCTCTCTTTGCTTAACTTATTGGATTTTGTGCCAGCTAAGTTAATTCACATGCTCTGATTAACTCTTGCATTTAATAAAAAGGTACATATTTATTGTAGATATTATTTTTGAAATAGTACTTTCTGACTTAGTTAATATGATGTGAAATTAAGTAAATATTTTGAGCATATAAATCTCCACCCATAGTTATTAATTTTGTAATAAATAAGTTTTAATTATTTCAAAATTTGGCAGAGGCATAAGGATTTGACATTGAAGTGGCTACTACAATAAATACAAGTAATAAGGGAGATTTCATATTAATTCAAAATAATTTTGGTTATGTCAACATCGCCGCCAACCTTGTGAACCATAATTCAAAGTACAATGAGATATGTGTGGAATTTCCACAAGGAATGAGGTGAAATAAATGCCCAACATCTTGACACGATGTGATTTTTTTTTTAAATTGTTGTATCTGTTGGAAGAAACGTTCATTTTTCATTTCACTAAGTAGTTTGCATCCACCATTTTCTCTGTTAAAGTTGTAGAAGTAAGGAAAAATGGGGCATAAAAGAAATTCAAAGCCAAAGAACTTCATTTTAGATCCTGAAATAGAGAGATAGCTAAGAGGGGTAGGGTGGCTCAATTTTATACAAATGTATGAAGGTTTTGAGTTTGATTTAGTTGAAGAATTTATTAGGAAATTTCATGTAAATGTTACCAAAGTAAGAGGGGAAATAATAGAGGTTAGCCCTACTATTAAACGTGAAATCTCTGGTATTCCAGCTGAAGGTGAGCTAGTAAATAGAGGGAATGTAAGTTTTGAGGAATTGGTGTTTGCATTTCATGAAGAACCTAGAGGGCAGCCAAAAAATTTGTGGCATAAGGGTAGCCAAAAAGGGGTTGCTCGCAACAGTCTAGAGGAGCCATGGAAAACAATTGTAGCGTGGTTGATGAAAATTTTCACCTATAAGGGGAAATATGACACAATATTATGGCTAGGAATGTGAATGCTCACACATTTGAGGTATGGAAACACCAGACCTTCTGCAAGAATTAACCTTCATGCCTTTCTGTTCACTCAAATATCTTCTATGGTATCTAGGGTTAAATCTAGCGGTGTGTCATCCATTAGGTATCATAGTTTGATTCATTTAATTATCAAGCACCATTTCATGAAGAAAGAGGCTGGTAAGGAAGGATGTTTAGAATTTCTGTCAACCCCACTATTAAAAGTGAAAATAAATCCAAAAAAGGACCCATAGTAAAAAAAAACTAAAAATTGAGAAAGGAGAAGCTTCTAAAAAAGGAAAGAAAAAGAAAAAAAGGAAGCTATATGAGACTGAAAGGGTAACCTATAGTACTTTTAAAAGGAAAAATTGTGTGTCACAACAAGAAAATCCTACTTTTACTGATGCCAATGTTCCAACTTCTCATGATTTTCCAGTTGAAACCCTTGATGCCCCTCAAAACACCTTAAAAAGTCATGAATAAATCCAAGCCCCTACGTGTTCTCCTTAACAACCCAAAATTCCTCTTGAAGCCTCAATTCCATCTCCGCAAACAACCCCTATTTTAGTATCTCATGTCTCTCCATCTAAAAATAAATATCCTCATATGTCAAGTTGGAGGGTCTGATGAATCTCCTTCCCCACCTGTGTTGGTTTTTAAAAGGAGGAAAGGTAAAGAACCAATAAGAGAACAAGAAAAATATCCTCAAATGTAGGAAGAAGAGGAGATGGAAGAAGAAGAAGAAGAAGATATGGCTAAGGCCATGGCAGTGTCTAAAATACAAGCATAATTGGAAGAAGAAAGGAAATGAATACAATTTCTAGAAGCAAAGTTAAAAATAAAAGAAGAGGAATTGCAGCAATCTGTATCCAAGACTAAACAAATAGAAAAAGAAATGATGGAAAAAAGAAAGTGTTTTACAAAAACAATTGAACCAAACAAAAAAATCCTTACAACAAGCTAATGCACAAGCATTAGCCTAGGCAGAAGAGGCATCAAGGTTTAGTGTAGTGGAAATAGGAAGACTGAAGGCAAAATTGCAACAAAAAGTGGAAAAATTGAAACAATAGTCAAGTAGATTAAATTACCATGAGGCTTCTACCTCATCTACTCCAAGGAGATACCTCTCTCTAACAGCACTAAAGCTTAAGCATGAGAATAATCAATTGAGAAGCCAAAATCAACAGCTAGAGAAGGAGAGAGATTAAGCAAATGAGAGATTACAAGTGATAGATTTGTCCTCAACAATGGTGTCAATGAGGAAACTTTCAGAGTTATATGCATTGTTTTTTAGAGAAATATTTTTATAGTGGAAAATCAATCAGTTGGTACTAAAAATAAAAACAAATTATAATGATGATAGTGAATTTCTTATGGATTTTACCAATAGTCATCCTACTATTTAAAACCAAATGTGCAAATACTTTCAGCATGGTTTTCTCCTTGGAGATTTTCCACAATCTTTTCTAAATGTTTTCATTGGAGAGTTACAAATCAGATCTTTTGTATCATTGTTGTAGAACCAGGTTGAATGGGAAAATAGGATAGGTCAATACAATGAAGCACATATGAAATTAGGCATTCCAGTGAGGGATGAAACTCCCTGGTCAAATGCTTTCAGAGCTGCATTTAGGTACTTTGCACTAGGAGAGAATGTAGCACTTGTTTATAGGTGAAATTTTTTCGAAAGAATTCAAGTTTTCAAAAATATTCAGGAACACCTTCCACACAGAGCTCTAGCTCCATCAAGAGACAGATACCATAGTATTCTAGCATCATTGAAAATGATAGAACCAATCTCTCCAAGAAACATTACTTGGAGTCTCACAAGAGTGAGATCTTTGATATAATTCATACAAGAGCAGAATGCCAATTGGGTTGGAATGAGGTCCAGACCACCCTTGCTCATTGCACCGACTCCTACATTGAGTGCTCCACCGTAGTTTGTTGGAGAAAATTTGAGAGATTGGTTGAGGAGAATTGAAGATCGAAATGGATATTCTCATCGAAGAGCATTCCTAGAATATATGTAATCATGTGGTGATCTAGTTATCTGGTTAGTAGGTAGAAATAGGTATTTTCTAGATCCTCAACCATGAGGACATGGTTGACAATAGGAGGGGAAGAATGATGAGTGCTCATCATGACACTTTAATTAGTCATTTTTATGTTTTCAAAGACTTTATTATATATTAATTAGCTATGTTGGTGGTATACTATATGCTTGAATGTTTTCTTGTTTTTTCCTTATATTTAACTAATTGGAAGATATATTAGAAATGATATTTTGCATTAAATGTGTTTCTTTTTAACGTTGATTAATGATGAAATGATTATGCAATTTGAGATATTTTTCTGTCATAATAGCATCATATCTTTGAGGATTTTCTTTGGTTAATTAAATGTTGACTTCATGAGGTGGACATGTTAAACTCCCTGTTTAACATACTTGAAATCTATCTTTCTCCTAATCGCTCCAGCTAGATTCTAATGAGTGCTTCTTAATTGAATTCTTCAGTTAGTTTGAGAACTTTGTGTTCAACTATTATCATGTCACAGATTTCTTTATGACACTTTTGGTTTTGTTTAGTTTAGTTTTTTCCACTTTGTATATTGGCAAGTTATGCCAATTTTTGTATTCAAATAAGTGGATATTCTTATAAATATCCATCCTTAGTTTAGTCTAGAGTTAGTTAATCTTTTGCTTAAGCATTGCAATGTTGGTAATTTCCACTTTTGTTCTACTCGCCTATTTTGGCCTATTGGAATGCAAATGAGGATTTGATTTAAATCTCAATGTTTAGGTCCCACCAGAGGAAGAGAAGGGCCTACTCAACCAAAGGAGGTGATCTTGTGTTATTTTCTTTGATTCAGTTGATTTATGTTTAATTCACTTCAATTGGAAAGTTAGGAATGTTGATCTTTGTTTAAATCATTGCTAGTGAATGTGATTACTCATATTCTTAGATTAAGTTCATTATGTTCTCAAGAAGGTTTATTATACTTATTGTAGATTAATATTCACTCATTCACTATAGATTTAATTATTGTTCATAATAATTAGACTCAGTGGTTGTTTTCAAATGAATGTAGTTTTAATGGAAGAGATAACGATGACTTGTGGGAAGACGAAACTAAAGCTTGTTTGGAATTCATTCATGGAATTTAGTGTTACTATTTTTTAAGTTAATATTTATTTTTTGCAAACATAAATAGATTCATTTTTGAAAACGTAAATAAATTTCCTTTTTGAAGTACATTTCAATTCTGAATTTTAGATTAAAAGTAAATTCAATTTTTAGCTTAATCCTTCCATGATCAATTACAATTAAGTCAAGTGAATTTTGAACCAAGCTATTGGAGTCTGAATAATCATTAGTTAAGAATTAAGTTAGGATTAAGTCTTTAGAACTAGTTAGAAACTAGTTGTTAAGATACACTCCTGAGAGCTCTTGAAAGCTCCTGAAGGAGCTAAATCACAACCAAAATTCACTATTTACAGTGCAAAACCCCCCAATTCATGGAAACACCCTGATCACATACAACTCTAAGACACACCTGGTTCAATAATTGAAATATTAAATGAAGCAAGAAGTGGCATCAATGACCTTGCTCATCACTTTTTCATACCTTGACATACGAAAAGCTCATTGGAATGTAGTTTAGAAGTTTAGAATATTTTAGACCAAAGCATATGCAATAGTCAACAATCTACTCCAAACGACCTCCCTACACACAACTAAGCAAGTATGCACCAGGATTATTTTACAAGAATACCCCACAAGCACGAAAAACATAAGATAATGATCAATGCACCATTCCTTTCTCTTTAAATAATTTTGATAAACATCTTCAAGAGGTCCTCAGAATGGGTCAACAAGATAAATCATAAGACAAGATCAAAACAAATAGTCAATGTTATCTATATCTGTTGCCAAAAGTTGTGTTTTGAGGATAAATATCCAAATTTGTTTCCAATGATAATGCTCATTGTAGGAAAGATGCATCCTAAGATGTGTTATTAGATGTTGGCGAGTTAATAGGTTGTTTGAAAGGTTGTTGATATAAAGTTCGATTTACATGTTTGATAATGATCTAGAATTTTCTTTTTACATTTAAAGGTTCTACTTTTGCTGATTGTTGTACTTTTTTTCCATTTGTGTTACCAAAGGGTGAGTATGATGATCAATTTATTATGGATGGAAGTTTATTGTGAGTGAAAGTGAAATGGGATGAGTGGTTTTGGATTTTTGGAATATTTTAATGTTTTTGGTGTTTTGAAAATGTTTTGAGGTTGTTTTTGGTCTTTTTGAAAGTTTAAGTGAATTTTTTGGTTTTTGATTATTTGAGTCCATTTAGGGTTTCCAAGTTTCCCAATGTTTTAGGGCTTTTAATTTTCAATTGTTTTTGTGTTTTTCTGAGTTTTCAAATGTTTTTTTTTCTAATTTTTTAAATGTTTTTGTGCCTTTCTATGTTTTCAAATATTTTTGGAGTTTTCCAAGATTTGACCAAGAATCTAACCTAACAGACTATCCAAGGGGCCTTGAGGGCTTATCAAAAATGAGCCTTGCCTACATTATACATGTAGAGACCACATAGTTTGACTGACTTTGACTTATTGATAATGAGATATGCAAACTTGATGGTGTTAGAACTATAAAATTCTAAATAATTTCACAAGCTTTTCATATCCCTAAGTTTCCAATCAAATCCTCACCATATGCTTAGGGCCTCTCTTCATAATATTTTTCTCACATTCTGCCCAATTTTATCCCATAAAATCCATCTAGGTCTGAGTATTTCACATAATAGTCCATATCGGCATGAGATTATCAAGGCCTCCCTGACTCATAATGCATTTTTGTTTATATACATCTATCGTTGCCTATCGGCAAGACCTCAGGGATGTCACAATGATTGAAATTCATATGTAGGTGCCTATCAGCAAGACACTATCATTGTTTTGGCAACTAAAGGTTTCCCATCGGCAAGAGAGTCTTCTTCGGGTGAGGTCTTGGTGAATTCTTATTTTCTTACTGACTGGCAGCAGAAGGGGCATATTAGTGAGAAACTTTTTCTTCGGAGTAGGTCATAGCGAACCCTTTATGTCTCACCAAATAGCATGGAACATGCAAGAACTTCAGCCAAACAAAAGGTATTCGAGATGAGGTCTTGGCAAGTTTGAATTGTCTTACCGACCGGCGATAAGGATATACACTTTGGTAAGACTAATATGCATCAGAGTAAGGTATTGGCGAATGGCTCCGGTCTTCCCGACAATGCGAATGAGCTCTATCGAAGATTATTGGGTAAGGTTATACAGTCTTGCCAACTCATATGCCACACCGACATATTGCTTCATCAATGAGAGAATGATATTATCACAATGACAAAATGTGAACTTAAGGAGATTTCTCAGCGAGACATAAGGTATCTATGGGACGTCTCCCTGACTCCATGGGTCACAGTGAAACAAAGGGATCAAAGGGATATCTGTCGATAGGACTTTGGACTTCAACATAACTATAGGATGTCTCAGCGAATGTCTCAGAGATGATTAACAAAAGCTCGAATACTGTTGGCTGACATTTGGATGCGAAACGATGTGTCTTTTCAGATGCATATGTATAAATATTCATTCTCAATTGTAAATGGAAACATGAGAATTTAGATAGGAGATATATAGTAGATAGGTTAGAAATGGATTCAATAGGATAAAGTTTTTCATAACATAGACTATGATGTATGATTTCAAAATGGAGATATCAATGAAAATCAGTTGATGTGGCTGCTTATTTTCTGGTGTCAATTGTCTGTTGTACTTATCGAAAGTATTACTAAGTTGTCTCCAAGATTGATGATTTTTGGTTGTTTAAATTAGTATAACAATTTTATATTCAATTTATCAGTGTACATTTGTTGTATCTGTGTGGTTAACTGATTGGTTCTTTCAAAAGATTAAATCCTTTTGGTTGATCACAATAATTAGGGAAATTCATCTAGATTATTAAGAAGAGCTTAGCAATCACAGTATTGCATGTTTATACAAGTTATAAACAAAAAAATATGCCAAAAATTTGAGTGTTTTCCATAAAGAGGTTGCTCATTGCTATTTCATTTGACTCTGCATACCCAATAAGGCACTAGTCTCTACATTTCTCACCATTTAGATTCATTCATTTTGTTTACATCTGTTAACTGAACATATTAGGATTTAGTTTTGAATATTGCTATACAATTTATACCAAATTTGATTTCATTTGTCCACTCCCATCTGCTATTATGGGAAAAATATTTCAAGAGAGATAAGTACACTAAGTCTGCTTCATTTATATAGGTACACCCACCTAGGTCTAGCAACACCTAAAGAGTAGAAAGCTTAAATCATTTGGCTTTGTCTGTTACCCTAAAGCGTACCAAGAGATTGGCAGCCTCTTGAGGCATTCCACCTATGTTTTTGAGAGCTAACAGATGGATTGTTAGTTTATTATGATGAACTCTTAAAGGAATGACCTAGGGTGTCTCAAGGGCACATCAATGATGGCCTTGCCTATGTTCAAGCTCAAAGACAACGTAGTTTGATATGGTTATGTTTTTGGATTTTTGATGTTTTGAATGTTTAGGGATATTTTATGTGTTTTGGATGTTTTGGATTTTAACTTTACAATTTTTGAATATTTTTGGATTTTAGTTGTACAAGATTTTGAATATTTTTGGATTTTCTAGATTTTACAAGTGTTTTTGGATTTTGATGAGATTTTATGAATATTTTTGGGATTTTTGATGAGATTTCCAATAACCTTAAAATATAAAAGAAATTAATCTGATCCATAACAAATTTCCCCCAGTGCTATGCAATAGACTACATTAATAGAGGAAGGAAACAATGACCTTTGTAATATGCCAAGTAGTACTAAAGGGGAATACGATACTTCACAATATCAAGCTATGATACAAATGTGAATGGGTGATGAAATAAATAAGATGAATGATTGGATGGATGAATGTGATGCCAAGAATTATAAGATAAAGAGTCAAAGATAGATGGAGGTGTTTTATTTACACAATGCACCTGTTTGCTAGGTTTTCACCAAGGTACTTTCCTAAAGTGCCACTAAAGTGGTTTTCACTAGAGAATAATTTTTTATTTATTGTTTTCAATCCTTTTTCTTATTTTTTTTTTATTTTTTATCATTTTTTAATTTTTTTTAATTTTTTGATATTTACACCCTTCTGTTGATGTGTTTTTTATGCACTTCTCAACACAGGTAATGCATAGGTGCATCACCTCTCTTGAAAGAATATCTTCCACAATCAAATTCCAAAACACTATTCCAAGGTCTCTAATGTCAAGTCTTGACAGTGCTTGGAATACATCAGTTGATTTATGTGATTTGTTGGAATCACAAGGCGGACTTACTAATGAGTTACAAAGTGTGGGAAATTAGGTTTGAAAATGGAGTTTTTAAGGTGTGAAATTGTTGTTCAGTTGCTACAGGTTCAAATAGTAGTCTAGAACTCCTATTTTAGCTTCAGATTTGGCTTTACAATGTGCAATGAACCTTGTTCAAAGTCACTATTAAGGAAAAGGAAAAAAGTGTAGGGAAAGGGAGAAGTTCCTAGACCTAAGCTATGAATGAACAGTAATCATGGAGGCTGCTATAGTAGACAAACTTCCTAAACTGGGTTTTTCTTGGGCAAGAGGAACCTATAGTTACACAAAACCAATGCAATCTTCTAAGGACTATAAATTTTTAGATTGCACACACACATCATGAACATGCAATTGAACTAAGTTGCAACAATGAAGTAAGGAAGCTCATACTAGCTTTACAAAGTGATTCATCATGAACAAACCACAAAAAGAATGAGCTAGAAATTCATCAAATATTGTAACAACTAAACTAATAGGGAAGTAGAACCATGCATAATGAACAAATTCAAGAGAAACACCCATAAATCATGCAATATGGCTCTCTATTGCTACATAATGCCTTTACACCAACTCTCCAACCATTTACAAATGAGGGGAAAGACCCTTATTTATAGTTTTCCATTGCCCAAATGAATGGATAGGATTAATTCACAATGAGTGATTTAGATTGATTACAAGCTAGGGTTTCACCTACCCCCCATTATATGGCAATTTAAAATACAACTTTTGTCCTTTCCTTATTTTATCTTTTAGTGCCATGTCACTATAGTAGTTCTATCTTTTAGTGGTTGTCATCCCTATTGTAGCTAAAACTGCTAAAGGCTTCCCTTTTTCTGATGTGCTCACAACATTCTTTCAGCCAAACAATTGAAACTTCTTGCAGATTTGTGTTACTGAAAAGTAGACATTCTACTCTAGATTCTATGGGACAGACACTGACAAATCATGATTGTTTTGAGAAAAAGATAAAGTAGCTCCTCCCTCCACCTTCAAGGCCACACTTTGTAGTTTTTTCATGGACTTCCTTAACATGTGTTCATACATTGCTCATCTCTTCATTGTTTATGCATACATCACTTTCCTCTCTTTCTCCAGGGGATCTTGCAGGCTTCTTTGATGGCTCCTCAACAGATTTCATAAATCTTGCACCCAAAGATGCAGTAAGTTCCCTTACATATAGAGGTGAAAAATACCAGTTAAATTCTATAAATTCATTATTAGATCCATCCATGCATATCAAAAGATCATAATATTCATCATTTTTCCACATTTGGAGTTCATTTGGACCCTTAACATAAATCTAGACTCAAGGGTGTAGGCACTAGCAAACAGATAGTGGACGATAGACTATGGGTAGATAGTGGACAGTGGATAGGGATGGAGGGATAGCAGCCCATGAGGAAATTTCCCATAGATTGCAATGGAGGGATGACGACCTGCAAGGAAAGTTCACATAGATGTTGATAAAGGGACGATGGCTTGCAAGGAAATTTCCCACACACGGCGATGGAGGGATGGTAGCCTACAAGGAAATTCCCCACAGACGATGACGGAGGGATGGCGACAAAGGGATGACAACCCACAAGGAAACTTCCCACAGACGGCGACGGAGGAGCAACGGCCCACAAGGAAAGTTCCCACAGATGGTGAAAAAGGGATGGTGGCCTGCAAGGAAAGTTCTCATAGATGGCAATGGAGGGATGGTGGATCACAAGGAAAGTTTGCATGGATGAAAATGAAGGGATGATGGCCCACAAGGAAAGTTCCCATGAACTGCAACGAAGGGACGATGGCCCTCAAGGAAAGTTCACATGGATAGTGACGGAGGAATGACGACCCACAAGGAAAGTTCCCATGGACGGCAACGGAGGGATGGCAGCCCACAAGGAAAGTTCCCACGGATGGTGATAGAGGGATGGTAGCCCACAAGGAAATTTCCCATGAATGGTGACGAAGGGATGGCAGCCTAAAAGGAAGGTTCCAATCAATGGGGATGGAGGGATGACAACCCACAAGGAAAGTTCCTCAACTTCACAAAACTTAGTAAATTTAAGATTTTTCAATTTTAGCTCGTAGAAAAAGGGGTAGAAAGAGTGCCAAGACATATTTCCTTAAGTTTTGTCTCATTTTGAAGAATGCAGAAATTTGGAATGGGTAAGTTAGACGGTCTGCCCCCATTTTGTAACGACAATGAGCACACGATGACCCACACATGACAACCTACAAGGAAATTTTGATCCAAACCCCTTTAGGCATGTGAAGACATTCATTTGATAGTTCCTAGATGATGAAAACTTGAAGTTTGCACCCATTTTTTGAAATGTGGAGATCTGGAAGGGGGAAGCTGGAGGGTCACCACCCTTTTGAAAATGGTAATGAGCACATGGTGACCCACACATGGTGACCTACAAGGAAAGTTCTAAAACGACCATGAAGGGATGGCAGCCCACAATGAAAGTTTTGAAACGGCCATAGAGGGAAAATGACCCACAAAGAAAGTTCTGAAATGGCCATGGAGGGACAGTGACCCACAAGGAAAGTTCTGAAATAGCCACAGAGGGATGACAACCCACAAGGAAAGTTTTGAAATGACCATGGAGGGATGTCAGCTCATAATGAAATTTTGCAACTTCCTAGAACTCCATGAAACCTTGGAAATTCACTTAGGCATCATAGGAACACCCCAAATCCATAGGAAACTTGTCCCCAAAGTCAAAAAATGAAGGAAAAAGAAAATCAAGTGATAAGGGACCAAGTCAATAGGAACAAGGAAAAAGGTGGAAAACGGAAAGGGGGACTCTCTTTCTCTCTTAGATTTGAATGCCCCAAGTTAAAATGAAGGGTAAGGAGTAGTATTTATAGGCCAATTTCCATTAATGGCATGCATTGATTTCTTGGAATGACGGACCTAGGTTAGGTGAGATGCGGGAACCCACACTTGTTTGGATGGTTGGTCAAGGCTCAGACAGAGAAACTAAGTGTGGATCCTGCCATGCGGGTGGAAGAAAAGGGTCAATCCCTGCTTGGTAGTGAAATGGAAGTGGAAACCTGGACAAGCAGACCTGTAGTTGTAGGTCCACGAGGCTTGGAGGACATTGAGGCAAAAGACCAAGGGAAACCCATAAGCCAAGTTCTGCAAAGGCAGAAGACTTAGTGAAATTCAGGTGAGTGAATTTGGTCAGGGGGAATTTGATCAGTTGAAGGAACATGACCAATTTGGGCTTGGAAATAGGGGTGCATAAAGTAAAGCAGGAGAAAAAAATGACCCATTAGGAGTGAAAACAAGGGGTCCCTACCTTTGGTGGGGCATGTGTGCAAAACATGCACAAGACCTTCAAACCTAGGCATAAAACTTTTTAAGATACAGACTATTGATTGGCTCCTAAAAGGGTTCACCTTCAACATTGATAGTTGGTAAGCTCCTAATCCATAGCTTGTTGTGACAACAAATGGAGCTAACCAGTTAGGCTCAAACTTGCCTTTATTGTCCTAATCTTGAACATTCTTCTGATTCTTCTTCAGAACAAGATCCCCTACCTGAAAAGACTCACTCTTGATCTTGTTGTTATAGCTCCATTTTTGTCATTTTTGTTATGCTTGCAAATGATTAAGGTCATCAAGATGATGCTCATATAGGAATTGTAACTCATTCAGCCGAGATACCCTATACTCTTCATCAATGATAAGATTTTATAGTGATAGTCGTAGTGAAGGAAGCTCAACCTCAATAGGTAGGATGGCTTATGATCTGTAGACGAAAGAGAAATGGGTTGCACCTATTGGTGCATGGATGCTAGTTCGATAGGTCAATAGGGTAGTATTTAACTAAAGATTCCAATAATGGAAAGCTTCATTGATCATCTTCTTTAGGATTTTCAAAATGGTCTTGTTTGTAGCATTTGATTGACCATTTCCCTAGGGGTAATATAGGGTAGATAATCGATGTTGGATGTTAACTTGGTGGCATAGCTCTTGTACATCTTGATTTTTGAAGGGTGTTCCATTATCTAAGATAAGAGTCTATAGAACACCATAATGACAGATAAGGTAATTCAAGATAAAATTGGAGATTTGCTTTCCCATTATGTAAGTCATAGGGATGGATTCAACCCACTTGGAAAATTATTTAGTGGCTATTATGATGAACTCTTGGCCATTAGATGAGGTGGGAGAAATTTTACCTATGAGGTCAGCCCCTACTATGAGAAAGGTCAAGGTGTGACCATTAGTTGTAACTCTTGAGCTGGAGCATGAAAAAGATCTCCATATTATTGACACTGGACACACTTCTACATGTACTTATGAGCTTCTCATCTCATGGTTGGACAGTAATACCTCATCCTCAAAAAAATATTAGCTAAATCCATATCACTAGAATGGGAACCACATATGTCATAATGCATTTATGTTAAGGAAGTCAAGGCTTCCTCTTGGTTAAGACATCGTAGTAATGCCACCTTGATGCTTTTGTGGTATAAGGTATCACCTAGGATCATCAATCGGGATTCCTTTTCAACAAATGTCTTCTTAAGGTTGGAGGTGATATTGGATGGGGGGGTACCTTTGCTAAGATAGGTGAATATATTGTGATACCATGGGGAACCAGGACCAACAATGACACACACAAATTCATATTCATAGATTTCAAAAGCTAGTACAAGAGTTGTTCCACCAATAATTCACATTGAAGGACATTATACGGCATGTCTAACAATGATCTAATTGTCTCCATGACATCTACTGCTCGGTTGTTCATGCGTGGTATCTACTCAAAGGTTATGTCAATGAAAAAGTCTTTAAGACTTTCTACCATCTTTTTATAAGGAGTGAGTTTGTCATCCTTAGTTTGGTAGTCATTATTGACCTAGTTCACAATCAGCTATGAGTCTCCATGGACCTTTAACTCTTGTATTTTCCATTGAACTACTATCCTTAACCTCATTATTAGAGCTTCATAGTCAACATTATTATTAGTACATGAAAACAATAATTGGTATGACTTTGGAATGCAATAACCTTGAGGGGTGATAAAAAGAATACCTATCCCTAATCCATGTTGGTTAAATGATCCATCAAAGTAAATTTTCCACTAATCTGATGTATTGACAAGGAACATTGATTCATCAAGATATTCAGATATCAAAGGATTCTCTATATAGATAGTTGCTTCTACCAGTTCATCTACAATCACTTGTCCTTTGATTTCCTTATGCTCCACATATTCTATATCAAGTTCAATCAAGATCATTACCCATTTGGCCATTCACCCAATGAGTGTTACTTTTTATAATAGATATTTCAATGGGTCAATCTTTGCTATAAGCTTGATTTGGTGTGAGAACATGTAATGTCTGAAATTTTGTGAAGCAAAAAATACCACTAAGCATGCTCTCTCAATAGATGATTAATTCATTTCATAGCCTACCAATGTCCTACTAATGTAATTGATGGCTCTTTCCTTTCCCATTTCAACGTCTTGGGTTAAAAGAGCACCTAGTGCTACTAATACTATTGAGATATACAGGATTAACGATTTGTTTGCTATCAATGACATGAGTTGTTGAAAGGTGCAAGACAACTAAGAGGGGGATGAATCATTTTTCACCAAACTCAAACACAAAACTTCAACCACTCATCAACTTCACAACCACTTAATTATGTTATTAAGTATGAACATGAAATGCAAATAACAAAAAGCAATAACAACACAAGAAACACTAGATTTATGTGGAAAACCCAATAAGGGAAAAACCACAGTGAGGATTAGCTCACAATATAAAGTATTACCAAAACCAATTACAAAGAGGCTCATTGCCTGGATATAAGGCTCACTGCCTACATAAAGGATCATTGTCCAACAAGGAGGCTCACTACCTGCAGATACAAAAGATAACAAAAATATCCACCACTGCAAGTTAAACACTTCTATAGCCAGATCAGAAGGATTGTAGACACCGTCAGCTCACTGCTTTCAGGAATCTAACACATTAAAGTACTACTACCTCAATTCACTTTTGTGCAAGTTTTCTTCTCAAAATTGTGTCTTGATCAATAAAATTCATAACATCTTGACTTATATTTATACCATATTCAGCCTTAGAAAATTTCTCCAAGGTCGGGTACACATGCTTCATTCACAAAATTCAAATTAGGTTGGAAACTCAACATTCCCATGGTGGAAAGGAATGAGAGTGGACCAAACCAACACTTAACCAAGACCTAGAAAAACATCTCGGATCAAACACACACTTCCTTAATTGATACTTAATCCTTCGTATGAAATTTAAACACTAGGTTGGCTAAACCAGAATGAAAACATAAATGAACTTTGAAGTACACGCTTCGGCAACAAGAAGATAATATGTGGACCACAAAACACACTTCATCATACACTAGAACACATCTCGAATTTCTCCAGATACATCCGCAACAAATGCAACAACCTTCAAACTTAGAACACTTCTCACCAGTCCATCCAAACTGCATAGACACACACAACAACTCTGAAACACAACTTCCAGAGCACTAGACCATGAACATCTTTGCCAGGACATAGAGAACACCATTACAAGACATATTCTAGATCCACAAAACTTGAAAGAAACCAACGGAGGACTGTCGAGTAGAAACATTTCTTCCAGTCACAAACAAACAACTCTACCAAATGAGTTCACACACCGGTGAACACAACTTGCACTCTTCATCAAACCAGAAGCCACAAACCAGGATATATCACTAATAGATGCCCATAAACAAAACTTTAGATCTGTACAAGCATAGGATCAACATAGAAGAAATGTAGAGCACAAATTGGAGCACATTCTAAACACACACAACTTTGTCTTCTCAACAACACTTAGCAACTCATCATATCAACACATCTGCAACACTTATAAAGATAGCTCCATGTACTCACAATATCTCATCATCATCTCAACTATACATGCACAACTTGCAACATCATGTACTGTATTGACATCAATGACAACATCAATGACAACACAACAATACTTACTCATACTTGCAATAATCTCCCCCTTTGTCATTGATGGCAACACATGATGTGAAAAACCATCAAAGACAACAATACACATTCTCAATATTCTCTCTTCCTTTTAGCTTCTTTTTCTTTCCTCTTTTATTTTTTTTCACATGACTCTATCTCTCTCCCCCTTTTACATCAATGGAAAAGAACAAAAAAATATGATCACTCCCCCTTAAGAGTGCACCCACACAACTCATAATGCAACAATGAAACTTTCTACTCCGCCTGTGGAGCAGACCCATTCATCAATCTAGAAAAATGAGGAATCTACAAAACCACTGGACTAATGCACCTCCATGTGAACCTAGTTCAAAGATAGAGGGCCAATGACTCCCAACTTCTCCCTGAGAAACTCAAAAGTATCCTTCAGAAGAGCCTAAGTAAATATGTCTGTAATCTAATCCTTTGTAGTCGCATACTCCAATCTAACTTCATTCTCCAATACCTTCTCCCTCAAGAAATGATATTTGATAGATATATGTTTTGTTCTTGAATGCATTACTGAATTCTTTGAAATATTTATAACACTTGTATTATCATAGAAGATAGGTATAGGCTCATCACATATCACTCATATGTCCTTCAATGTTTGCTTCATCCACAAGACCTATGTGCAACAAGATGCTGCAACAATATACTCAACTTCTATAGTGGATAAAGACACTAAATCTTGTTTCTTGCTAAACCATGAAACCAATATTCCACAAAGAAAGAAAGCACCACCACTTGTACTCTTTTGGTCGTCTACAAAACAAGCCCAATCTACATCAATGTAAGCACTTAAAGTGAAATTAGTATCCTTAGGATACCACAAGCCATAATATGGAGTGCCCTTAAGATAATTGAATATCCTCTTCACAATTGTAACATGTGTAATACACCCCTCATATTGTTTAGACTTATTAATTTCTATGATGATACTATTAGGGTTGATTTGGTTGGTTGTAGTTGGATGATGTTGTTATTCCTTTAGTGGACCTAATCGTTTGATATGACATTATTAGGATGATTGCTGATACTCTGTGTGTTGTTTGGATTATTTGTTTATTTAAATGAATTGTCATTAATGTTTATATGTCAATGTGATGATTTTATGGTAATGTTATTTAATTCAGTATTATTATATGATGCAATTGTTTAATAATTAGTTAAAATGCAGTAGTTTAATATCATGTTATCTTATGTCAATTTGGTTAGAAATGTTAGCTCATTATTGATATTATAATTGTTAGAATAGATTAGGTGAAAGGACAGTGTAGCATCACTCGTTCACGAGTGCCCTGCTACACTGCAATTCCTTCTCATGATAGGATGTTGATTTTATGTATATATATATACATGTGCTACTTGACGTTTATTTGGATGCAGGATTGCAGGAATAAGTCTCGATTCCACCTGCTTCGGCAGGACAGGGCGAGCAATAAATTAACCCAATGGGTAAAAGTTGAAAAAGGGAGTAGGTTTGGAAGTGTCCCCGTCCCAAGTCCGTCGTCTGTTGTGAGTCGTTGTGTTATGACTGAAGTTTTGTCTTTGCCTTGTATGTAGTTTCAATGTTGAGTATTTATTTTATTCTTGGTTAGTGTTTAATTAATTAATCGTATTTCATAAAATAATTAATTAATGTTACACTGTTATTTGATTTAATTGAGAGTTAGAAAAATGTTTAAATTAAATATATTATAAATTAAAAGTGATTTAATTAATTAAAAGTGCAAATAATTATAATTAAATTAATATTGTTGAGAGTAATTAAATATTATTTTTTTTATTAATATTAAATTAGGAAATTATGTGAAGATAATATCTAAATTTAAATAAATTATCTCAATTAAAATTTTAGATAAATGTGAGCTTTTAAAAGCTGAAAAAGGGCCAATAAGGAAAGAGGCTTTTTGGAAAAGAAAGCGGAAAAAGATTTATGGATTTTTAATTGGTGATTTATTATTTTTTATGGGGAAATTATTCACACACAAGTTTTTGCTCTGTGTTTTTAGATCTAGAAAAGAAAAATAAGAAAAATAGTTTTTAGTTTTGAGTAGTTCTTGGGATAAAAATTATTGTGAGTTTGGAAAGAGAAGATTGTTCAGAAGAACGTTGAAGGCAGAAGATCAAGTAAAGGAAGTTGCAGGGGGAGATCGAGAGGAGGCTGCAGAAAGGACTCTTCATCAGACGAAGGATTTCAGGTTCTTCTAAAGTATTATTTCTTTTAGTTTATTGCTTTGGAAATTAAACTTTCGTTGAAGTGCTTTTCGTTTGTAGATTAATTATTCTGTGTTTGTGAAAGAGGATGTTGTAGTTGTAAATTAGTTGCTATAGACTTTTGAAGATTGTTCGTTGAAAACTGTAGTAAAACCCTTGGGATATTGTTTGGAAATTTGTGAAATGCTATTTAAATTTCATTAAAACCCATGTGAAATGGATTTAACACTTGCAAAATTTTGTTGGACTTAGGAGAGAAAAAAAAAAAAAAAAGAACTTGCAATAGAAAATTTGAAGAAGATCAATAGGACATTTTCATTTCAACTGGAAACTTAACCCAGAAATTTGTGTTGGCAAATCTATTCTATTTCAGAATTGTGTGGTGCATTTGCACAGTTTGAATTGAGAAAAGGATTATAGAAATATATATATAGTTAGTAGTATATATATATATATATATATATATATATATATATATATATATATATATATATATATACATATATATATATTTATGTATTTATGTTTAAGATATAAATTTATTTGATGAAGAATTTTGTTTACATCAAACTGCCCTTTCAGAGAAAGCGTCCTCAGAATACTGAGGAATCCGTAGTTTTTTATTTTGTTGTTTTTTATTAATAAATATAAGTTTGTTTTTGGGGTTGTAGGGGGGGCGCTGCCCCACAGCCGCCCCAATGGAGGCGCTACCTGTGGTGGCTGCGCCCAGCGCAGCCCACACAGGCCGCGTCCCCATGTGGGGGAGGCTGTTGGGCAGCAACCCCCGCATGGAAGCCGTGGGCTTCGCCGCCCACACAGGGGCTGCGACCCCTGTTTGGGCTGCGCGGCCCATGGGGAGTCAGGGCTTCGGCCCTTGTAGTGATTAGAATTCATTTTTTTAAATTTTAGTTTTATTTTATAAATAATTTGTATTATATTTAATATTATGTGTATAATATTTAATATTATATGTTAAATATTAAATATTATATATATAATATTTAATATAATATATGTAATATTTAATATTATATAATATGTGTTTTTAAATAATTTAGTATTGTTAGTAAGTTAAATATTTAATATATATACATATACTTTTATATTTATATTAAATATGTATATATATAATAAATGATTTGAAATTTGCGTTTAAATTAGTTGATTGATATTTAATAAATTTTGTAATATGTTGTGATAAAATGATTCTTGTTTTTAAAACAAAAAAATAAAAATAAATAAATTTACTCTTAGATTTAGTATGATGATTTTTTTTACCTGATATAGTGAAATAGATTAATCGAGGAAATTGGAAATAAGCTATGTGAATTCTAATTAAATCAAATAGTTAAAATTAAAAGATATGATATTATAATGTAATTGTGCGAATTTGAATTTAGCAGTGTGTGTTGTTTTGAATTGAATAATCTCGCATTGTTGATTTATCTGTTTGAGGAAATTATTTAGTATTGGGAATATATTTTATGGAGTTGTTTTGTTTAGTAAGTGTTTTCTTGAGAATTATTCGTTAATCTATTGTGAGATTATCTTCATTGTTTTATTGTGTCATTTGGGAAAACCCTAGGTTTGCCTTACCTTCCTTGAGAGTTTATGTTATTGCTAAGGACTCCTAGAGATTGAATGCTTTTCTGTCATGTTCTTTTATTCCCCATGTCGGGCAATTAGGGTTAAGGGTATTGTAAGTCTTCCAGAGAAGTTTTCTTGAGTGGGATGGTATGTGTTGAGGTTCATTTTGTGAATCGCCTTGAGGTATTGTACTATGATGTTGTACCCGGTTTCCACGAACGGGAATTTGTGCCTCCTAGGAAATAGGAGTGGGTAATGAGATTTGTACCTCCTTTGGAAGGAGTGTGTATTTGGATTGGTTTCCTCCAGTGGTTGGAGTGGGTTCCTTGTTTTGTTCTCCTTGGATTGGAGAGTTTATATTGTTTAGTTACCTATTGTGGTATCGTGCCTTGTGTGTTGTCGATAGGAGAGTGGCTCTTTGTGGGGGTTCGACACACAAAGGGGCACCAGGGTAACCTACCTAGAGTTTAATTAAGTGATAATCTAAATGAATTAATGGGGGGGCTTTCACACTAATAAAGATAAAAGAATGTCTCTCTCGTGAAGCAAGTGAATGATAAGGCTCGAGATGAGATGGGACGCATAGTTTTGCGTGAGGGTCCGGCGGCCGGTAGAGGCGAGCCAGGGTAACCCAGGATGGGGGTCCAGTAGCCTAGGAAGGTTGAGCCAGGGTAACTCATGGCAATTTATGCATGACACTCTTCCTATGTCGACAGTTGTTCAGTTATTGTGCGATGTTCATGATCTTTGTTCTCTGGAAGCATTGTAACCTCGTGTTAAGTGATATTGTGTTTGTAGTTGTAAGTGACTCTGTGATTGTCATGTTAAGTGATATTGTGTCTATTGTGATTAAGTGATTTATTGATTTGTCTTTGGTTATTGTTGGAAGTAGTCTTTGATATTATGTCTTGAGTTTCGTTGATGCTTGTGATTATGACTTGTTGTTATGTTCTGAAGTGGTTTGTTGTTGTGCCTCTTGGAATTGTTGTTGTGAGTTCTCTAGTGTTCTTTGATGTTAAGTTGTCTATTTGGAGTTAGTCTTTGTTATTGTTAGGCGTGCTTGGTCGGGGACCCTTCCTTGTCTACTCTCAGCACGAAGGTGGTTGGGTGGAACGTGCTTCGCACCCCATTGGGTTCCCTCTTCTGTTGTAGATGTATCTTTTACTTGCAGGTTTTGGCAGATGTTGATGATCTAGTGTCCTTATGTACCAGATTGATGTATATACTTCATATGTAATGTATTCATTGGTGTATTGTCTCCCACGTGTGTTGGGATGACCTTGATGTGATTTGTATATGTAGTTATTGAGATGTATTTTCAGACAGTTGTATTCTTCTATCATTGGGATGTAATGTTTATTCAGGCCATGTATTTATTCAGGATCTTTTGTTATAGTTGGTTATGTTGAATTATATCTATTGAAATTATGTAACACTTTATATCTTTATAATTCCATGTATTGCCATATGTGCGTATGTTATTAATATGGTTATTGTTTAATGGATATTTAAATGATGATATGGGAATGTATAGATTTACATAATGGATTAATTATTGTTATCTTATTATCGTTGTTATGGGTTAGTGTAGTCATGTCACTTCGTGTACCCCATTGGAACTAGTTGTGCCTCTTAATACATTGTTATGTTATAATACTTAAGTATGTTATTATATTCTTTAAAAAAAAAAAAATTGTTCTGTTGTTATTAGTTCCTTTGGGGTTCGCACGGCGGGGCGTGACAATATAGATATGAAAGTAGACATGCATTGATCTTTTATAGCACATAATAATGTATCTCTTCACAACCTTTGTTTCCCTTGCTTGTTTTATCCATTTGGTATGATGATGTGCATTTTGCTTGATTACACTTGTGTTTGTAGGCTGCAAAGAAAGACTTGACTTTGACTGCAATTCATTCCATCAATGTTGGCAATGTTATTTCCTCTCTCGTCCTTCAACTTTTGTCCCTCAAAAAATTTGGCGATGATGAAGGGCAGGTTGAGCAATGCAAGGTTGTATTGTCTGATGGCCACCATTTGCAAATAGGAACTCTCCCTTCCAAATGAAATGATATGTTGTTTATGGATTCCTTGAAAATAGGGTCCCTTGTATGTTTAAAAGACTACGTCTGTAGGAATATCCAAGATTCAAGGTGGGTTGTGTTGTTTGTTGTATATGTTAAAAAATTCTCTCTTTCATTTTTGCCTCATATAATTTGTTCAAAAAATTGTTTTGCTTCCTTTCCAAGGCCTTAATAATATCCAACTTAGTTGAAATTATTCCTAATTGTCAAATTATTGGGACCCCTAGGTATTTGTTCAAGTAGCAAGAAGAGAAAATGTTGGCACCTAACTCACCTTCTCCTTCTAAACGGGCCCCTAAATTTGGTCTGTAGGTGTCCCCTAAAAAACAAAACATCCCTCCAAAGGTCAGCCCTATTAAAGCTTTGAACATTTATCAAAATGTTTGGACAGTGAAAGGGTGTGTAACACATTAGGGAGATGCATCATTTTTAGAAACAAAGAGGTGAAGGGCAACTATTTAGTTTTGACATTATAGATGTGGAGGGGACAAAAATATGTATTACTTGTTTTGATGATATTGTTCAATTGCATTATGGTCGAGTTGAGGTGGGGTTTACTCATTTAATATCGAGGGGATTGGTTAAGGAAGCCAATAAAATATTCAATGAATTAAATAGTAATCTTGAGATTGTTTTGGATCAAAAATAAATAATAAAATGATCTGAAGATGAGATTCCTGTCCCAAAAAAAAGTTGCTTTTGTGTCGGTTAGTGAAATAAGCAACTATAGTGATAACAGCTTCGTTGATATTATTGGCATTGTAGTGCATGTTGGGTACATTTCAACTATTCGTAGGAGAAATGGATCTGAAACAATTTGACAAACCATTAAACTATATGATGTCTCTGCTTCTTTCATTGATGTTAATTTGTAGGAAACAAGCTAGCAAGAAAAAGGTGATACCTTGCACCAAATGTACCTTTCTAGTGAAATAGTGATTGTTGTTGTCCATAGTGGCCATGTAGGCTACTTTAATGGAAAATTTATCAACACATCAATAGGACACAATCCTTGAGATTAACCCTTCTATTCCTGAGGAAAACACTCTTAGATCCAAGGGGCCAATTAAAGTAGAACAAGTAGCTTCAACTTCTTCTGCACCTCAGAGGTTGCATCCTTCAAATGATAGAGTTACTATTACATTTATCTTAAACAATTTCCTTCGTTTGGGAGAAACTGTTGAAGCCATTTTTAAAGCAACCACTCAAATTGTAAAAACTAAGTCTTTTTGTTATTCTGCTTGCCCCTTCTTGGTTAATGGTAAAGAATGCAAAAGGAAATGCACACGCTCCTGTGCTGATGTTTAGTTTTGTGATCATTTCCAGATGGAAATTGAGGAATGCAACTATCGCTATCTTCTGTAGTTAAAGCTGCAAGACCATTCAGGCAGCCTTTGGTGTGTTTCTTTTGATGAAGCTGCCACTAGTTTGTTGCAGATGCCAGCAAAAGACCTCTACGCATTGCAGGACAACTCTGACTCTACAATAGATCCTATTGTTCTTATTAAAGGCCTTGTTTGTAAATCATAAATCTTTACTACTTTGATTAGAATAGAAACATATAATTCAAAGGAACGCCTAAAAATAATGATTTTCAAATAAACAAAAGTTGATTTCGAAGCAGAGTGTAAACTATTGCTTGCAGACATAATGAAGATATCTACTCCTACTCCAGAAAAAGGCTCCACTAACAAGCTTACGCTTTGATTACTATTTTTCACTTCTCATCATTTCTCATAGCTTTGACTTTTAAATGCTAACTACATCATGCTAAAACTTCTATTTAAGAAATATGGACATAATTTATACCTATGTTTGCATCTACATATTTGCACATTTATTGACCTTCCATATTTTTTATTATTGCATGGTGCATCAATTTTGCTGTCATTCTTGCTTTTGAATATTTCAAATCAGATGGATGGTTATATGATATGTTTACATAGATTACAATTTGAAAGACAACTGAATAATTTATTTCCACATATATTTCAAATATTTTCTATACACGCAATACTTGACAATATATTTTAATATATATTAAATATTTTGTATATGGTTAATCATTGAGATTAAACTTCTTTATGTCACATTTAAAATCTGCATGAATCGTATAAGTTTTTTCATTATGCTAAAATTAGGAGTGATAAATTATTTATTGCATTAGTTTAATGACATTGTATTTGATTTAAAGTTTCTTTGAATGCTAATCACTCTTGGTTCTTGGTTTCCATTCACATACAAATTTAATGAATATATATATATATATATGTGTGTGTGTGTGTGTGTGCTTCCAGGTCTAATGAATATCAAAAGTAGGTCAAAGATAAACATATCTCATGCCTGGACCAATCTATATAATAGTTCACTTCCCAATTGAATATTCAAGCTATTATAAAGACATTTACTATTTGAGAAAGGAAAGTGTGAAAAACCTATTTAAAAGACATTTACTATATAACAACTGCCTTCACTATTGCAAATTTATGATTTCTTTACAAAGCTTATTCACCAATGAGGAACATTTAGGGAGATCGTTTGTTTAAGAGGTAAGGTCCAAGCTATGAGTAAAAGTTGTCAAAAAGTGTTCTCTATTTTTCTATAATATTTAGTGTTAGGTACATGAAGAATGGAAGAGGTGAAAATATTACTGACCCTAACCATATATTTTTGGAGAAACAAAGAACATTTAACTAGAATTGGTCATATGGTAATAACTATAACACCAATGCTGCACAGAGATAACTAGAAGCAATAAACAAAGGGGAAAAAGTATGTTTATAGGTATATGTATATGTATATGTATATTTATGTGTATATGTATATGTATATTTATATGTATATGTACATGTATGTATATGTATATATATGTGTATGTGTATGTATATGTATATGTATGTATATGTATATGTATATGTATATGTATATGTATGTATATGTATATGTATTTGTATATGTATATGTATATGTATATGTATATGTATATGTATATGGTATATGATGTGTATATCTATATGTATAATGTTGATGTATAGAATTCTTTGTTTGTATTTCTTTCAAACATATATAGTCTTTTGTATATTCCATTTTTTCCTTTGGTTGCATTGCTCGATGGGTGCATAATGGTCAAAACCTCCCATGAACTTCCACTAGTTCACCAATTAGATGTTCAACAAGTGTTGTGTTTTTCAATCTTCACTACATTGTAGACGTATTGTTGTTGTAAGTTGTTTTTCCTCTTCCTTTTTGGCCGTTTCATACACACCTAACCATAGATATATATTGTGATAGTTTTTTTTTCTAAATTTATAATTTAAGTACTAGCTTATGGGTTTAACCCTTCTCTTATTGTAGGACTAGAAATCCTTTAGTACAAAACAAATTTGTACGCTTGCCCCTTTTCTTTCTGCATGGTTACATACATTCCAAAACATACCAAAATCAGGTATGTTTATACAGTTATTCCTATACATTGTATGCTTTGAAACAAAACCTTTGTTGTTTCTTTGTTCTCTTCCTTTGAACAATTTCTTTTGTATTTCATCTGCGGAATTCCATTTTCTATAGTTCTTTATGAGGCATTCTCTTTTCCTAAAAAGTTATTGGAGCTAAAAGAGCTCTAAGAAAATGAATATATGTATTGGAACATTAATTTTTTTTAGCAAGTTCACTATTCTCTGATATATAATGAAACACCATCACATTTGTGGTCGGTGTTTCATGCTTTACTTGGCTCACACTTTCCTAGGGGACAATGAGGCTTCATGATGCCAATATAATGGGCAAGTGAGGAACCATGCAATTTTCACTTCTTACACATATATATTCAACTGTAATAGAGGAATTGTATGAAAAGTATCACAATAACACTTATTTGTTACTAAATATTATACACAAGAATTTAGTTCCTCTGTATTGAGTCAACCAGCTGCACCATTTCCAACCCACGTAATTACCAAGGTCCATGTCACCTCAAAAAAAAAACCGCACAAGTTCCCATCAACTATGGCATTCCCAGCATTGGAAAATCCAATTCACCCACACCACAATGGCTCTTTTGACAGTATGACTTAATGAAAGTGTGCTTTCCCACATGGAAACATTCAATATAGAATTTACTTCCCCCTCTAACCCCGTATGCTAACAGAAAGATGAATTCACACTCAAGGCAACAAACACTTGCCATTCACCTTCCCTGTTACAATGGCACCATTCTCCACTACCGCCAACCCACATACCTACAAGCACCCATGTCACTGCAAAGGAAAGAAACGGTGCCCTCCCCACTGGAAAATTTGTAGCTGCATTCTTGGCCACGAGATCCATATTTCCTTAATCAGAAATTCAAGCTATATTGCCTAGGAGTAGATTTAGTACTCAAATAGACAATTTGCAAAAGAGCTATTCCATAACGTTTGCAGTAGGTACAATGAAAAAGCACATCCCATAGAGTGCTCTCCATAGTACATTTTTCCATCTTCCCATAGTTGCCTTCTTGTCTTCTCGGGCACAAATATATTTTAGGAAAAAGGATCAAGATTTAACTACTATTTATTCATCCATATAGAAGCATAGAACGAGCCACCTATGAAAAACTAATTTTCCAAAATAGCCATGTGAAATCACTTACATATTCTTCACCCCTCCACTTTTGAAGCTCTCCAATCTGCTAAAAAATGGATCTATATACGACGATTTTAACAATAGTATGCTACCAAACCAGAACCATGATGGCCCTTTCAATAGGATAACTTCATCAAAGTATACTTTCCCATATTGCAACATTGAATATAAGGTATAATCTCCCGCATGCCAGCATTCAATATTGCATTTACCTTTTCCACCACCATCATGCAATGATAGGAAACATTGGGCCTCATGTGAACAAATTCTTGCCATTCACATTCCTTGTATCCAACACACCATTCTTGACCATCACTATCCCACGTAATTACCAACACCCACGTCACCACACAAAAAAATGGTGGCCTCATCAACACCCGATAGATCCTCGTCGTCAACAAATCCAATTCACAGTTGCACTGACAAAAATCCTGGTGGAAACTTCAAACAAAAACCCCCAACCCATGTAATTTCTAAGCTCTACCCTCATGCCAAAAAATACTTTCCACTCAGCTTGCACCTATCTAGCCACCCCATCTTTACATCTAGATAACAAGGGAAATTGTAACACAATTGTATAAACATCAACAAATGTGTGTGTCCTTCCAACTTCCCAAATCAATTATTCAAACACAGTTCCCCAAGGAAGTGCCTATTTTCTCTTTGTTATGCAACAATTATATGATGCAATGATTTGTGCAAAATTCATATAGCACCACAGGCTTAATTGGAAATTTAAGATGCATTGTTTGGTATTCAATATAATGAACAAAATATTTATAGAAAATACCCATGTAAAATGAATTACACAATTCACAGCACACCAGTTTCAAAACTCTCAGATCTGTTATAGAACAGAGTTAAGGATGAATATTCTTACAATAGCCTCATACGCAAGCAATACCACAATGGCTCTTTCGACAATGTAACTTAACCAATACATTTTCTTGCCTTACAAAGAAAAAGAACAACAACAAATAATAGATGATGGAAAAAGAGCATCATGCAACATATTGGTAGAAGCCAAGCAGTCTATGTAATAGTCATAAGACATATTAAGATGATACTTAAGATTCAGATGTATGTCGCTCTCCAATTTTTCCATGTTAGTTCTTTTACAATTCGCCTATTTCTCTATATTATCTAATGGTAAATAGTGGAGCCCAACTTTACAATATATGCATGTATATATATATGTATATATATATGTATATATATGCATATATATGTATCTATATATGTACATGTATATATATGTGTGTATAGATGTATATGTATATATATGTTTCCATATATGTATATCTATATATATATATATGTATATATAAATGTATATGTATATATATGTATTGTGGTGTAATTGCACAGTAGAAAGTAAATGCAATATTCAATGTTATAGTGGGGGGGAGTGTACTGCAAAATATGTAGGAAAATATATCGATTTGGTTGCATTGCTAGAAGAGCCACTTTGGCATTATCAATGTGTTACACATATTGCACAATTAAATGCTCTGTTCTTATCAACATGTCAATACTATATGACTCAATGCTATAATTGTATAGTCGTCATTTTTACAAAGAATACAAAACACTTATACATGCTACTTTAAACTCCACTTATAATCACAGTCTACATAATTACACATAAACATAATATACAAACATGTTTAGATATACATATGTATGTATATCTTTGTCTACATATATGCATATATATATTTTCCTATATGGGTATTTTTATATATCAATCAAGGAATTGAGTACATATATATGTGCATATGTATCTGTCTATCTTCTAGGGCACTCAATACAATTTTCCTCTTTGTGTGTGATATTTACTATCAAACAAGTGTTTTTATAATACCTGTTATATAATTCCTCTATTTGTTTTCAATATGTACTATGAAATAATGTATCTTGAATCTTATATCAATATGTTTCATGATATCCTTTTCCCCTCATCTATTTCAAGCTTTACAGATACTGTGCAATTAATTTCTCTCTTCTTAGGAAATAGCAACTTCAAACAAATAGCCTATCATCTAAAGATATAAAGTTCAATAGATAAGAGACAATGCAACTATTGCTATCTTTTGCAGTTAGATTTGCAAGCGCATTTAGTCCACTTTTACATATATTACTTGTGTTGTACGAATATGTTTTATTATATTATTTCCTTTTGTCCATTCTTCTATATATTCCACTTACCAATATTGTTCTAACCATCTTCAAATCATATTATGCTTTTTCTTTACTAGGATATCTCTTCTCCATGTACTTTTTAACCCACAAAAAATGGTAAAATGTTATAGAATTTGGTTCAAAACACCCATCTTTTTGCATGTTCCAGTCACCGAACATATATATCAAGATGGTCGTTGGTTTAGTGCTTTTCGATTCTATCATTGTATATTTGTTGCTGCTTATATACATAGACACACAAATTATCACATGCACTTTCCCATCAAAAAAACATACTCTATCCTATTCATTGTATTTGTCATTGTTTCCACAACTCTCTTTTCAATGTTTTTAGTGCATTACTTATACATAGTTATTTGCCAATATCCCATGTATTCAAAATCTCCCATTTTATCTCTTTCTATTTACAACAAACAATGCTAACCTGTTTTATTCTATGTGTATCTTTTTCCCTTTCTAATGTTGCACAAAAGAAATACACATTGATCTATGTGGCTATGAATAGCAACTAGACACCGCTATCATGTGCTTCTGAGTGGACAAAAAAATTGTTCATAGCATCACATTTTTTATCCCTAGAAGCAAATGAGAGTGGTGTTTTTTGTTCCATTCCGCTAAAGTGGTTGATTTTTACAATACTCTGCTATTGAACTAGCACCACACCACTGGAAACCCACATTCTTTCCATGCTCCACGTTGCCACTAAAGAATGCAGGTCAAGTCACCGCCCATATAAGTTGACAAGGACAAGATTTAACTGTGATAAAACCATGCATAGAGAATGATTATGTCTTTCAAGTCTCCAACATGGGTATAACGGAAAAAATAAAAACAAATAACAACAAAAAATTCTTACACACAACTGTTCACCAACATGCCATTTATTCAAAATGTTCCATTTTACCTCTTTCTTTTTTTAACAAATATTGCTAACCTCTTTTACTCTATATCTATATTATTTACTTTATAATGTTGGACAGATACAATAGACATTCAAGAAAATTATTGTGTTGTAAATTCTCTATTCCATATCCTTTCATGTTGCAACAACTTGGCCCAACCATCTTTTACTTGTAATTATTAAGTATTTTTCCAATAGTTGTTTCTAAATGTCTCTACTCTTCTTATTGTGTGATATATGGTAAGAGTCCTTGAGATTTCCCATGGACCTTACCTGCTTTTCTTGCTCGTGGGTTTGGCTAGAGCCCATGAGGCTTCATGATGCCAATATGGTAGGGAGTGCAATGAGGATGGGTTTACTGGTTTTGAATTTTATCGTCAATATATGTTTTTCTCCTTATATACATGGAAAAATAACGCTAACCTATTTTATTCTATATTCATATTTTCCCCTTTCTAATGTTGCACGAATACAATAGGCATTGAAGCAAATAAGTCTATTGTAAATTGTGTATGTCAAGTTACTTGTGATTCTTAAGTGCTCTTCCAATAGTTGTTTTAGAATTTTTTGTTTTGTTTTTGTCTCATATATGCTAAGAGTGCTTGAAATTTTCCATGGACCTTACTTGAATTTTCGCTCAGGGGTATGGCAAGAGCCCATGAGGTTTCATGATGCCAATATGGTAGGGAGGACAATGAGCATGGGTTTAGTGTTGTTGGATTCTATCATTGTATATTTTTTGCTTCTTATATATAGACACACAAATTCTCACACACACTTGCCCATCAAAAAAACATACTCTATTCTATTCATTGTATTTGTCATTATTTCCACAACTCTCTTTTCAACATTTTTAGTAGATTACTTATATACAATTTTTTTCTAGTATCCCATGTATTCAAAATCTCCTATTTTATCTATTTTTTATTTACAACAAACAATGCTAACCAGTTTTATTCTATGTCTATATCTTTTGCTTTATAATGTTGCATAGAAGCAATAGGCATACAAGGGAATTACTAAGTTTTCTATTTCATATTCTTTCCTACTCCAACAAGTTGATTCAACACTGCTCACTCTTGTTGAACACCACCAACATGACTTGTAAGTACAAAACTTTCCTATTATCAATAAATAGATTTCATTAACCAACTCTAAATATTGTTAATTGTTCCACTTAGTTTTTTTTGCAATGAAATGTGATTCTGCCAAGAATATAACTTTCCACGTAGACAATTAAGTGTACTCAATGACATGCTATGTGATTCAAAAACATGAAACTATTCTTTGCTAATGACCATCTTCCTTTTGTAGGTGGAAATCTGCATAATTATAATCATTAGATATGCTCTTCATTGGATAGATATTTGTGTAGCACATATTTCATTTAAAATGGTGGATATGAAGAACCAAAAGCAGTGATCTTTCCCTGCAAGGTGTGCAAGGAAATGTTATAAAATCCATGGCATTTTCCATGTCTTTAAAATTCATGACATTTTTCATGAAATTATAAGTTATGGAATTTTCCATGGGCTTAATAACATTTTTGACTACATACCCTGTAGGCCAAAAGTGCTCTAGTGTGTACATGTCATATTTTCCACATGGCGATTCTTTCAATTCAATGCTACGTATACATTCGCTTCAACATGGGTGCTCCACACAAAAAAGTTTGCCTCTCCCAACTATATAATGCTAGCATGTCAGTAAATAGATTCAATTGACCAACCGTAAATACCATTAATTATTTTTACTTTGCCATTGTCTTTGATTTTTCTACACATATACTTAGTTACTTTTAATGCTATTCCAACGGGTTGAGTACAACATCTTTTTGGAAGTGAAATAAATCATTATTTTATTAAAATTTATTGTTCATGTCTTTGGTTCTCTGTTTATTGTTTCTTTTGATACCAGTTTGAAGGGGTTTAACATTGATGCACTACAAAATGTGTGAGAAAGTATATTGATTAAGTTACATTGTCGAGAGAGCCATTGTGGTGATGGTTTGATAGCACATTATTTATTGTTCATGCCTTTTGTTTAGTGCTTATTGTTCTTGTTGATAGTAGGCTGCATGGTTTTATATTGATTAAGAGCATGCCTTGTAATTTAATTAAAATAATAATGTATGTTGAATTTCCACAGTATCTCCCATGCATGTTTCATTCTTCTCTTCCTTAGGGCTCTTGATATAGGCCATGCACCCTCATTATGCCATTATGGTAGTAAGACAAAAAAGCATGGATTTTGTAGTTCTACATTTAACGCCATACACTTGTTCTTACATATATATATGTCTAGACAAATTGTTGTATACATTTGATGACATCTTTCTAATGTTCCCTGCAAACAATGTGTAGCTTCTAATTCAATTAAAATACCTTGAAAAAGTATGCATTTCATTCAAATCCTAGAATTATGGAGTTGATACTACTTATAACATCTTCACTTTTTGTAAAAGCCATTTATAATGACCATTATAACTAAACTAATGGAATCACTTTTCCAAAAGACATAACTCTACTAATTGAATCACTTTTTCAAAAGCATACTTGTTAATTTGATCTTAGGAAGATAGCACATAATGTACAATTTGGTAGCCACTTTGTAACAGGTAAATCCTATTCCCGAACACAAGAAACATCTTCCCATTTTAATGAATCAAACAATTGATTTACCTATGCAAAAACATCAAATATACACTCTATTAACACAAAATATATAATACCTTAAATTTTGGACAAAGATTATAATTATTAAGAAAACTAATACTTTACAAATTTTAATTGTATTCAATTGAGAAAATGTGATTTATAAACAAAAAATTTATTTAAAAATTATTTTACTAATATTACTTAAGAAAACTAATACTTTACAAATTTCAATTGTATTCAATTGATAAAATGTGATTTATAAAGAAAAAAACAACAATAAATAGACAACAAAACACATGAACAATAAATTACTGGTTACGGAAAAATACCCATCAAAAATGACTTACAGATTGCATGCCACAATAGTTTTACAACCCTCTAGCTTGCTAAAAAAAGGAGCCAAGGCCGACAATTTTTATAGTGGACGATGTCAACTATTTTGGCTTCCTTGGGAAATGAGAAACTCTAGTTTTTATGTTATTTAATCCACAACTTCAAGTTTTCCATGTATTAGTACTCATATCTACCTTACGATAATTAAATCTAATCAATCAATTAATTCATCAACTAGACAAAAATATCAAATATAGATGTGCATCTAGGCCTAACAACTATTATAGTATAATACATATAAAATTATATGATAGCTTACACTTTTGACAAAAATGATTATTAGTAAAAAATCTAATTATTTAAAAATTTAAATTCTATTTAATTTTCCACAACTAATTTATTAAAAAAAATTTATTGAAAAATCATTCTCTTAAGATTATTTTCATAATCAATTTCAAACTAAGAAATATTGATGTATAAATCCAAAGATCAATTTCTCACACTATGCAAATATTTCTTAATCTCCCATGGACTGCATTATTTAAAGATAATTAAATAATAATTAATCAATTTACTAATTAATGTAGAAAAGCATATCAAACATAAATTTCCTCTTTTATGCAAATTGTTCTTAGTCTTCGAATGCATTACCTTATCTTAAGAAAATTAAATAATAATTAATCAATTGATTGATTAACCTACAAAAAAATGTTAAATATACATGTGCATCTATGCCTACCAACTATTAAACTAAAATACACATAAAATTATATCATATTTTAAATTTTGGAAAGAACTTATTATTACTAAGAAAACTAATTATTTGAAAATTTAAATTGTATTTAATTTACCAATTGTAATTAATTAAAATCACTTTACAAGAATTATTGTAATTAAAAATATTCATGATTAATTGCTTCAAATTCAAAAAACCTTATCGCTGTTCACCTTCTCTTATTCCATATTCAATTATTAACATGATTTCCTTTTTCTGAATTCTCTAATACTTGCAAATATTAACAACTTCCTTCCTTGCTCCCCACTCATTACCAATTTCTGCTAGACCCCTGTCGGCTAATCGTCGAATGCCTGTGCATTCGACTTCTAGTTTAACTTATATCAAGAACTTATTATACATACCTATAAACTAGTATAAAATTTAATAAAATATATAATTTAGTTTAACAATTTATAATTATTGATATACTACATAAATAACTACATCCTCATAAAATTGACAAAGTTTAGCATCAAATTTCATTCTAGGCTTAGGATTCTACAATGTTACTAATGAGTAATTACTTTGAGTCATTTTTTATTATAATTAAACTTTTTAATATTTTATTTCTAATTTGTATATATATATATTTGGAAAATATATTTTTTTATTTTTTTAAAAGATAAAGACATAAAAAAGTTAAAATATATTTAACACCAATATTAAAAATTAATATTTAAGAGCTATTATCCTTTCTAAAGTAAAAATAGAAATAAAATAAAAAAGTAATAAATGGTGAATTTTATAAAAATTAAGTTAAAAATTATATAAAAAATTAAACAAAATAGCTTTATATTTTTTGTCATCTAGTTACTTATCTGTTGTTATTGTATTTGTAGTAATTTCTATAGATACTCATTAAAGTTATAATTTAGTTTAGTTAAAGTACAAATTTAATTTTGAATTCTTATTATTTTGGTGTCATTTCTTAAGTTAAACAACAAATTTTATTTTGGATTCTTGTTATATTAATGTATTTTTTTAAATTAACAAATCAATTAAATAATTTATCCATTTTTATTTAATTATTCAAAAATTATTAAAAAAAAGGTTCAATAATTAGAAATTTATGTATTTCACGAAGTAAAATAACATTTAAAATAATTTATTTTCATAAAACTTTGATATTATTGATAAATTTATATACATGAGATATATAGTAAATAATTTATTACAATTATAGATAAATTAATCTGAATATGTTAATAGATATCTATGTAATTTATAGATCAAAAATTTAATATATACACTTATAAACTAATACAAAAGTTTGATAGGAAAAGGAGGCTTATGTTTATACTATTATAATATAACTAGCAATCACACCTTGGTATGCAATGGGTACATCGAAGAGGTGTGGAAAGTCAATCAGGAAAAAAAATGGTCCATTTTATGCAAACATTTTGCAGTACGTGAGGTAAATTGGTAGGCCATTAAGCAAATGACGTTTGTGCAACAAAGGTCTCAATGGAGAAGTGATAGGTTCAAATCAGCTATGCATCTTCTTATAGGGATCCAAACATGATCCAAACAAAACCTTTGAATAAGGATGATAATTAGGCTCCATCACCAACATGGTCATGTTATGTTTGGAATAGAGAGAGAGGGAGAGATAGGGATAGAAAGAGGGTGGGATAGAGGGGGGAAGAGAGGGAGAGAGAGGGAGAGAGAAAGAGAGGGTGGGTATGGAGATAGAGGAAAAAACAGTGACACTTAAAAGAACAAACAGAGGACTTGAAGAAGAGAGGGATATACAAAGAGGGAAGATGGATAGTACACCTATACATACTTCAATTACATGAGTAACCCTTATTTCATTACACTTACAATTGATCATTATGCTTGCTTGGTTGACCTTCTTTACTAGGATGACCATCTTGAAGACACTATACTTGCATGGATGTATTCATATAAAACACAAGAAAAGCTTATAATGTGAAGATATGTGTTAGAGTGCTTCATTAATTAAAATATTTTGAGAGAATATTTGTAAAATTCATATTGTGCATATCTAGAAATCATTGCTTGTTCAATTCATTTTGTCAAACAGTTCATGTGCCTTTTCTATGCTTTCACATTTTTCATACATGTCCACCAAGGAAGTTGCAACTGCAACTGCAACATTAGTTGTACAAATGCCACTAGGTGTTATTGGATTGGAGCCAAATCACATAGCTTGGGAGAAAATTCAAAAGTGTTAATTGTCAAACTCCTTATGGACCTAAAATTTGAAGATTTTTCTTGTTGTTATTAATCTGAGTCCATAGTGGCTAGCATAATTGGTCAATACTATTGGATTTTTTATTGTGAAACTCCTCTAAAATTGTGATTATCAAGTGGAATGCCCATAACATATTTGTCAACATTAGTTGTTCAATAGGTTGCCTTTTCTATATTCCAATTGCAACACAAATTTAAAATTGCATTCTTGTTTCCCTCAATAAAAAAAATATCATATATTATTTGGACATGTTATCACAACATCCTCATTCTAAGCACCAAGTTTTACTTTAATGTCTCTTAATATTATGTTATTCCCCAAGACACAAAGAAATCTTGCCAATATATTTTTGATATTTCTTTGTGCTTCCTCGACATAAAAAGCTTCAAACAAGACATTCTAATACACTAGATGTAGACTTCTAAATTGAGTGTCCTAACCCCTAATAGAGCTTCCAAAATTTTTAAGAAAAATCTTGAGCAAGTCCATGTTTTGGTCATAGTTGTGAGCCTTTTGTGTCTAAGGATGGGTTAGGATTTTGGTTTAGGAACCTTCATTTTGAAAATTTCCATTATAAACACTTCAGCATTTTAATTTTGTGTTGACCTACTACAACTGGTCATTGGTCACATAAGTCACCACATGAGTCATTGAATGCATGTTATCACCGACAACTTTTACCTAGGTTCATCGGTTGCCCAACATTTATTATTGTTTTAAACTCTCCCAAAGTCGGGAAAAATATTTTATAGTGAAGGACTTATGTTTAAGTCATTCTCCTAAGGGTCGAGTCTCATCGGCCTAGTCATGGCTCTTCTTTAAAACATCATTTATGCACATGGAAAATATCCATTAGCTCAAGGAATCATCCATCGCTGAAAGGTTTTCCCCTGGTGGTTTTTTTTTGGTGACAGGCGATGCACCTTGGTTTTCTTTCGCATTGCTCATCACTGAAACCTTTCATACCTTGTCTCTCACTTCAGTGACATCGAATGAGCATGCGTTTTGTTCCATCACGTCATCACCAAAATTTCTCGCACTCCTCTCTGACTTTCAGCAATGAGCAATGGATATGAATGGAAGTAGTGTGGTAGGCACGTGCAAAATTTTTATTTCATTGCTACCCTTTCCCATCTCCGAAGATGTTTCTAGATTTGGGTTCATTACTATGACATGCGATAGACCAAGTTATGTGAAGATATCACTGGAAGGTCTTTGTCACTAAAGTGCTCAGGAAGGTTCACCCATTTACTGTGACCAAAAATGGGGTTTTTTATCCAGGAATATTCCCTTTGAATGAGAATAACTAATCATCGTTGAAGATGGAAAGCAATGTAAGGAAAATTTTGTGACAATTGGCAAGTTTCACACAAGGTGGCTAAAATGTGGATGGTTACATGGCATCTTTTCAACATATCATCACTGTTTCCAAGTACGGATGAAAAGGAAAATGGCGATCCTTGATGGGCTTCTTTGATTAAGTTTTAAATCTAAAATTATCGATAGCTAGGATTAAGCATGGAGTGATTGATTTTTTGTTCACTCGAGCGAGCCAAGATGGTCATTAAATGCTAAATTCTCAAATTCCTCTATTTAATGAGGATCTCCTCCAGTTCGTCTCATCATCTAAAATTATCAAGGTGCTAAAATAATTGTTGTAAGTACTGGAGGAATGATATATGAGTGCTGAGAAAATAATCACAAGAGTAGTTGTGTAATATCCCTATGTCTGTAAGTGTGCGTATATGCAATTTAGCTATCATTTTCTAGTTTCCTAGGGTGGTATTGCTTTTGTTGCTTGTAATTGTGCTCTATCATTTTATGTTGGATTGGTTTGGGTTTTCATTCTTGTAAGAGGCGATTTTGTGGGTTTTGGCTAGTGTATCTTCTGTAAGATGGGTTGTTGGTTAGTGTGTTATTTTGGGTAAGGTGGGCGAACCAAGTATTCTAGTTACACCAATTAGAAGGTATAGGAGGTTAAGTATGTAGGAATTGCTTGTTTATGTGCCTGAGGTTAAACCTGATACAACAATAATTCCAATAGTTTTGAAGGGTAAGACAAGTGTTCATAAGAAGGGTGAGAAAATTATTGTTTAGAGCACTTACAATTTGAGGAACAAGACCATTTCAGATGAATTGGTCAAGTTTAGAGGTAAAAGTCTTGTCAAGCCTGTGAAGGAATTGAAGAAGCAAAGTAAGGGTCATAAGGTTTGTTTGAGGAAGCACAATATTCCCATTGAAGTTTTTGATAGTTCTTCAAGTGATGGGGAAGGAATGGACCCTGACTCTGGCCATTGTCCCATTTCCTTGGTGCCCTATGGTGATTTTGATGAAGAAGTGATAATAGCTTCTCCAATTTCAATCAAAAGACTAGGTAGGTATGCATACGCAGCTACTAACAAGGCAAGGTAGCACCCCATTGCCTCCTCCAAACTGGTGCCTAGTTTTTGGGCTATTGTGCTAACTCGATTCTCTTGTGGCTAGTTTGTTAATATACGTTGTTGGTACTAATGGCGACTTCACTAATTTTGGTGTTAATGTGCTACTTTTGATGCAATGATAACGATTCCTTTTGGAAGGCTAACTAGTTCTTCTCTAACCAATTATGCGGTTCTCTTTTTTCTTATTGCTCCCCGTGGTAAGAAATAATTAAATAAAATGGTTCAAGAAGTGGCCCTAATTAAGATGTAATTAATTTTGAAATGCACATGAAATGTAATTGTATTTGATTCGGATGCTTGTTGCTCCCTTGTAGTATAAAAGTAATTTCATGGCTCATTGCAAAGGGTTCAAATTTTGAGTCTGGTAAATAGTATAGGTACAAGCTAAGCTTAGGCAGGAGCATACTATAGAAAATATGAATGAATAGAACAATATATTGTCTTGGGTATGAGTCCTATATGTAATAGTCTTAAATTAGTTTTATAGAAGATACAAGTATCGAAACAAATATTATTTCAAAAAAAATACTCTCCTATGTATCTTTCTTGCAAGTTATAAATGAAAATATCAATGGTGTTCTCGTTTATCTTTAGTTGTTTGATTGAATGTATGGCTCTATTTTTTCTTTAGCTCAAAGAGTTGATTAAATGATTGAAGAGGGTCATAGATTTGTAATTAATTTCATAGTATTTGGTAAGGATTTATGTTTTAGGCATTGTTATTTTTCATACTGCAAAGCACTGTGGAAGTAGTCCACCAATTTTTGAATTAAATAGCTTACACATTATTGGTTCTTGCATATTGGACTCCATCATTGCAGTTGATGAAGCACTAGTCTATTTGTGATATAAATATTGCAAGTAAATGAGTTATTGGAAGACCTAGCTATGGAATTAAAATGAGACCAACATTCAATTAAAAATATTTCAATTATGAAATATGAGTTTGAAGTACCCCTGATTCCTAGAAAATAGATAGTCATTTACACAAAGGTATGCAAAATCTTCAATAAATTACGTTCATTTGCAATTAATAGGAATACATTTGTGTATAAATTTGTTCTCAACTAGACATACCTCGCTTGAACACAATAAGCAACACCCTCCAAGGTCCCATAAAGCCTAAAGTGTAGGAGTAAAGACCTCATAATCCTTTACTTGTTGTGTTGGCCACTAACCTTGAAGATTCTTAACTATAAGGTTGTACCATAGAAAAATGGATCATTGACATTTTCATGGTATTTTATGTCTTTCTCCTATGATTCTTGACCTATTTTTCTTTCATTTAATGTTGCAATGTGACTTATGCATTCACATTAGGTCCTAAAATTCAAATTATGATGTCCTGTGAAGGTGTTGTGAAGCGTTGTAACACATTTCTACACTTTTCTAGACTCTTCTTATTAAAATTAATCTAAAAATCACCTTTTTATCCCTTATCAAGTCCTATTTTAAAGTGTTGTAAAGTCGTGTAGCAAGATTTCAAGCTTTTCTAGGCTTGTTATCACTATTTACACCTTTCATATGCTTTATTTGGCCCCTTTATGCACTCATAAGACTTAATTAAGTGTATTTTTGAATGTAAACCTGATAAACAACATTAAATGCAACTTAATTCCCAACACCCACTTACAAGCCTAGAGTGGGACCCATTCGCCATGGGTGGAAAATGAGTCCCTCTTGGCTCCAAATTCAAAATAATTCAAATTTTCTTTTAGGTTTTTATTCAAAAAGACCTTATGTCAGCCTGTGATGAGGTATCATTAGGTTATTAAGGCATAAGTGTGTATAAATAAGTGTTTTTCCATCCATTTTAACACCCAATTCACCCATTCATCTCATTCACTCATACACCATCAATTAGCATTCTTCCATTCAATCCATAAAACCATCATTTAATCTATCAATTGTCAAGTATCTTGGAGCAGCCATTGACATATTTTCAGACTTCTACAACAAGGATTTGGTGATTTTAGGACATTTTCATGTTGTTTATTTATCATTCCTTGCTTATTTAATTTCATTTCTTTATTAAGGGTTTGATTACCAAAGTGGGATTTGAACAAGGAAAATGCCTATACTCTAACCCTTAACCATTTTCCCCCTTTTGCATGTGTGTTTACAGATTTTTCAAGCAAATAGGTGTTGAAAGGTGGTCAACAAGTCATAAAAGTGTTTCAAGTCAACTTAACCCTAATTCAATCTTGGAGACAACCTACAACCCATTTTCTACAGATTTGACTTCGTTAACCTAACAAGAAGACAAGTGTAGATCTGGACCTATAGAATTGACTCTTAAATTTGCAGATTTTTGGAGGACTGATTTTCCATCAATGGTGAATGAGTCCCACCTAAAGGCTAAAAAATTTGAATTTGTCATAATCCAGTTCCTAATAGTCGGAAAGAAGTTTCAGGTGTTTTTACCAATAGGAGGATTGATTCGCCATCAGTGGTGAACGAGTCCCACTGGTGATCAATAGTAATTTATTCTAGTTTTCAAAACCTTCCAAGATGAGAATTCAACATCTAGGTGCACTCTATTAAACTCCATTCTATTTTGTTCGCATTAGTTCATGTTTTTAGTTCATTTTTGTATACCTCACTGTGTTTTCAAACATTACATATTTCTTTAGCTTTGCATTCATAATTAGTCAATTTTATCACTTAGCTACATTTAGATGATTTTATTTAGACATAATTCCATCATACATTCCTTTATTTGAGTGAACCACCTCAATTTTAGTGTTCTATCTCTCTCCTTTTAGGTGAAAGATCCTAAGAGTGCAAGAGAAATCCATAAAACACTCACAAAATTGATGGTTCATTTTGGTGAGCCTGCATTTTGAACACATTATCTTCCTAATGACCTTGAGCTTCCTCATGCTCCTTCAACTCCAAATGAATTTCCTCCTTGTGTTGTAGAGATCATTGGATAAGATGATGATAGCATGACCAAGTTCTTAAATTCATGCATTGGCAACCTTGAAGCCAATGCGGCTTTTTACCTATCCATGAAGTCACAAGATCTCCCTATTGTCTCACCCCCTAACATGTTTGGTTATTTACATCTTGAAACGACTGAAGGACCTAAGTTCCCTCCATCAGGTGGACCTAGTTCCTCTAACCAACCACATCCTCAACCATTTTATGATAACAAAGTTACAAACACATCAATCAACCTTGAAGAAATATATGTAAAAGGTTTTACTATCTTAAGAAAACAAGGTTGTGACACAACAACTGAGCATAACATCCACCAACTTTTAGAACAAAAATCAGCATATGAAAACACAACAGGATAAGGATATCAAGATCCTCCTCATGACAACAAGCCTCCTTTTAAATATTGGAGACTTTGAGATGATGGTACAATGATCTTTGATTCTCCTCCTAACTTGAATGTCCTCCTCCCATGTGAACAACCATCACTTGATTCTAATGACAAGGATGCTAGGGTCCCCATGGGTCCTCTTCCTCCCTCTATCCATGAAAAAGGTGAATCTAGTAAACAAAAATGACCTTACAAATTGAAGAAACTAAAGTTTCCTTTCCATCCACCACTGGAATGTGAAAGGAGACTCCAGATGCTCATAAATAGAGACCTTATACTCCTACCACCTTCAAACAGATTGGTCATCCATCCTAAATATTCTAACATACCATATTGCAAATATCATCATGTTCTTGGCCACCAAACTGATGAATGTCAAACATTGAAGGATATACTAAACAAGTATCACTTCACTGATACTGACTGCTATCCAATCATCCCTTAAACCCAAATCTATTCATCATACCATAGTTGTAGAATTTTCTATTCTCACTATTGCCTGATCCTTTCCCATCACCCACCTCAGCTCATTCTTGTCTTACATTCAGTGGGAGTAGGATTTGTTAGCCTTGTCCTAATAATGCATATGTCCTTGTCTCTTAACTCTTTTATTCTTCTTTCACTTATATTACTTGAGATTGAGAAGCAAATACCTCGGTTAATGGTTGACTCAGATTTGCATTACTAGCCCCTTTTATATTTTCCTTCTCTTTTTTTTCTCCATGCTATGATTGTATATGTGTATCGTGTTCCCTTGTAATGTGTATTTGATGTTCTCTTCTCTTTGTGCACTTCCTCTATTTGTGCCTCTATTCTTCTATATGTCATAAATTTTATATTTCTTTTTTCTTTTTTTTTGTGTTTTCCTTTTCAGGATGATGCAAATCATTCAGATCCCCTATTTCTCTTCCATGTTGACCCAAATAGTCCCTTTTCCTTTTGGGGATGATGCAAGGCATTGAGACTGAAATGTCTCCTTCATGTTGACCCAAAAGCTTTTCCTTTTCTTTTTCCCTTTCATTTTATTTTCACTTGTTTTTTCCTTTTGGGGATGATGCAAAGTGTTGAGACCATGATGTCTCTTCCATGTTGACCCAAAACAAACATTGTTTTTCTTTTGTTTTCGCTCTCTTTGTGTCATTCTTCCAGTTCTATGTGTTTTTGGGAATGATTATAGTTCTGAGCTATTTCATAAAAGCATTGCAGAAATGAACACATTGACCCCAAATCCATAGATCCCTAAACCATATATTTTAAGGTGGTGGAATGCTACGTCTTTTTTGCTCAATTAGGGTTTTTCACCTAATGGAAAGAGATAGATTCCACACCCAAAGTCTAGGTGGTTCACTCAATCTAATATATGTATGATGAAATTATGACTAAATTAAATGATCTAGATGAAGAAAAATAGTAAAATATATTGATTATCAAATGAAAACTAAAGATATGCACCTTTTTTGAAAACACATTGTGTAATGCAAAAACACCTAAGAATGAATGCAAATTGCAACAAAAATGCATGAAATTGGAAGTTTGCACCTAGGTTATTTATGGAGACAAGAAATGACTTTTGGAATGTTTTTTATGTTAATTTTAAGGCTTGGTGGGACTCATTCGCCATTTTGGGTGAATTAGTCCCAAATATGTAAAACTGTTTTGGAACCTATTTCAAACAAAAGGGTGTCTAAAAATGCAGAAAACCAAAAAGAAGCCTAGAAATGGGACTCATTCACCACCCATGGTGAATGATTCCAACTTTGAATTTATGAATATTCAAAGCTGGAAACATGAGCTTTTAGTCTGCAGTTTCTACTTCCCCAGATGTCTGGTTCTGAAACTATCAAATTTGGGCCTAAAAGTGACTTTTTATTAATATTTTTCCTTATCCAATGAAGAGATTACTTAAATAACTTTTCAATGCAATCTTCAATGATTTATAAGCCTCCAATATGTCTAAATTTGCAAACACGCAAGACAAGAGAGAGAAATGGTGAATGTTAGGGCATGGGGGTTTTCCTGGGTCAAACCCCTTTTAGATAATTAAACCAAAATAAAGAAATAATGTAATGAAGCATGGAAAAATGGATTCAATACCTTTCCATGAAGTTTGATCATGAATTTCAGTAAAAAAAATGAAGAATCCACCCTTGAATATCTGAAAATTGCTATCTTAATGACTTGAAATGATGAAACCCTAACTTGCTTGACTTAAGATGGAAGAATGATGGATGAATAATGAATAATGGTTATGATTTAGGGTTTAGAGAGTTGATTTTATTGGCAATTCACCTTATTAGCCCTTAAATTGGATCCCTAAGGCTGACATGTAAAAATAATAAACTTAAATTTTAGTTTTTCCTGCTCAAAGGTCAAAATTGGCCCAAAAGGGACTCATTTGCCACCCATGGTGAATGGGTCCCACCTAGATGGGATTGATTCACCATGGATGGTGAATGGGTCCCAAAAGGGCCATTTTTCTAGCTAAGATGCCAAGAAATAAGTAAATAAGGTTTTTATGGTGACTTTGTCAATTATTTGATCAATTTAAGCCTCAGGATGCACAATATGGGGTAATAAGGGCCTATTAATGATGATGTTAAGGTCAATTAGGGATTGGGACACAAAATTCAATGTGAAAGTGTGATTAAATACAGTTTACAACACTAAAATTAGGTCCACATAGCCTAGGAAGGCACAAGAACTAATGTGAATGTGCAAGACACATTACAACACTAGTTTAACATTAAGTTTATTTTACTAGCCTTCTAGATTAGCATGATAATTTTATTATTTACACATTTTATAATTTTGAATTAAGGGAAGATGGGTTCATTAACTCTAGAAAAAGTGTGAAATTCCTTTACAACAATTTACAACACCTTTACAAGACATCGTTAAATGCATTTAAAAGGGTCCAAGACCTAGTGTGGATATGAAAAAAACAACACCAAATCAAGGCCTCATTAAGTCCAGTCTATCATCAATTATTCCCAAGTCAAGCAAGTTTCCTTTTTTCTATGGTACATTTAGCCCCCACTTTAGTGAGAGGATGATCTTGCTTCAAACTCACACTAAATTAGACATTCAAGAGAGGCCCAATTGTACCAATGTTGATGACAAAGGATAACAAAGATCAAAGGAGGTTATGCAAGCCCCCACGATCCAAGATCCTAAGTCAAACCATCATTAGTGAAAAAGGACATATACAAGGTGAAAGACATGTAGTGAAACAAGATACACAATCATGCAATGGCAAGAAGTAGAAGAGAAAAAATAAAAAGGTACATCAAGCTTCAACTATTTTTCCAACTAGTTATGGATCAGATCTAGGTTGTTTGTCCAAAAAATAAAATGCATACTCACTCTGGGGCGATGAAACTCTTGGTTGTCTGCTAGGTGAGAAATCCCAAAAGATAAAACATACACTAGTTGGTATGCACATAGGTGGCTATGAGGAAATTCGTGCCCTAGAATGGGCTTCCCACTCAACCATATCAAATTAATACCTCATGATAACTTTAATAAGGCACCACAAAGGAAAATGATTTTTGAGCTCTATGACATAAGCAAAACTTCATATGCTTGACACTCATAGAAATTGTTAATAGTGTAAGGAATGTTCAAAGGGATTTTTCTTAGTTCATGCAAGGTCTCATCTTAAATAAAATCATGCCTAATGTCTCCAAGAGAGGAAAAGTGAAAGAAATCTCATCTTGTTTCTAAGAGAGGACAAGTGCAAGGTCTCATCCTAGCAAACATTGTACCTAATGCTTTCAAGAGAGGAAATCACAAGAAAAATAAAATCACACAATGAAATTTGAGTGCTAATGTATTCCCCCACTTTAAAGGGGTTGCGAACACCAGTAGTGTGGGCAATTACTTTAAAGTAGAAGAAGAGGACATGAGAGCTTACTCGAAAAGCCCTAGGCCAAGTCACATCTTTCTATTAAGCTATGTCATGAAAAGGGTAGTATGTCACATGCAAGCCAACTTAAGGCATTTTTTCCACATCCCAAGCATACTCTTATATGTTCATGAAAAGTTAACGATTAGAAAAAAGAGTCAACAGTAAGTGACATATGAGGATAAGGCTACTAAACCCCTTTCCCCCACTAAGTGCAAGACAAAGGTGAGCCGAAATGATTGATGAAATGCAGGTGAGAGTGAAAATTGATATCAATTAGAGGAATTAGGTGGCCCCATAGAAGGAAGAATACCAAACTCCTGAAAATGTTGGATTTTACGACTCAAAGCCTTACATGCCTTAGTGGAATGACCATGAAATCTATGATAGGCATAGAATGAATTCTTTTAAGAGAATTTATTTCGAGTTCTCGGAGGGAGGGTGATCAAGTGATCTTGGAGGATTCTTGACAATATACCGTTTTGATCAACGGAAGAAGGTGGTCTTGTGGCTTGCATCAAAGATACATCTTTCCTAGTAGTAGATGTCATACTTACACTAGTTTCTCTAGATTGCAAGATTTTGTTCTCACTCTTACAGGAGGAGGGAAAATCTATCAGATACAAATCATTGGTATCTTGTTAGATGACATTGACATTAAGTAAAGAGTTCATTGTTGGTATCATATTGTGTAAAGGATGATTTTCAAGACCATTAGTGTTGAGGAGTTCAGGATGGACAATTGTTAAGGATGATTTTGGAGTGTGTTGTGTGAGATTGTTAATGTTGAATGAAGGCTTGGAAATCTCTATCAAGGGAAAATAACCAAGAACATGAGTGGTTTATTATGTGATAGAATCGATAGGGTTGCAAATACCTTGCTCGTTAGCACCACATCCTTTTCCACTATATCCAAGTTGTTTCAATGGGTCAAAACCGCATTCATAAACATTTTTGTGTAAGTTTCTTCGTTGGTTGAGGCAGATGCTTTTGAAAGGTCGTCCAAGTCATGTTCAAAATCCAAGGAACCCCAATCATCTTCTAAAAGAATTGTGACTTGTTCAATATGTTGTTTGTCTTTTTGTTATGTGGGCTCCACTTGTGTGGTTGGTGTTAATGTGTTCAAGGGGTTCTTTTTGGTTTTCTCAAGTTGAAGGACACTATAAGGCTCATGATCAATGTCGAGTGTGCAAAATTTTTTGTTGTAGATGTATTTCATTATTTTATGAAGAGTGGAAGGCACACCATTCATTGCATGAATCTATGGCTTTCCTAGAAGAAGGTTATATGAAAGATCATGAGGCATAACCTATATTGTTGTGTTCAATGTGACTTCTCCAACTATAATAGGTAAAGTGTTCACACCAAGACATGTCTTTTCGACATTGTCAAAGACCTTAATAGATAAAGATTCAGGTTGAATTTTTTATTTATCCACACGAAACCTATCCAAAAGGTTTACACTATACACATTAAGGGATCCACCATTTTCAATAAGGGTTCACTTTATCCCTATCTGATTTTATCGAGCAATGATCATGAAAGCTTCATTTTTCTTTTTCACTTCCAAAGGGGAGATTTCACTTTGGTAGAAAATAATGTCATCATTTATTCCTTGGATCATGGCTACTATGTCAGTTGGTTGGGCATTAGAAGGGACATGAACTTGTTGCAAGGCTACTTGGATCATGTTGTGATAGTGAGGGGATGCTTGAATAAGATCCCATAATGATATTTTAGCAGGAGTATTCTTTAGTTTTTCAACAAGATTATACTCCTGAATGTGTGAATTTAAGAGAGGATCTCTAGGAAAAATGGGATTTGGAAAAGGTAAGGGTGTTGGTGTGGGTTACAGTTGTAGTTGCAAATTATTTTTAGTGTTATATGTATGAGAAATGGTATTATGACTCGATTGTTGTGACACATTAGTTTGAGGTGGGTAGAGGGTGAATTCAAGTTTGTGTTGAGTGTGTTTGTGTGAAGGGGGATAAAGGATGATTTAAGGTTGAATAATATAAACATCCCTTGGTGAATGAGAGTCTAACAATTCAACTCTTCCTTTCCTTTCAAGGGCATAATATTATTATCAATGTTATCTCTTCCTTTTATGATGATATTCTCCCTAGAAGGAGAGTCTTTAGGAGAACAAAAAACCTCATTTTTTTGACAAATAAGGCTTGGTTCATTCAAACTAAATTCATTTCAATTAAGGGAGTTATGAATGGTTGAATTTGTTTGATTATTGATAGTGGGGGGATTAGGAGAAGACTCTATTTGATTGTTAGGTTTCAGCAAGGTCTCATTCTCTTGTGCCATAATATTAACCCTAGGAGGATAAATAATATGTTCATCACATGTCTTAACTGGATTTGGAAAGATAGCTTCATCGCTCATAGGAGAGGCATCAAGAGGAGGATAACTATGATTGTCAAATAGATTATACCAAATGGGAGGAGCATGAGGGAAGGGAGGATCAAGGGTTTCATGATTTGTAATAGGGATGTCATATAACACCAACCTATCCTCTTTACATCAAGGAGAGATATTAGGAGATGGACAAGTTTGATTGTCATTGTTATGGAAACTAGGTAAGATATGTAGAAATGTGTCTATGATCTCATGTTCTTGTTGTCTAACATCATCCAAAAGGGAAGGAGGAGATGGAAAATCAAGACCCACAAGGCTTGTAATGTCCTTCACCAAGATACATTCATCACTAATAGCAGAGGTATTAGGAGAAAAACAAGTATGTGTGTTATGATTGTCTACACCTCCATTCACACCAATGGGTAATGTAATGGTTTGGTCAAAGCTATGTTCCTTATAGTTGTAATCAAAATAAAACTCACAAGAGGGGATATAATGCTTATAAAATCCATGTTTAATCAAATCAAAGACACATATTGTGAAAAAGAACATGCTATGCAAAAGTAAATAAAGTCCAATGCAATGATTTATATGTAATTTTTAAATGTAAAACAAAGTATGTTGTTGATTACAGTATGCAATAATCTGAAAAATGAAATGTTGGAGATGTAAATGTGAAATTAATCAATGCATGAAAGGAGCTAATTTAAGCTAGATCTAATGAAATTCATGTTACAAAAACTCAACTAACTGATATAGGTAGCTAATGGCACTAAACAAAAGCTGAAAAATAGGGTTTTCAGTTCTGTAAAGGGAAATTTTGAGGGGTGAAAAGGGACTGATTCACCCAAGGCGGCGAATGAGTCCCAGTATGGACATTTTTATGAATCTTCAAAAAAAATTGAGTGATTTTTATGTTTTAGAAGTGTTATGATGCAAATCTAAGTTAAAAATGTAGAATTTTAGAAAATTTAATTGAATTTAGATGCCAAAAATGCAACCTAAATGCACTTTTTCTGAATGCAAATTTTGAAACCTAGCATGCCAATAAACTAATGCAAATCCTAGTGCAAAGTTAATGCAAGGCTAGATCTATGATGGACTCCAAATAAAAAGAGAAAAGTATTTGAAAATTAGGTTCACCAAAATGAACCATAGATTTTAAGGTGGTGGAATGCTATATCTCTTTTGCTCAATTAGGGTTTTTCACCTAATGGAAAGAGATAGATCCCACACCCAATATCTATGTGGTTAACTCAATATTATGTATGTATGATGAAATTAGGAATAAATGCAATGATCTAGATACAACAAACTAGTAAAATCTATTTATTATCAAATGAAAACAAAAGAAATGCACCTTGTTTGAAAACACATTGTGTAATGCACAAACACCTAAGAATGAATGCAAATTGCAACAAAAATACATGAAACTAAAAGTGTGCACCTAGGATTTGGATGGACATAGGAAATGACTTCTGGAATGCTACTGATGATAATTTTTAGGCCTAGTGGGACTCATTCGCCATTCTGGGAGAATTAATCTCAGATCTATAAAACTATTTCAGAACTGATTTTAGACAAAAGGGTATCTAAAAATGTAGAAAACCAAAAATAGGCCTAGAAATAGGACTCATTTTCCACCTATGGTGAATGATTTCCATTTTGAATTTATGAATACTCAAAGGTGGAAACATGAGCTTTTGGTCTGCACATTCTGCTTCTCCAGGTGTCTAGCTCTAAAACTATCAGATTCGGGCCTAAAAGTGAATTTTTGTTAATATTGTTCCTTATCCAATGAAGAGATGACTTAACTAACTTTGCAATGAAATCTTCAATGATTTCTAAGCCTCCAAGATGTCTAAATCTACAAACACACAAGACACGAGAGAGAAATGGTGAATGTTAGGGCATGGGGGTTTGCCTTGGTCAAACCCCTTTTAGGTAATTAAACAAAAATAGAAAAAGAATGTAATGAAGCATGAAAAAATGGATTCAATACCTTTCTATGATGTTTGATCTTTAATTTTTAAAACAAAACATGAAGAATTCACCCTTGAATGTCTGAAAATTGTTATCTTAATGACTTGAAATGATGAAACCCTAACTTGCTTGACTTAAGATGGAATAATGATGGTGAATAATCAATAATGGTTATGATTTAGGGTTTAGAGAGTTTATTTTATAGGAAATTCACCTTATTAGCCCTTAAATTGGATCCCTAAGGCTGACATGTAAAAATAATAAACTTCAATTTCAGTTTTTCTTGCTCAAAGGTCAAAATTGGCCCAAGTGGGACTCATTCACCACCCATGGAGAATGGGTCCTACTTGGATGGGAATGATTCACCATGGATGGAAAATGGGTCCAACAGGTGCCATTTTGCTAGCTAAGATGTCAGGAAATAAGGAAATAAGGTTTTTATGATGACTTTGTCAGTTATTTGATCAATTTAAGCCTCGAGATGCACAATATGGGGAAATAGGGGCCTATTAATGATTATGTGAAGGTCAATTAAGGCTTGGGACCCAAAATTCAATATGAAAGTGTGATTAAATACACTTTACAACACTAAAATTAGGTCCACATAGCCTAGGAAGGCACAAGAACCAATGTGAATGTGCAAGACACATTACGACACTAGTTTAACATTAAGTTTATTCTAAAAGCCTTCTAGATTAGCATGATAATGTTATTAAACACATTTTATAATGTTGAATTAAGGGAAGATGGGTTCATTAAGTCTAGAAAAGCATGAAATTACTTTACAATGCCTTTGCAAGACATCATAAAATGCATTTGAAAGGGTCGAAGACCTAGTGTGGATGTGAAAAACACCTAACAACACCAAATCAAGGCCCCATTAAGTCTAGTCTATCATCAATTATTCCCAAGTCAAGCAAGTTTCCTTTTTTCTACGGTACAATCCCTTATGTGTTTGGTGTGTTCATTTATGGGGTTCAACCCTCCTCTTCTTTTGTTTTCTTTTTCATTTACATGAAGCAGCCTTACTTGGAAACATATGACTTGGCATAGGGGCTTTCCAAGTTGGCTCTAATTTCTTGTTTTCTTTTGTTTTTTTCCTTTGCTACTTTAAAGTAATTGCTCACATAATGATGTGTAGCAATTCCTTTAAAGTGGGAGGCATACATTGTCATTATTCATTTGCATTCTTGGTTCTTAGTGTAGACTTGTCACTTCATACGATGTGTTTGTCACTTTTTGGATGACATTGGTTGTGATGTCCTTCATAATTGTGATCTATCTTCGCATATTACATTCCTCTTAGTGGCTTGATACAATGCATTGCATCCCCTAAGTTGTGCATATTTTATTCTTTGATTGGTCCTCTCTTGGAGACATTAGACATAATGTTCCCTAAGTTATAGACCTTGCATGAACTTAACAACACTCCTTATAACATCTTTTACATGTTAATTTTTTGCATTTTACATCTTTTCCACCTTGCATAACGCAACTTGCATGCATGTTGTACCATCCTGCTTGTTCATGAGTTCTAAGCATACAAAGCTTTGCTTGTCTCATGAAGTATGAACCAAAATTTTCCTTTGTGGTGCCTTATTAAAGTTATCAGGAGGTATAACTTTGGTATGGTTGAGCACGAAGCCCATTATGTGGCACAACTTTTCCCATAGCCATCTATGTGTTTGTGAGTGCATACCAACTAGCATATGTTTCTCACCTTTTGGGCCTCTCACCTAGCGGACTGCCATGTGTTTTGTTGCCCTAGAGTGAGTATGTATTTTTTTTTTGGACAAATAGCCTAGATCTGATTCACAACTAGTTGAACAAATGATTGAAGCTTGATCCAACCTTTTCCCTTTTCATCTCCCTTTTTCTCATTCTCTTTCACACTTGTGTTCCCTTTTTCTTATGTTTATTTTTCCATGGGATTTTCATCCTGGGGGCTTGATCATTGTCATTCCATCTTGCTAGCATAAGTGCATTTGTATCCCTCTCGATATGCATGGCTACTTTAGCGTGAGTTTGAAGTAAGTTCATCCTCTCACTAAAGTGGGGGCTAAATGTACCATACAAAAATGGATCATTGAAATTTTCATGGTCTTTTAGGTCTTTCTCCTATGATGCTTGACCTATTTTTCTTTGATTTAATGCTGCAATGTGACTTATGCATTCACATTAGGTCCTAAAATTCAAATTATGATGTCTTGTGAAGGTGTTGTGAGTGTTGTAACACATTTCTACACTTTTCTAGACTCTTCTTATTATAATTCATTTAAAAGAAACCCTTTTATCCCTTATCAAGTCCTATTTTAAAGTGTTTTAAAGTCTTGTAACAAGATTTCATGCTTTTCTAGGCTTTTTATCACTATTTACACCTTTCTTATGGTTTATTTGGCCCCTTTATGCACTCATAAGACTTAATTAAGTGTATTTTTGAATGTAAACCTGATAAACAACATTAAATGCAACTTAATTCCTGACATCCACTTACAAGACTAGAGTGGGACCCATTCACCTTGGGTGGCGAATGAGTCCCTCTTGGCTCCAAATTGAAAATAATTCAAATTTTCTTTCAGGTTTTTATTCAAAAGACCTTATGTCGGCCTGTGATGAGGTATCATTGGGCTATTAGGGAATAAGTGTGTATAAATAAGTGTTTTACCATCCATTTTAACACAAAATTCACCCATTCATCTCATTCACTCATAAACCATCAATTAGCATTCTTGCATTAATATCATAAGGTTTCCACAATCTATGATCATTTAGTTCTCAGATTTCTAGTTTGTAACTTTGTGTAATCTTTTTTGCATCAAAATAAAATTCTTTGAATCATACTCCATGATCCATCATCAGGATGCTAAACAAAGAGAGTAAGAAATTGAAAAAATAGAAGTAGACTAGAAATTTAAATAGGTGAGGGGTAAGAAAGGAGATGGGTAAGACAAAGAGAAAGGAAAACACCTACCCAGTGAGACACATTAAAAAAATAAAATAAAAAAATAAAAAAAATTTAAGACTCAGAAGACTAGTGAACTAAATAGAAAACATCCAAGCACAAGAATAACAAAAAAAAAGAGAATCAAGAAACAAAAAACCCAAAAAATAATGAAAGACACTAAAAAAACAATAAAATTAAAGCAAGAAGAGGGAGCCTTATACTAATAGTAAAATAGTAAAAATTCAAAAAATATACAAGACCTAAAGAAATGAAGAAGAAAAAAGAAGAGATAGATACTAAAAAACAAGAAGAATAAAAGAGAATGCAAAGGAGATAAATTATTTTTGAAAAAATAGATAAAAAAAATCTATAAATAAATATTAGCTAGTAATACCAATTAAGCATAATGACGTGGTGAAAATTAAAAATATTAATAATGAATAATGTAACGAATAATAAATTTAAATAGAAAAATAAAAGAAAAAGAAATACTAGACTTTAAAATTAAAATTAAAAATAAATAAAATAATAAGAATACGAGGATAAACAAAACTAATAAACAACCTAATTGAACAAACCAAAATTAAGAAACCCTTCTAAATAAAGAAAAATAAAATAGGAAATAATTATTTAAAATATAAATAAAATATTGAAAATAATGAAAAATAAACACAAATGAAAAAGTTACATTAGAGTCAAAAATTAAATAAAAATACAAAATAAAAAGAATAAGAGGAAGAAATGGATAAACAACCTAAATGAGCAACCAAAAATAAGAACCCAAAACTAAGAGAAAGGAGGACGAGAGATGGGGAAAAGGAAGAGGTAAAGAGAACTAGCGAGGACCATGGAAGAAGGTTAAAAGAAGAAATGGTAGACCATGAGGAGCAAAAGACAGAGAGAGGAGAGAGAAGAAAAGAGAGTTGAAGGAAAGGAAATGAAAGAGAAAGGAAGGATTGGAAGAGATGGAAGGCTACAAGAGGAGGGATCAAGGGTTGCAAGAAGGGGAACCACTAAGGTTATTAAGAAGGGGTTTCCACCAAAAACTAAGATTCCACCCTCCATCTCGGTTGAGGTTGGAGGGGTGATTGTAGATTTCGATTGCCTCTTTGACCTTCCTCTTCAAGAGGTTATCTTCTTTAACAAGGATTGTGGTATTTCTAAGGAAATGTGATGTTTGGTCTTGGAAGAATTCTCTACTAAGGCTGACTTCAAAATACGATCATGTCTAATGTCAGCACTAAAAGCATTCTTGCATTCAATCCATAAAAGCATCATTTAATCAAGCAATTGTCGAGTATCTTGGAGCAGCCATTGACATATCTTCAGACTTCTACAACAAGGATTTGGTGAGTTTAGGACATTTGCATGTTGTTTATTCATCATTCCTTGCTCATTTCATTTCATTTCTTAAAAGGGTTTGATTACCAAAGTGGGATTTGACCAAGGCAAATCCCTATACTCTAACCCTTAGCCATTTTCCCCCTTTTGCATGTGTTTGCAGACTTTATATGCAGATTTTTCAAGCAAATAGGTGTTGAAAGGTGGTCAACAAGTCATAAAAGTGTTTCAAGTCAACTAAACCCTAATTCAAGGTTGGAGACAACCTACAACACATTTTCTGCAGATTTGACTCTGTTAACCCGATAAGAAGACAAGTGTAGATCTAGACTTACAAAATTGACTCTTGAATTTGCAAATTTTTGGAGGGGGACTGATTCACCATCAATGGCAAATGAGTTCCACCTAAAGGCTGAAAATGTTGATTTTGTTAGAATCTAGTTCCCAATAGTCAGAAAGTAGTTTCAGGTGTTTTTACCAGTAGGACTTATTCGCCATCAGTGACGAATGAGTCCCATTGGTGATCAACAATATTTTTTTCCAATTTTCAGAACCTTCCAATATCAACATTCAACTTCTAGGTGCACTCTATTAAACTTCATTCAATTCTTTTTGCATTGGTTCATGTTTTTAGTTCATTTTTGCATACCTCACTTTGTTTTCAAACATTGCATATTTCATTAGTTTTGCATTCATAATTAGTCAATTTTATCACTGAGCTGCATTTAGATCATTTCATTTAGTCATAATTCCATCATACATTCCTTTATTTAGGTGAACCACCTCAATTTTAGTGTTCTATCTCTCTCCTTTTAGGTGAAAGATCCTAACAGTGCAAGAGAAGTCCATAAAGCACTCACAAAATTGATGGTTCAAAGGGTTGGCTACCCTTTAGAGAATTTCAAGGTTCTATTGGAAAATACACCAATAGAATGCTGACTCCACTGGAGAAATTTTTTATTTCTAGTTGTAGAATGTTGTATTTCAAAGAAACATTTAGTGAATTTGAACCTTGGTTCAAATGTTAAGAAGCTCCTAGACCTAGAAATGTTTTGGCTATACAACAAAGTTCAAAGAATTTTAGTGTGACTTCACTGATGGAGATGACACAGAATGAGATTTACTTTTGAATGAACTTCACATTATTTGAAGTTTAATCCTCTATGAAAGAGGTGGCGACTCTGTCTAGAGAACCTAATAAAGAATACAAGAACATTCCAGATCTTGCAAATTTGCAGTCAAAAAAGAAAGTTTAGTAGTTGCTACCAATTTCCAAGTATTCTCATAAATCTAAAGAAGATATTATTATATTTGCAAGAAAATTATGAGAAATCCTCAGGATTTAAGATGTAAATGATTCCTAATTATGTGAAATAGCACTAATTGAGGGATATTAGTGATGATTTTACATGCTTTTAAAGTATAATTTGAAATTGATGTATTATGATGGAGAAAGTATGTTATATATTTTACAATCTCAAGCAAAATAGATAGAAGGTTACATTGTCAAAAGCTTAAGATGATAATTATAGAGGGATTTTTAATTTCCCTTTGCAACTATAATGTAGATCTGACAAGGGTTGTAAAAATGTGTGAAAATGCATTATAAATCTATGCATCCCGATAGGGAACTAAATATAACAATGTATAATGGGCAACCCTTGTCACATCAAGGAAATTTCAGTACCGAAAGGTACATAGCTATAAATTTTAGTAACATTTGTGGTTACCCAAATGTTGTGCCACCTAAGATTAGAGATAGGGTACCAAAATTCAACGGAGGAAAGTATGAATCAACAAGAAAATATCTACAAGATTTTGTTGATGTGATGGGAGATTATGAACTAGACTTTGAAGATGTTGTCACAAAATTATTTGTTCAGTCTCTAAAAGGAGATGCAAGAGATTGGTTATCATATCTACCAACATCTTCCATACATTCATGGAATGAGTTTAAAATAATGTTCATGGAACAGTTTGGTGAAAGGATTGATCCAATCTTAATGAGACAAAAATTCATGAGTATGGAGAAAGGGAATGATGAGCTAGTCCCCTCTTTTAATCTCATATTTTCAAAGATAATAAGATAAATCCCAAAAAGCATTAGACCAAATGATGTAGAATGTTTGGTCATGTACTTAGGTGCATTTGATAAAAATATGGGTTATCTTTTAAGAGACAAAGGTCCCATAATACTGCATCGAGCATATCAAATTGTTATAGATATTGAAAATAACTTGAAATATTCAATGATGAAAGGATACCTGGCCACCAGTATTGATCATCCTAGTACATTGCATGTGAATAAAACTAGTGGAGAGTAGAGATCTCTGTCAAAATGATAAGGCTCCTATTGTTCTAATTTATCCATCACCACAAGATGAGGATTATAGTAATTTCCATGTGGAATATTCACAAGATCAATTCCAAGTTGATCAGATGCCTTTTTTTAGAAGATTGTATGAAATTAAAAGGCACACAGGAGAATCACCTTATGATTTCTTCTCCAAATTTTTGTATGCCTTGTTGGAGGTACCCAAAAGTGTCAAACCAGAAGATTCAAGGTGCATTGATTTTTTTTGTGAAATGTACCAACCAGGACTAAGTACCTTGCCAAAGGAATTGAAACCTCACAGTTTAAGCCAAATAATTGACTGGATAAAGATTGTAGAGGAAACTAAGAATGATTATGCACAACATCTGACACCCTTAGATGTTAATGGGCATTTTCCTAATGAAAAAGATTAGGAAAAAATGCAAAGAGATGTAGAAGGTGCATCAGGACGTGAACATCCATTCTATTGCATGAGAGAATATAATGATTGTAATCAATTCAAAATTGACATGTCTATAGACCATTACAACAGTGATGGAGATCAAGATATAAAAAATGATGATAGAAAGGGTGTGCCTGATTTGCATCCTTAGGATGAATTGGATGGCGAATAAATGGAAGTACGAGAGATTATCCCATCTCATGATTTGATCAACAACAATGATGCTAATGTTGATGATGCTTTGTCACAAACCAATGATAAAGGTATGGAAAATGAAATTTTACATATCCAGTCTGATGAACTTGAGTGTAGTCTCAATATTGGTGGGTTTTCATGTTGTGGTAGTTATGATGGAATTGATTCATATCATCCCTCTGTCGAGTATGATTATTCTTATGAAAAGGAGATTGAATCCTTTACTACAAGGAATTATGATGATAACAATGGGAATGTTTGTTTGCTTAGGAGTGAAATTTTTTCTTCATGTGAAGATTTCTCAGAATGTTCAATCAATAATGTCAACTAAAAATGATGTGGGAAATTTTGAGGATGGTTCTGCATATTCTTCAAGTGATTACAATTATTTTGAATACAATGATGATCTACAAGACTTAAGTCTTCATGTTGAGGAAGCAAAAGCTGCCATGACAACAATGAAGATAATGTATAATCCTTTATTTGATGAGCCCCCATCCCCACCAACTAATAGAATTAATGATCCTTATTGGCACAGAGATAATCCACTTTTTGAGGATTCTGATGAAGCATTTGATACTTGGTTAGGATATGGCCATGGGAAAATAGAGTGGTACAATGATAAATCTTTTGAAATTAGTGCTTATGAGTCTTTCACATTTCAGACTGATGTTGTAAGTAGGATTAAAGATCATGATGAGATGGAATTTTATGAATATGATTTCTCTTATGGGGATGATCCATAAATTCTTCAATTACTTCAAGGATGCAATGATTCAATCATCTATAGTACCAATTGCTCACAAGTGGATGGAAAAATTGCATTGGAAAGATACTGGGAATATGATTTGAGTTCACAATCAATGGAGTATGCTACTAGAGTGAATGGGGAAGAATGTGAAGGAAATATTGCTATTGTTCCAGGTGCTTATCCCGAATACAGTGCTAGAAATGATGAAGGAATTGAAGAATGGGTTCGTTCCTCAGTTGCTCATGGCTATTTGTATGAATTAAAGATGGAAATATTAGCCACATAGGAATAGAATGGTGTGCACATTGGTAAAAGGGAGGATTCAATATTGAATGACCAGATTATGCATCATGATACACATATGGATCATGGATTAGCAATACTTCCTATTGATAATGAGGAAATATTTGATGAATTAACAGATATTCTTGACATTACAAAACTATTTGAGCCCCATGAAGAGTAGCCAAGTGATGCAAATAACATGGGGTACAATGTTGATCAGTATGAATGTGTAATTGAGTTCTTTGTTGATGTTTATCATCTCCTCAACATGATTAGGGATATATTCTCATCTAATAAGGATAGTAGTTATGAAGGGAACAAGAACCTTTATCCAATTGTTAGTGAACAATATTTGAACCATGAGGGCCTGGATATGTACCCATGTTATAGTGACCAATACCAAGATGTCCCTAAATATGCATCTTTTGTTTGTGATATATTTAGGGATTATTGTTGGCCTAGTATACATCAAAATGTCTATGAAGGGTTCCAGTTTGATGTACACACAAAATTTCATATCAAAGTGCATGATCAAATGGAATATGAGTTTTGCACTTTTCCATTTCAATAAGGTGAGCATATATTGGAACAGGCTAAGGAGAAGGGAAATTTTGTAACACGTATGGTCAATTATGCTAATCAAAGTGGAGTTGATTGTGTAATACTACTGGGTATTTCAATATTGATCCATTAAAGATATTTGAGGATAAGGTCTTTGACAAAGGAAAATATTTCCTTTATGTTTGGGGGTGGTTGGGGCCTCCAATTTTGGGGAGTAAAGCATATGGAACTGAGGAGGCTTCTAAAATTTGAGTGGAAACATGTTGTATGGCCTTGTAAATACTACAAAATAGGTTTGGTTTACTTCCTTCCTGTTGGGTCTGCTTGCCTTGTCTGGGAAAGCTCCTTGTTTTTTGTGCCTTTTTGCTAGTTTGCTTCAACCTAAGATCTAGATTCTCGCCATACCCGCCAAGGGTATGCGTCCTCGAGCATGATCCGCTGATAGAGCTTCCAAAAATTTTGCAAAAAATCTTCAGTAGGTCCATGTTTTGGTCATAATTATGAGCCTTTTGTGTCTAGGGATGGGTTAGGGTTTTGGTTTAGAAACCTTCATTTTGCAAATTTTTATTATAAACCCTTAGGAATTTTAATTCTATGTTGACTTGCTACAACTGATCATCGGTCACTTAAGTCACCACATGAGTCATTGAATGCATGTTGTCACCAGCCCCTTTTACCTAGGTTCGTCAGTTGCCCAACATTTATTATTGTTTTAAACTTTCCCAAATTCAAGAAAAATATTTTATAGCGAAGGACTTATGCTTAAGTGATTCTCCCGAGGGTCGAGTCTCATCGGCCTAGTCATGGCCCTTCCTCAAAACATCATTTCTACACATGGAAAATATCCATTAACTCAAGCGGTCATCCATCACTAAAAGGTTTCCCCTAGCAATTTTGTTTTGGTGATGGGTGATGGACCTTGGTTTTCTTTCGCATCGCTCATCGCTGAAAACTTTTGAACCTCATGTCTCACTTTAGTGACATGTAATGAGCATGAACTGCGTTCCATCGTGTTGTCACCAAAATATCTCACACTCCTCTCTGACTTTCAGCGATGAGTGATGGAGATGAATGGAAGTAATGTGGTAGTTGCATGTCAAATTTTTATTTCATTGCTACCTTTTCCCATCGTCGAAGATGTTTCCAAATTTTCATGTTCATTACTATGACATGGGATAGCCCAAGTTATGTGAAGATATTATCAGAAGGTCTTTGTCACCGAAGTGCTCAGGAAGGTTCAACCGTTTACTGTGAACAGCGATGGGGTTTTTTATCTAGGAATATTCCCTTTGAATGAGAATAACTAATCATCATTGAAGATTGACAGCAACGTAAGGAAACTTCTGCGAAAATTGGAAAGTTGCAAACAATGTGGCTAAAATATGGATGGTTACATCACATATTTTTAGCATATCATCGCTATTTCCATGTACGAATGAAAAGGAAAATGGCGATCCTTAATGGGCTTCATTGATTAAGTTATAAATACAAAATGATCGACAGCCAGGATTAACCATGGAGTGATTGATTTTCTATTCACTTGAGCGAGCCAGGGTGGTCATTAAATGCTAAATGCTCAAATTCCTCTATTCAATGAGGATCTCCTATGGTTTGTCTCATTATTTTCAATTATCAAGGTTGAAATATTTTTTGTAAGTACTGGAGGAATGATAAATGAGTGTTGATAAAATCATCATAGGAGTAGTGGTGTATTATCCCTTGGTCTATAAGTGTGTGTATATGTAGTTTAGCTATCATTTTCTAGTTTCCTAGGGTGGTATTTCTTCTTTTGCTTGTAATTGTGCTCTGTGTCATTTCATGTTGGACTAGTTTGGGTTTTCATTCTTGTAAGAGGGGATTCCATGGGTTTTGGCTAGTGTATCTTCTATAAGGTGGGCTATTGTTCAATGTGTTATTTTGGGTAAAGTGGATGAACCAAGTATTCCAGTTACACCAGTTAGAAGGTCTAGGAGGTTAAGTATGCAGGAACTACTTGTTTATGTGCTTGAGGTTAAACCTGATACAATGAAAATTACAACAGTTCTGAAGGGTAAGAAAAGTGTTTGTAAAAAGGGAGAGAAAATTATTGTCTAGAGCACTTACAATTTGAGGAACATGACCATTTTAGAAGAATTGATCAAGTTTAGAGGGAAAAGGCTTGTCGAGCATAGGAAGGAATTGAAGAAGTAGAGTAAGGGCCCTAAGGTTTGTTTGGGGAGGCACAATGTTCCTATTGAAGTTTCTGATAGTTCTTTAAGTGATGGAGAAGGAACGAACCCTAACTTTGGTCATTATCCCATTTCCTTGGTTTCTTACGGTGATTCTAACGAAGAAGTGATAATAGCTACTCCAATTTCAGTCAAAATACCAAGATGGTGTGCTTACTTGGCTACTGACAAGGTAGGGTAGCACCCCATTTCCTCCTTTGAATTGGTGCTTGGTTTCTAGGATTTTGTGCTAACTCGATTCTTCTGTGGTTGGTTCGTTAATCTACATTGTTGGTATTGATGGTGACTTCCCCATTTTTGGTGTGAATGTGTTAGTTTTGATGTAATGATAATGAAAATTTTTGGAAGGCTAACTGGTTCTTCTCCAACCAATTATGTGGTTCTCTTTTTATCCTTTGTCTTCCCCTGGTAAGAAATAATTAAATATAATGGTCTAGGAATTTTCCCTAATTAAGATGCAATTAATTTTGAAATGCATATGAAATGTAATTTCATTTGAGTTGAATGCTTGTTGCTCCCTTGTACTATAAGAGGGATTCCATGGTTCATTGCAAAGGGTTTGAATTTTGAGTTTGGTAAATAGTCTAGGTAGAATCTAAGCTCAGGCAGGAGCATATTGTAGAAAATATGAGTGGATAGGAAAGTATATTGTCTTGGGTATGAGTCCTATATGTAATAGTCTTAAATTAGTTTTATAGAAGCTACAAATATTGAAACAAATCTTAGTTCAGAAATAAATACTCTCCTATGTATCTTTCTTGCAAGTTATAACTTAAATTATCAATGGTGTTCTCGTTTATCTTCAATTGTTTGATTGAATGTATGGCTCTATTTTTGCTTTAACTCAAAGAGTTGATTAAATGCTTGAAGAGGGTCATAGATCTGTAAGTAATTGCATAGGATTTGGTAAGGAGATATGTTTTAGGAATTGTGAGTTTTCATACTGCAAAGCACTATGGAAATAGTCCACCAATTTTTGAATTAAATAGCTTACATATTACTAGTTCTTGCATATTTGATTCCATCGTCCTAATTGACGAAGCACTGGCATATTTTTTACATAAATCTTGCAAGTAAATGAGCTATTGGAATGGCTGGCTATGCAATTAAAATAAGAACAATATTCATTTAAAAATATTTCAATTATGAAATATGAGTTTGAAGTACCCCTGATTCCTAGCAAATAGATAGTCATTTACTCAAAGGTCTGGAAAATCTTCAATAGGAATTTGCAATTAATAGGAATCAATCTATGTATAAATGTGTTCACAACTAGACATACCTCACTTGAACACAATAAGGAACACCCTCCTAGGTCCCACAAAGCCTAAAGTGTAGGAGTAAAGACCTTACAATCCTTTACTCGTTGTGTTGGCCACTGGCCTTGAAGATTCTTAACTATAAGGGCTAGCTACCCTTTAGAGAATTTCAAGGTTCTGCTGGAAAAAACACCAACCCCTACAATGCAATAAGGGCATTATTAATATTAATATGGTTAAATTATAGTTTTGGTCAATTCCAACCTTCATGGCCATTCACAATATACCTCCTTGTTGTTTATAAATAGATATCTCACAAATAAAAAAATAATCACTTGTATTGTGCAATCAAATGAACATGGGTCTCATATTATTCCCATTTCTTCATAATATATTCTACCCTTTGTGTGTGCACACATATTTACTCTACACTCAACATTGAAAGTATCATGCAAGATACAACAACCGTGTATGATGTACAAGAGGATGAGAAAACCTTAAAGTATAATAAAATCAAGAAACAAAATTTCTTTTCTTGGGAGTTGGACATATGTGGAAAACATATTACAACTATTATTAAATTAGGTCTAAGAATGGATCATTGTAGTGTTTGAAAAATTAATGAATGGTGAGTAAAACTATCCAAAAATATGCATATCAAATCCCTCATATCAAACACTAAGAAAGAAGTTTGTCAATATCCAAAAATATTAAAAACTATAAATGCAAAAACAAGGGTTCAACCATCCAAACTATAAAATAATAAAGGACATGAGAAAAAAAATATTGGAAAATAACTTGTTGCTTCAAAAAGTGCCAAACAAGGTGACTACTTTTTAATAGAATCAACACTCTAGGAAAGAAATAAACTTCATTTTTACAATCTCTATGCTTAACTTGAAAAAGATTCTTATGAGTTTCTAAGCCAATCATGTTCCAAGAAAAAATTGTAAAATAAACAGAGATGAAGATTTGCTTCCTATAAAATATTAATTTTATATTTGAATGTGTCATGGAATGCAAATAATAGAATTTTGATATCATTCCAAATAGAAGAGACGTAAACATTATTCAACTTGTATATACTGAATTGAACTTCTTTGACATGGAATTTTGCATGCTCACTTTTTTATTCTCTCAAGCACATCATGTACTTGATTGGCCTATGTATCCTTCATAGCTTGATGGCAACTGACTATAGTGAGATCAATGTCACCATTAGGAAAATACATGTTTTAAGTGGAACAGAACCAAGGTTAAAAACTTGAAAGATAAAAAGGTTCTCAATTAGAATTCATCTAGTATGACTCAAAAAAGCAATATAATTTCTCTTAACAGTCCAATATTCCTTTTCTTATTACACTTGGTTGAGACAATTCAAGATTTACAATTTAAAGGTATTTATTCAACCATAATACATAGTAAATATTATAACTAAATAAAAATCTTATAGCAATGTCTTTCATATGCTCTCTATTTTTTATTCAAATTGAAGGATCTTGATTCCTAAGCATGTGCATAATGTATGGAAAGATAATACTACAATTTGAAAAGAGTGACATCATAATTATCGAGTGCTATTGAAAAAAAAATCTATATTTATCTATTTGACAATAGAACACAAAATTATATGTAAGATTGTTTTTTTTCTTGGATGAAGCATGTCTAATGAAAAAAAAAATTGCAAATCAATGGCATAACTACGTGTGTGTAGGATCATGATGGGCCAAAAAGTGGCGATATGATGGGTATGTGTAGGGTATGTGGCTGACAACTTTTTTTTACCTGAAATTGATTAAACGAGAAGGGTATTTAAAAGAGATTCTCAGCTTTCCACCAATATAAATTATGCTTTACTTTCAATTTAATAAATAATTATTATTCACTTTCTATTTGAATTACAACTAATGTCTAGATTGATAGACTAATTCAAAAACATCTATAGCTTTCAAACAGTATGAAATTTTTTGAATCCAAAACATGCATCACATTCTATGCTTCACATACTATAGGATTAAAAAAAATGAATTTCATGAAGTTTTGACCAAGTTAAGGTGGTCAGACATACGAGTTTTTATATTTTTTAAAAGTTGTAATAAAAAATTCATAATTAATTATTTATTTGGAAAAAAATTACAAAAAATATGCATCACATCTAGACATGAGTCCTCTACTTATATATAAAATCTTATAAAAAAATATTATCATTTTATTGTGGTTAGGGTGGTCAGACAGACACCTACTTCTTATTTTTCCTTGAAATTTAAATACTACTGCATTGAAATTTCAAATTTCACCAAATAGGTTTTTTTTTAAATAAACCTAGTAGTTTAGAAACTACATTCAATTTGCTACAGACTCTATTCTAAAATATTTTTGAAATAATATAGATAACTTATTCAATTTTTTACATCAAGATTCCTAACTCTAATTTTTCTGAATTTTTCGCCACTTAAGGGCCTATTTTTTCCATGATGATCCTACACATACCCACTACTATTATAATCAACAATAACAAAGCAGTGAAATTTTGTGAGAAAAGCAATAGAACTAAACCAGCAAAGTAGTAACAAATACAATAGGATATACATGACAATATGGAGATAAAAGCACTCAAAAAATCTCTTAAAAACACCTCCAACAGCAAAAAACCACTAAATCAACCAACATGATGGGCAGAGAAGAAAGCCTCTACCACTACTGAATAATTTATTCAACTATACTAATAAATTTCTACAGAGGAATTTTAATGGGCCTAGACAGTTGATTAGTCTGCTCGTTGAAATTTGTCCAGTACTTAGCTTTGTCCCCAAATTCTTTAAAGAAAACTTCTGAGTAGGCCTTAAATTCTTCTTTGCACCACAATACATTATTAAAAGTATATTAGATATAAAAAATTTATAGCATAACTTGTGGTACAGTTTCATTGTGCATGCTACCCAGGAGTGCTTTGAGGTATTGAATGATTAAAAAATAATTTTCCTTATTTTCCAATGTAGTGTACATGAAAAAGGAGATTACATTATATAGGAACTAAGGCATCCTCGATTACTATGATCCAAACTCTAAGGAAAATCAAAGTGATATAATGTAACGTGCGGTTCAATGCCTACAAAAATGTAAATCTATTATCTGCTCTCAAGCTAATTTTTTAGGTATAAGTTTTAACCACAAGTTTTCATTAATGGTCAGCTTCATACCATAATGACAAAGTTTGTTGATAAGAGAATTATATTACTCCAATCCCTTTGGATTAATGGAACCTCTTCCATCTACATTATAGCATCCAATTAGTTTATGAATTGCTAAACAATTACAATTTAAGTTTCTTCAATGAAAAGTGATTTTTTCTTTGAAGTACCCAGTATTAATTGATACCATGAGATTGAAAATATGTGTGCATCTAGCACCATCTCATACATGAGGTGAACATCCTTCTGAAAAAATGTATTGGGTTTGTGAACTTAAGAATGAAAATGTTGGAGTAATTGGTTTTTACCATTTACTCACTTAAGTTTACTTAGGCATGATTATGCATTTAATTATTCTTGGGTAGTTTTGTTACCCGTATCGACAATTTTTATACCCGTCACATATTTTGCATTCCTTTATAAGGTGTCATTGTATACTATGTAATTTATCTCATTATTCATACATTTTTCTACTAAAATAGCCTGTGTGCTTCTCTCTATCTCGTGAAGGTATTTTTGTGTAGATGGTGCGTCTGGGAGGTGGATGACACCAACATGGTATTAGAGCCAACCATTTTGCAACCCTTCCTCAAGAGTTTTTATCAGAGAGTTTTGAGATGGTTTATAGTGTTTTTCTAGTTTTTTGGCATTTGAAATTTCTATAAATTTCAAAGTTTCCTGTTGATTTTCTCTTGTTTGGAAAGTTGTGCAAAATTCAAGTAGCCCGCATTTGATTTGGAGGAGGCACACACTCCATGCTAGTAATACAAGAAAAAATCATTTCCCAGCCACGAATATCTCTATTGAAGCCTGATTTTGTATTGGTGGTCAAATTATACTTTTGTTGGCCGCTTTCTAAAGTCGATTTCAACTGTTGCAAGCCACTTTGGAGGAACAATTCAAACCATTAGAGGAATAGAGGAAGGGGCATATTGATCTTCCTTTAGAGGCCACAAACTTCATCTACAGTTTGTGGGTTTCAAATTAAAGGAGACTTGTATTGAATTTTCCTTGGAGAGGCCCGCTTGCTTGCTAGGAGTCATTTTTTTCATTCACAAAGCCAATTTTTGTTATTTTTAAGAGGCTTCTACTTGAGAAATTGTGTATCTGTTAGACTTCTAATTTGAGCGGTTGTGGAGATCTCAAAGTAGCACTGCTTTTTTGATCAGGAGATTTGATATCATCATATCTCTCTTTATTAATTAGGTGAAACATTTGGGTTAGACACCTCTAGTTTGGGGCTTGATTTTCTAGACAGACCTGCACCCATTCACAACGTGATTCTTTTTGCCTGAGTTGAGGCATTTTTTTATGATTGGAGGGGTGTTGTGAATCATTTGCAAGCCATTTTTTTATACTTAGGTGAATTACCAATTGGAAGTTTCTCCCAAAGGCATTGAAACTATAGAAGAGGCCACAATTTTCATTTAGAAGATTGTGATAGGCCTTGAGGGGTGTGATTTCTACAAATTTCAGCCCACCAATTTAATTTCTCTAGCCTATGCGAGTCTTCTGCAGATGTGTTTTGCAAGAAGTTTTTTTTTCCGGTTTGAAATCGATTCAAGGTAGTAGCATTGGAGGCACATTTTTATGCAAGAAGAAGCAATCTCAATTTACCTTGCCCAAGCCCGTGAATTTCCTCTATGCAGCAAGGCAACATTTTCATTGAAGAAGGCCATAAATTTTCTTGTGTCAGCCATGATTTATCTCTGTGAGCCTTGATTGCTTGGAGGCGTGTTTCAATTTGGGAGGCCACATTTGGTGTTTGGCGGGATTTATCATGTCTTGCTCAGGTGTGTTCCTTTTGTTGGAGATGTAATTTTCACTTTGGTGAAGGCTACAAATGTTCAAATTGAATCTTTTTTTTACCAAGTTGTTGGAGACCAATTTGGGCGCAGGGTTTCCATTATTTTTTCTTATTTGTTGGGCATGAAAGGAATTCACCTTTTTTTTAACTTGGCTACAAAATTGTTTATCCCACATTGGCAGCATGGAGGATCTTTTTGCTATTTAAATAGCTTTACACCTCTTTTGGATGATTTGAGCAAGTCTCACAGATTGTTTTTTGTGTGTGGTGATTAGAGTTGCTTGGTGAGTTGATTTGAGATCTAGCTTGGTGATTTGGCAGAAGAACCCAGTAAGGTGTTTAATTTTTTGTTCAATTTTTTTTAGATTCTTAGCCCTTTTTTGCATTATTGCTTCCTGAAGTATTTTGAGAAGGATTCATTTGCATTATTTGGGAGTTTCTAATTGTTGTTGAAGGTTAATGTCCTTGTATTCTTGGAGATTTGTCATAGTTGATTATGGGGTTTTCATTTCATCCTGTTGTAATTATGTTGAAAAGGGGAAACAATAAACAATGGATAGATGGTATCATAAAATATGTCAAATGGCTTCATTTTTTGTCACATTTATATAATATTGTTCCCCTTCCTAGTATTGATAGTAAGAAATTTGCATGGAATTGCAAAAGGCATCATGTCCTAGGAGTTATTACAATGCATATTGATGATGCCAATTTGAATTCTATTGATCATTTTGAGTGTCCTCATATTCTTTGGACTAAAATTTGGGAAATACATGGAGATCATGATACTCAACTATTCCTAGATGATCCTATTTCATATTGTCTTGTGTCTCTTCATTTTTTAGATAGGATATCCTATGATCATGCTACTATGCAAGAGTTTGAAGTTTTGGAATACTTTGATTTTTTAGATGAGGATGATGAGGGTTCTTCAGATGCTCCTTCTCCATTAGGGATAGTTGATGTACCTTCACCTTCAATGATTCATTGTTCAGTCATTGATTGAGGCTCCTATCATTCTTGTTTAGTAGGACCATTCATCTTGTGTTGATGATTCACTAAGCACATCCAGTGATTCATTACAACAAGTATTTCATTGTCTTCATGATTGGGATTTGTATTTTCCATACATTGGTTCATTGTTTATGGAATCTCACATTTGTGACTTGGAAGAAACATTTGAGGTTATATCCCTCCTATTTGATGATAGTTGTGGGACAACTATTGTCACTCCATCTCAATCTTTGGAGAATGTTCATAATCAGTTTCAATGGTGGGTGTGTGCAAGAAGTTGAGTCCACTTTTTGGCCAAAAAGTGGAAGTGTTTTCCCTGATTTTTAGAATTTGACACTTTGACCTTAAAATTTGAAGCACTTAGAGATGGAATCTTCAAAAAAGTCACTAATCATAAAATGTAGTACTCGGAGTCTAGTTTCCAAATATGTAATTTATTTCAATACCCAGATTGTAAAAATTGAGTTTCAATAGGCGTTTCTAAAAACCACTATTTAAAAGTCACTTTTTATACCATACCATGCGTGTACGACATCCATATTTTGACCTAAATTATCATATTTTTCTAAATCCTTTTGGGAAAAGTTTTGTGACTCACTAAAGCTTGCTTTTAATATTTTTTTATAATTTTTTATTGAATTTTTTTTATTAAATATTTATTAGGCATATTTGTCATTTTGAAAAATCGTCGTGTACGACACGCATAAGATAACCTAAACTTATCAATTTTTGAATTTTTTTTTTTAAACTGAAAAGAATTGTCTGAATTTTGCTCTTGTGCAATCCGTTCATCAAAATGTTATGTTGATCAAAAGTTATTAAAATACTAAAAAAACTTGATAATTCAAGTTTATGGACTAGTTTCATTAGAAATTAATTGAAAAATAGAAAAAATAATCAAATTATTAAAAAAATTACATATTTGGAATCTGCACTGTCTCATCTATAATGGGTTTCAATTTCGTAAAAAAATTCTGCAAAATAGGTCTTCAAACATATGTCCAAAGTCATTATTTTCCTTGTTGACAAACTAGGTCCAAAGCTTAGGTTCGGGTCCCCAAGCCATTTCCCGAACCAAAAAAAAGCCAAAAACGCAAAATTTAAAAAACGGATCCCGTTTTAAAAATCCGGATCTCGTTTCAAAACGATCCCGTTTCATAAAAATGTAGCGGGATCCCGTTTTGAAATTCTTCCAAAAATGGAAAGTTTTCAAAAGGATCCGTTTTGAAAACTTTCAAAATGGAAATTTTTCAAAAATTAAGTTTTTTTCAAAATTTTCAAAACGGGATCCCGTTTTAAAACTTTCTATTTTTAAATCCTGAAGCTAAACGGGATCCCGCTTTTTAAAAACGGGATCCTGTTTATTAAAAAGCAGGATCCCGTTTTTTAGAAGCCGAATTCATTTTTTTGCCTAAGGCAAAAACTTCCACGTTTCGTGGACTCAACTTTGTGCACTTACCCTGGTACTTTTTTTGTCAACTCCTATTATGATTGGGCATGTTCCTAATTGGTTTGTGGCACCATCTTCCAAGGTTTTGATGACACATGAGTAGATTTCAGAGACATCATCATACATTTTCATTCTTCTTTATTACAATTCATTTCTAGAGTGGCAAGAATTCTTGCATTTGTACCTGGTTTTGTTTCTTCCAAAAGGGAGACAAGTTGTTTGTCGACATTGGATTATGTTTTGTCTTCAATCACTTTCCATTTTTGTAGGTGACTACAGATTGTGGGGGGGCCTACATATTCTCTATCTTTCCCTCTTATTGGGGGGGGGGGGGCATTGATTGTATATACATAATGCATGTTGTACTTGGAGGGTGTGATTGAGTCCTCCATCCATGCACCATTTCTTTTTTTCTTTTCTCTCTTTTGGAGAGGAGTTTTTTTCCACAAGGTTTTTCTCCTTTTATCTAGTTGTAAGAGATTTCTTTTTGTATTATAAATGGGTACCTAACATGGTTGTGTAACCAGGACCCATATTGCATTTTCATTTTTGCATAATAATCTTCCTAAGTTTCACTTAAGCGGGCGTGTTGGAGTAATTGGTTTTTACCATTTACTCACTTAAGTTTACTTAGGCATGATTATGCATTTAATTATTCTCGGGTAGTTTTTTTTCCCATATGAAAAATTTTTATACCTGTCACATATTTTTCATGCCTTTATATGGCACCATTGTATACTATGTAATTTATCTCATTATTCATTTATTTTTCTGGTGAAATAGCCTGTGTGCTTCTCTCTATCTTGTGAAGGTATTTTGTGTAGATGGTGCTCTTGAGAGGTGGATGATACCAACAGAAAAAATAATGTATACACATATTAAGATATCCAACACAGTGAAGGAAATGGGTTTACTTTATAATGGTGATATTGATTTGCAGCGACATCCCTAGTGCTTCCATCATCCAATTTTCATATATTTGTAATTTACCTCAATACATGCAATTACTTTATTGAGGTAGTCTATTGAAGTGTGGCTAAAAAAAATAGTCCTACATATAAACAATTTGTACATTTTGTAAAATTTAAACTTCTCACTATCTCAACAGAGTAGAGTAGACCTGCATGTGCAAAGGTATCCTAGACACTAGGTTTTTCAGCCATTAAGTGTTGTGGCACCTTCAACCTACCCAAGGCACTCCAAAGAAAAAGTCTGAATACAATTTGTATTTGAAATAAATTCTTAAATGAACTTGTGAAGATCCTGTCACCCTACCCACTATTTAGTTAGGCATAAAAATGAAAATTTCCCATAACCAAACGTGTTTAATTGTGTAGGAAGACTCGATACTAATGAAAAGAGGGAACTCTCAAATATCACACCCATGATTTACAAATGCATAACCAATGCAACATCTTAATTGAATTTTCCAACAATTCATTTTCTCTCTCAAATTAAAACAACCAAAAATGTGTGTAAGACAAAAAGTACCTGCAATGCATCCTTATAGTACCACACATACTCTCCATTTGGGAAATTTTGCTTCATTCTTACCCTTCCAATGTAACACCACATCGATACCTAGAGAGCTTTTGGTGGGCTTTTTTTACCACTTCAAGCAAAGTAGCCTTTTTTTGGCTGCATAGAAATTGTATCTGGTTTCCCATGAACACCATTACGGTCTTGAGAAACTCATACCCTAAAAGCCATATATTCAATGCTGATGACTTCAAACAACAAAAAAATTTAGATGGCGGAGGGGCGAAATTTGTTATCACCTCACAGGCACCCCAGAAGCTCTGCCTATGCTCTTTCCTATGGCCATACAAAATTTGCAATCTTTTAGTAAACCTTTCTACGTTTATTTCGTAGTTGCCGACAGAAAATTTTGAGGGTTTTGAGCCCCCATTTTTAGCTTCCGCCATTTCTACATAGCTTAAGACCCTGATGCACAATACTATATGAATCCATGGTTTACAAATTTTAAAGAAAGTATTTAGAAAACCATATAATACTAGGGTTTACAGAGTTTCATATGAACCAAAAAGAATAAAAACAAAGAACAAAGGAAACATGATTTAATTGAAGAACTTACTGAGTAGCAATAAGTTTAATTCCAGTCCTATTATAGTTTATCTTCTTTTTGAAAGATCTTCGAGTGTTTACACAAATCTCCAAGCGAATTTTGTGATAGTGAAACCAAGTGAATGCTCCCTCTCATTCTTCTGTTCTATAATATGATGGTTATTTTTAATCTTACTGGTTCAGAAGTGGAGGACAGACTGCAGATTAGAGCGAATTGTAAATATCTAATGACCTGATCGCTACTCTAAGCCATGGAATACAACTGTAGTAGAAGATCATTTGCAACAAAAAAAAAATATTATAAAAATAGTACAAAATATATGAGAAAGAAATGTGCTACCAGTGTGTTGAAAAGACGTGTCATCTCCTCAGGCTTGTCTATACACATATAAACTTCCGTGGTGAAAATAATCAATGGTTGATAACACCAACTATCTTGAAGGTGTATCATTGTTTTTCCATTGTCTAGAGATAAAATGAGTTCATGAAGCTCAAATAAGAAAACACCTTTGACATAATAAATGTTGTAATGTTTTTGATAAAGGGAAAAATGGGTTTTACAGGGACTTGAAACCACCAAGTTTACAACAAAAGAGAAAGGACAAAAAGTCCAACAGAAAAAAAAGGCTACTACAAAAGGAAAAAAATCAGAAAAAGCAGCAGCCACCCACAACAGACTAGGAGGGTCAAACAAAAAACCAGCCGAAAATCTAGCAAAAAGACCAGCCGCCACTAACCCAGTCTTCAGAACAGACTCAATTTCAGCCTCCAAGTTCTACATATCCTGAACACCCTTCTTGAAGGTTTGAATCATCTATGGTGTAGGAGGAGCCTTCCTCTTCAAATTAACTTTGGTCCTCTTAGAAATACCGACATCCTCATCTTGTTTTTTATCATTGACCTCTTCCAGATCAACCACCAAAGACCCCTGATGAGCTTTGTCTAATTTTTCTGTCATGGCATTGATTATGATGGCGTTGTGTCTTGCCATCCTATTATTCTGCTTGGCTATAGTTTTAACAATATTTTTCATTTTTTCTAGCTCAATTTCAACCCTTATGTCCATACTTGCTTGGTTTTGGTTTCTTTACTGGCACCATGATCTTTTCGCTCCGCCTCATTCTTGCCAATTGCAGAAACTTTGACACCCATTTCTTCCAGTTTACTTTGAAGGGCCTAGTTTTTAATTTTTAGCTCATTGATTTCATGAAAGACCCATTTCAAAATTCTGAAATGGTCAGCAGAATTATTCCTGGCTAAACCCAAGACATTAACAGTGGGTTCCCTATCAAGGTTGATGCATGTTTTAGCCAGGTCGAGGGTAGCAGGGGAACCAATTCTAGCATCTTTGTCTGACGACGGGGTAGCAAAGGAAGTAGTATTGTAAGCACCAGAGTCCTCAGACTCAAGAGAGTCTTCATGGTATGACACAAGGTTTTTACCTGGAAGATTCATACCAACACTTCTAGTTTTAATGGTGGGACTTCCTGGCTTAGGCGTGGAGTAGGCTTTCATAAAATTAAGGCTTTTCTTACCAATTTGGATAGAGGGACTAAGGACCATCCTAACTGGGCTCAGATTAGGCAAATTCCCCGAGCAGTTGGGTTCAGTATCATCCTCCCCAGAATCAGGAGGGGCAACCAAATTAGCAAGGGTGGGCATTTTTTGGAAATGTTCAACAATTAACCTAATTAAACCAGTATGCAAGATAGGAAATCTATTTGGGTTTTTCTTGTGATCAACCAAACTTTTTCTCAAAGAACAGAGAAGATAGTAGGGAAAAGAAACCCTAACCTTATAGTGGAAATGGTTGAGCAGGACAAAGTGGTAACCATAGACCTTGGTGAAGCGACCATCCACAGTAATGTACTCCATGATGACACAGAGAACTTTCCTCCAGAGAGCTTTTATACTGTCGACTTCGAAGTAGGTGTTAGAAATTTTCACCAGTTTCATTCTTTCCTTCTCTTTCTTCGGAAATCTGATGACAGCTTCATCGAAGAAAACCCTATCCCTGAAAAAATTTGTGTCCATCAGTGGACATATCAGTCACTTCAGCTATAAGGTTTTCATTGAGCTCCACTTTCCTACCAAAAAGGGTAAGTTCCCTGTTATTCCAATTCTTCTCAAAAAGCTCAGTGGCCTCCTGATTCGACCTATGGAGTTTTTCCAGAAAAGGGAGTAAACCCCCACTTTTTACTTTGTTCCACACTTTAGGATTTCTAGTATGAGTCTCAAAGCTGTTCGGCTCCAATCTTTTCCTGTCTCCACCCATTTTGGCAAGCACAGTGGGGCAAGCCGCGATGAAATCTTTACTTGAAATGGTCCCGCCAAATCTAAGAACCCACAAAGTATGCCAGAAAAACTTACAGTATAAGGAACTAAGCTTGGTCCCATACAGTATAAATGTTGTAATGTTACCCTGCATGGATCAGATTCAAAGAAATTAAGATCGGTTTTGATTTAGTGGATCAAAACCCTTAAAAATATTGGAAACAACTTTGATTTTATTGCTCATAAGCACAAGGTCAGCTATAGTTTTGAAGTAGCCGAAAGCAATGGAACGGGAGTCGGGCAACATTGAATGACAAAAGATATAAATGTGTCGCAGTCAACATCTTCTCGTTGTGGGCCAAAAAGTAGACACCACTGTCAGAATGATGGTGTTATTGGTCATGACTGACTTTTACATACCGCTCCGTGGCAGTCGCCGTCTATTCAGACTTGACCTCCTCGACCTGCCTGCGTGTTATAAACTTTCTCTTCATTAAATCTGAAACCAGGAGTCCCGGCGGATTAGTAGCGCTTCGAACATGTACACTATCATGCCCATAATATTTGGAGTGTCAAATTATTTAAATGTATTTTAATTTATATCTTTGATGGAAGTATAGAGTTTAGAATCTAATATATGCATAATTAAAAGTTCTAATTATTCGCCGTATCCTTCAATTTACATTGCAGAGGTTTTCAAACTTGTGTGTATTTCGGTGGGGTGATTATATGAATAAAATAATTTCATGATTAGTGAAGATAGATAGATTGGACGAGGTTGGTAAGTATTTCATCCACAATGGTTTGATTTTATCATGAGTGAAGATGGATTGTATGAGACAATTTTACATATTGTTAGTGGGTCTCATACAATTTGGGTGATGATATTAGATTATATGAGTCATTATGGACGAGTTACAAGTCAAAACATAAATAGTATGTTCACATGGTTTCTTCATTTTATGTAATCACATATTCATAAGTTGGTAATCCTTGTATAAATAATTGAATTTTATATTTGCAAACACTTGTAAGAGATTTCATTGCAATTATTTCACTTTGATTCTCAACATCATTGTGTAATTATTCCTCTCCATTACAATTTTTTTATACTCCACTTCAAATCAAAAAAAAATCCCACTTTATATTATGTAGAACTTTGTACTCCCCATCAAATTCTACAAAATTATCAATGGAATTCCTATTTCCACCTTCTTCCTTTCCACCATGCTTTTATATATTGAACTTTCTAACTTATTTTGTAATTTTTAAGTTGCATCTCCACCTTTAATTGTTTCCATATTCCATATTTTCATTTTTTTATGTTCCTTGTGCAATTTATAAATGTCAATTCCATCTCTACCTTAAAACTCTAATATTTAAATAAAGGTTAATATCAACCCTCCGTGGATGACTAGGGACACCATTAATTCTCGCATTTGGATGTGATGGACCTAAGGGGATGTTCAAACAATTGTGATGGTCATTTTAATTGTTGGTTGTAACTATGGTGTAATCTATGTACCTTCTATACCAAATTTAATATTGTGTTAAAGCTCTATTGTGTTTGTATTCCTATAGAGATGTGAATTTATTCACTATATATTCTATCATTATGAATTCTATTATATTATCATTTCCAAGAGTGAGAAATGGTGTGTATGGCACCATTATATTATAGACTTTTGGAGAAAGCATTGAGCATAGTCGTGCAAGCAACATGTAAACCAAAAAGGCCACTTTTTCTAGTGATTAAGAACAAATATCTTGATGAATATATTTAAATATTGTTTATGAATGAGTTACTTGTATGTTATGCATGATTAATAGAAAGAATAATTTAATCAAATGCTATGTCTACAAATTAGTTCTTTGTTAATTATAGCCTTCATATCCCTTCATGCAGATTTTGGATATCATCAAGATTTTTTTAATTTATTTAATTTTTTATTAGTCTACGATGAACATTATATTTTTTCATGCACAATATGGCTTGATGATTTTATTTCCAAACTATTTAGAGGGTGGGAGGAATTGAGTTTGAAGGTCTCAAGTAAAGTTTTCATGATGACTTTGATGCACAAAAAATATATATTACATAATCTTTTGTCTTTGTATTTAAGGTATCATGAGAAATTGAATGTTTATAAATATTTTAGAGAAGTTATATATTAAATTTATTTGAGATAATTAAGGTGTATGAAATGATATAGATTCACTCCAAACTAATTGGAAAGCACATTTCCTATTTTATATCCAAGATTTGGTGTTGGTAGTAATTTGGGATGAATAAATTAGAATGGAAGTTATTAAGGTACAAATTATGTATTGGAACATAGTGTGTAAAACTTTTGGTAAGATAATTTTATAAGTTATTTGTTATATTGAATGTCTTGGAGCAAAAAATTTTTACAAACAAACCCAACCTATGCTCTTGGTAAAAGTTTATTTGTATTGATTTCTTATTTTCTATTATTAGTAATTATATAAAGTACATTGGAATTATTATGACAAAGTATAATGTATAGCTAAATTGGTTAAATGGTGCATTAATAGAAACTTGGTCAAGGTTTAAATTTAAAATGTTTCAAATATGTGTGATATTATTTTTTATATTATAAGCAAGGAAGGGCCTTGAACCCATTAAAAATTAGAAACGTTGGCCACTAGGCCAAATCAAAAGAAGAAACAACAATGGGTTATTGTTATTGTGTGTTATTATTTGAAAAGGGAAGTTCTATCTTTTTTGAATCAAAACTCAAATGGATCAACACATCAGTATATTTGGATCTCTTTTATTGACCGACTTTCATCTATTATTTTTAAATAGTTTGCATACATGAAAAAATGGTGTAATTGATCTTAATTAACAACACATCAATATGTTAGAATATGATTGAATATGAAAGTGTCGATCAACACATTAGTATATTTGGATTTCTTCTATTGACCGACTTTCAACTATTATTTTTAAATATTTTGATGTTATAACAATTTTATTGATTATTATACTTGTTTGTGTTCTATTTTTTCACATTGAATATTTTTATCCTAAGTGTGACATTGTTGGTGTCAACCACCTCCTGGGAGCACAACCTGCAAATAAATCTTCGCAGATGAGAGAAGCGCTATGATATTTCACCAAAGATGAAAATATATTAAAAAATGAGATGATAAATTACATAGTATACAATCCTTTTAAAGGCATGAAATATGTGACAGGTGAATAACTGCCCAATATGAGAAAAAACCATGTTAGCTAGCCATTTACAACTGAAAATGCAAGAAAAATAAATCTCTCGCAACCAAAAAAAAGGAGAAAAACCATGTGGGAGAAAAATCCTCTCCAAAAAAGAGAAAAGAAAAACAAGATGCATGGATGGAGGACTCAATAACACCCCCCAAGGACTACACACATCATGTATATACAATCAATAGCCCCTCCATAAGAGGGAAAGAGAGAGACTATGTATCCTCCCCATAATGTGTAATTGCCTACAAAAATGGTAAGTTCCTGAAGACAAAACATGATCCAATGTCAACAAAAAATTGTCTCCCTTTTGGAAAAAAAACCAAGTATAAATGCAGGTATGCTTCCCATTCTGGATAGGAATTAGAAAGTGAAATCCAAATGTAGGATGATAATGTCTCAAAAATTTGCTCATGTGTCACCAAGACCTTGGAAGATGATGCCACCATCCAATCAAGAACATGCCCAATCACAATAGAAGATGACAAACAAGGTACCACTAGAAACTGATTTTGAACATTCTCCAAAGACAAAGATGGAGTGACAATAGTTGTACCACAACTATCATCAAATAGGAAAATTAATCCTTCAAATGTTTCTTCCAAGTTTGAAATGTGAGACTCCACAAACAAGGAACCAATGTGTGACAAATAGGAATCCTAATTAGGAAGACAACGATAATAGTGTTTCTCAAGAATGATGGAAGTACTTAATGAAGGTGGATCAACTATCTCTAACAAAGAATCAAGAACCTTTGAAGCAACTACAACCTCATCTAAAGTCTCCAAAGGATCACAAGCATGGTTTATCTTCTCTGAAGAATAACAAGGCATACCGATATTGGAAACAGGATCATCGAGAGATGGCAGAGTATCAGGATCTCCATATGATTCTAAAACATAATTTTGAAGAGCATAAGGGAACTCAAAATGAACAAGCGAATCAAAAAGGTCATCATCATTTATATGCTCAAAAATAACTCTAAAGACTCTAGCCCTATATCCTTTCCAAATCATATACCTACTATGTGTGCTTAGAATAGGAACTTCATTATAGAAGTATGGCAATAGATATTTCTCACTAAAATGAGTGATAATAAAATCATTCCATTGCCTAAAGTTTCCTTTCTCCAAATAAACCATTATAACTGATAATTCTTCAAAAATTTCAAAGATAGTGCTTTCATAATTTTAAAAACTTCCAAAAAAAAAATTATAAGGTTAAAAAAACTAATTTGGTGCAAAAATTATACCATTCAAGCACCATGATCTTCAAGGAACAAGAATCCACATAATTTCCAATCACAAACCACCACATGGAGCACACCATCATGAGCCTTAGTTCATGCAAAAATGAGAGAACTGGACAATAAAAAGGGTTGTTTATGACCAATATCTCACTAATGTTGGATAATTTTTTGCATTCAAAACAACTTCAAGAAAATTGGGCCCACTTCCTCTTTGTTGTGCAGTATTGAAACCATAAATATTTAGGGAAAATTTTATAAAGTTTAAAGTTTAAAAATTTATGGCCACCTCTACAAATAAATGGAGATAACATGCAGCCTCAAGTGGTGCCTTCAATGAAGATTTGTGACCTAGAAATGGAATTTCAAGTGCCTCCAATTAGAAATTGTGCCCCATCTCTTGCATCATCAGTCTGGTGAAGGGTCACCCATCTTCAACATAATTTTTTTTTCTTCTCAACAAATAATTAGGCTCAACATAAAATCAACCTCTTCAACAGAAAAATAGCTCAATCCGATGAATGTTTGGTAGAGTTTTAGATGCCTCATATTTGTTATGCCATTAGTACTATTTCAACACCAATGGAATGGTGTGAGTCATAGAGGGGTTCGTCTCCTTTCTTACTTGCAAGAAAAAATGTGCTTTTGGCCCTGGAATGGAGAGAGACGACTTGGGTAGAATCTTGTGGGTATCAAACCGAGCAATCAGCCCCCAAAACAGAATCACTGCCCACAATTTAATCATGCCTCAATAAAGGATTCACAAAAGAAAAAACATGCCTTCCAATGAAATTCGCCAGTAATAGAAAAATGAAGAATAATTCAAAATAATGGCAATTTTGAAATTTAACAAATTTCAAATGCGACAAAAAATCTTCAACAAATAAATGATCTCAAAAAAATTTGGATGAAAACTCTCAATGACAAAAGAAGGCGTGGGTTGAAGGCTCTGATACCATGTTGGTGTCAACCACCTCTCAGGAGCACAACTTGCAAATAAATATTCACTAACGAGAGAAGTAGTATGCTATTTCACCAGAGATAAAAATATATTAAAAAATGAAATGATAAATTACATAGTATACAATCATTTTAAAGGAATGAAATATGTGACAGGTGAACGACTACTTGATATGGGAAAAAACCACCTACGTGATTAACCCTAAGTGAAAACTTAACACTAAACTAACATATATTACACTAGTTTACTAAATTAAGTAATTTATTTTTATTTATGTAGGTTAGAATAATGAGTTTTATAGCTTTTTCTTCTTTCATGGGATTCTAATTTTTTTCTTATCCTCATATATTTGGAAACATAGTTAAAGAGACCCCTTGTTTATTGTTTTCTTTTCTCTTATTAATCCTCATGGATTTAGAATCATAGAAACTATATATTGTATCTATTTACTTCTTTTTATTAATCATTGAAGAAGCTATTGAGTTATTTTACGCTTCTCTCTTAAGAAACTAATGTTTCTAAGCTATTTTAATTTTATTAATCATGTTTATTTAATATTTTTATAATCTCCATTACTTACACTGGTTTATGGATAGGAATTTATTTTATAGATTCTAACATGATATTAGAGATTTTTTCCGAGGATAGCTTTTTAGTTTATAATATTTGAGACATTCAAAGGTAAAAAAATATGTTGAATTTTTATTATGGTCATACCAAATATTTGCTTCTCTTACATTTAGGATTATTTGGAGAACTCAAATAATTTAAATGGAAACATATATCCTCTAAGGTTTACACTTAGTTTTGTAAATTTTTCATAATCCTTCTAGTAGTTTGGATCTTCTATAGTATCTAGAAGGCTTAAGAAATTCAATATTGAATTTCATTTAACCAAAATAAAATACCAAGAAGTGTGTTTATAAATAGATGTTTGTTCATGGCTTTAGGTTATCAACTATTTTTTAGTGAATTTTAAGGGAAAATAGACCTTAACATTGCATCCAAAAGACCCAAAACCCTATTTCCATATAAAAATTATCAAGTTTTAGTGTTGAAAGAATCAATGGTAATAATTTACTTTTGTCATATGATTGTATCATACTATTTAGAAGTAATTATTATTTTTTGTGTAAAATAATGTGATGTAGTTAGCAAAACTATATGTGGTTATCTTTAAAACTAAAAATAGCTTACAAGATGCCAATAGCTGTATAGGGCCAATGCATCTAGTTGCAACCAATAGACTAGTAATAACTAGAAACTGAACCAACTCACAACCACTACTCCTTTAGAACACCACTTGAGCATCTCAACCCATTCTCCATCATTCGACTTCCCTACTACCACCACAATGTTGCCATCACAAGCTACACTTTCCATCTACTACACACAAGCCACTAGCATGCCAATAGGGAGTTTGAGACCACCTCCATTACTCTATTAAAATTTTATAGTGAACTTCTAGAGGCTCATTCTCAACTTTATGAAGGCCTTATTCAAAATTTTAATATTTATTAATTTTATATTTTTATTTTCTTCATACTAACGTAATTTTTTTCTTGAATTTTCTTCCTATTTTCTAGAAATTTAATTTTCTTATAGGTTTTGTTGGCTTCAAATACTTATAAATTTCACTAATGGTCTCCTTTTTCATTCTTTTTAAATTTTAAATTTGGTTTTCATAATCTCTACATAGTTTTGCATATTTTTTGTTCCTATTCAATAATGGCATAATATTTTCAAAATTTTGGCTCCTTTTGGGTCTTGAAAAACATGGTTATATTTATAATTTTGCATTTCAATCAGACCAAATTAATGTACCAAATATTATATTGGATTAGGGATCATTTCAGTAACTAAGAGTGTCAAAATTGATTCTTTTGTTTGAGTGAGGGGCTATGGTATTTCTAATGCACTCAACTTATAAACTACCAATTTCATGTACTAGTATTTATGGGCTTATGCATAGGACTTTTATAATCACAAACTAGGATAAATTTAAATTGGGGGGTTCATCATGAGTTTTTTTTTTTCAATCAAATATTGAGTATAAAATATTTTAGATAATACATTATGTATTGTCACAAATATACACTCTTTCTACTACATAATAGCTACAAAAAGGAATAGTTATGTACTTTCTTATGATAACAATGTGTTTTTATTATATATTCTAAATTATCCTTATATTACTGTAACTTTCATCAACTACATAAACATAGTTTTAACTATTAATAGCATACACAAAATAGTAGGTTCATTCTATCAAAGTATGCAGTTAACTAAGCTTTAGTTTTATGCACTGCTCTTTGTAAAAATATCTAATTCTTCCTAGTCAAGAGGGGGTCATTCCTTGAGAGGTCTTTTTTGGAGTATTCCATTTCAATCATCATATCTGATCCTTCATTCACATGGTATCTAGTCTTGTGTTTTTCTTTCTTATCCTTTTCATTATTTTCTTGGTTGTAGTTTTTTTGTAGATCTATCATTCCTTTAAGAAGGGGAGTGCTTGATTCTTTATCAAATTCCCATGAATGTCCATATTTTTTCTCTTTATTTTTTACCTGGCATGTGCCTTCCTCCAATAGCTTTAGGAATTTGTGCTTTGAATTTTCCATCATTATATTTACCTACCTAAAGACATTATAAAAAGTGAGTTTCTTATAAAACTCAGTAAGTGATATTTTAACTCCCTATAGTGCTTCCTCATTCCTTGTAATCTAGATTTACCATAGAATTTCATTAGTGAGCAATAACCAAAATAGATTGGATTCTTAGTTCAATCTATCTATTCTTCCTAATAAAATTTCAATCCAATTAATGTTACCTTTCCATCCTTTGAGGTCAAAACATAAAATGGTCCAAACCTCTTTTACATATATAGAAAATCAAAAAATATGTGTTTAATTATTTCTAGCTTTCTACAAAAATTGCATGGGTCAATATTAGCATGATTAATCTTAAAAGGTATTTTTTGCAAAATTAATAACCATTTAAAATAAGATTTCTTAGGTTCAATGCAATTAGTCCAGTTGTTGGTGATTTTTTTTTGCCACTTTTGGTCAGGGAGGGATAGGTTTCATGCATGGTTAATAGAGTAAAAATCAACATAGCTATTCGTTAGAGAATTATAGATGATTTTGTAATTAATCTTATGAATGGGAGTGTCATCTTTCCACATGAACTATTTGAAGCATTCTTTATCATTATTTCAAGTTTTTGGTAATTGAAGAGTCTCATAGGCTCCTTTAATCATGGAGTGGGTTCTCTAGTTAGAGGGATGGAGATCAAATTCATTACATAGGCTATCCCAATATTTAATCTATCTGTCATGATGAGAAACAAACAAGTTCAATACCGATTGTTGAGAAAATAATCTCTATCTAAATATGACTTCAATGGATGAGATACAAGGCTTCGACTACAACAACATGAAAATATGAAACTCATATGCAAATATTAAAAGTAGGTTTCCTAAATATGGAAATACCATGATTATATCCATCTTCTTGATGATGCCTAAAAATAGCCAACATATCATTCTTATAAAAACCAGCTTATGTGAACTTATAACAACAATATATAAATAATAACATCAACATAAGATAGCAATAATGAGGTAAAAACCAAAAACATAAGAGCATCACATAACACATGATTTACATGGAGAAACCCTTGTAAGAAGAAACTCCACAAAGACGAGAGGCCAAGTATGCATTATCATCAAATAAATGAGATTACAATACAACCACTTCCATTCTCCTCTTTTCCTCAAGCATGGAAACATCTGTGTACCTATGAACAACCTCCTTATGCCTCCACCTACCCTTGTTCCTACAGAGTTTAATACTACATTCAATTGTTCATCTTAATTCTACATCCAAGAGGCTAAATTTATAGACTTGTGAAGGCATCTAATGCACCAAACAAGGTTCCCATAGATTACCCTTGATTCCAAAAATCCCCAAACTTTAGATTACCTCCTCAAAATACGAAAAAGACACCGATTTTGGCTCTAATACTTTCCCTCCAACTTGGGCACTGAAACATGAGAAGATAAATAGTACATTAAATGTAATAAATGATGGAAAACCAAGTGACACTTGTTGCATATTTCCAAGAACCCACTTGGAGAATCCTAATAGTCACATATTAATCAGTCCCTTTGTCTTTTATTATCCCATTCTAGGCATCCACAAGTGGGAAAATAATATTAAATATTTATGTCCACAGACCACCTTTACCACTGCTAGTTGACCCATCACCTCTTATGAGTATATTACAAACAATGGTGAGAATTAATATTATAAAATATTATCCTAATACACCCTAAGTGCCTAGAGACACTTTCCAAGGATGTTGGAACCATGATATATGACATAGGATTTATAAGGTGTATGGCACATGATCCTAACATTCTCCCACTTGACATCAACATTGTAAATACGCCCATAGGAATCACAAACAAGGGAAAAACATCCCTTAACCAAATATGTGCCATTTGAATCTTCACCATGCTCTTCTACTCCAACAAGATACCTACAAAAGAAGCCATGATAAACACCATTAAAAAAAAATCTCCTTCATATCCTCCAACATGCCACCCATGAAAGAAAAAAAGGAACATGCAAAGGTGAAACATATCAACTGTCACTAAAACCTGTGCCAATCTTTACATGAACATAAGCATTAAATTCAAATGATAACAAAATCTTTGAGTATTTTCCTTACTCATACCACCTAGAAGAGCAACCACATCAAATTGAAACTCATCCAAGATAACAATACCTCAAACCATGGTATACCAAACATACATAAAACTTCATGCCATCAACATAAGAACCCAAAATCTACATACAAGTCTCTGTATATCCGTCCTCCTATCTCAATTCAACATACCAATGAATAAATGACCATAGATAAGGCCAACTAACAAGTTTATATAAAAACTAAAATAATCTCATAGATATAGACTATCCACATCTAAGTTATTCCACTACAATTAAATGGGTGATCATCCCACACAATTACATAACTCATAGATCCCAATCTAATGAAACATGAAAACTCATCATCACATTAGTAACTAGCATACCAATATATCATAGAGGCTAACAAGAAATATATCTAAAAACTCCCACTGCATGAGTAATGTCAAATCTGAAAATAGATCAAGGAATACCAAGTCTACTGATATTAATGCATATAAAGGATGTGTCTAACTCCTCTATTACACAGTATCAAGGAAACATACAATGATTTGAAAATAATGCAAACAAATATGTTGCAATACTTCTCTCATCATTAGTCTCCATAGCTCTCCCAAGTTCTTCGCACTCAAGCATGTGAGACAAAACATCCAAGAATAAAACCATGACCAAAGAGAGAACATACAAATCAAACCATATCCTTGTTCCACACTAACATGTACCAGGCTATGTAATGTAATATCTCCTTCACCATTCCCAAACTAAAAGTATATCAACATTTAACATTCAAATCAAATGAGAACATGACAACAATATGTGTAAACCTCTCATATCAAAGGTAAATCAAACCAACCAATCATTCCCACAATAAAGGGAATATGCCCAAAACCACAAACTATTTCCTGTACCTCTCCAAATAAGTCCTTAGAACTAAATTCATAGCTCAAGACCAAAACAAGGAGAACACTAAAAATCAATTTACCATTCATCTTCTTCTTAACAAGTCTTTAGAATTTAATATTAAAGACTAACTCATATGAGAAGACAATATAGAAAATAAAGAATGCATTTGATAATCAGGTGGGCAATACCTCTTAGATCATTCACCTGCTAAGTAGAGCAAGAGTGAGATACAAGATTGTCTTATGCACACAACACCAAGAAATGGAAATCTTCTCTTTGGGTCCATAATGGATTCACATCCATAAGCAAGTATAGGCTCCTCGATCTTCCTACTGAATTCCTCATCAAAGAGTAACCATCTCAATATATGATCACATAAATAAGAGATCTCTTAGCCTCACCCAATTCTCTCTAGTCTCCATGAGCATCCACCAATAAATTCATGCCAACTTCAAATGCATCATGGTCTAGGAGATCACATAAAAAATAATCATCCATCATCAAATGATGAATCAACATCAGTCCCAAAGCTCCCATTGAACTATATAACCAATCTCTCTAGTAATCATGATAACCATCTCCTAACTAAAGATCCTCCATGTCCCCAACACAATCAAAGAACTCAACACAATGATCTCCCAAAAGGAATAGTACAAACCATAATCTCCAAACCAAGAAGATACAACCACTACACATCCTTTATTAATAGAACCAAAGATGTCATAGCTCCTATTGCAATCTAAAGGTAGAATACAAGATCTCCTTATGACACCAACAACTATTGCCAAAGACCATCCATCTCCTAATCAAAGATTATCCATGGCTCACTACACACTGTAACAACAGCAGCTTAGAACCAAAATCTTGAAACAAAGAAGATAGAACACATTATATAACTGCATAAGGCTCCCAGTCAAAGTAATACTAAGTTATATGTGGCATCATGAATAATATTATTTCCAAAACTCTATTGAAAGTGAAAAAGCTTCTCATCACCATAAACAACCTGTTATAGGTTCAAATGAACAACTATAACATGTACTCCCTGTAACCATCTCCCACTACAATAAGCATACCAATAGTAATAGTCGTAACTAATAATATGGCCTACCAAACATAATCCACATTAGATAATTTACAAGACCTACACATATGCCCATCTCAATAGAGAAATACATAATCAGTGCTCCAATCTTAAATAACTGAAAAATAGGTTCAACCCCACATTAGTATCACAAAAAATGGAGATAATTAGGTATACAATGTGGACTTCCAAGACTCAAACACCAGAATCAACACTAGATCTAATTTTTGAAATAAAACCGCATAAGAGTATAATAATCCTTTAGGAATATAATTTTTTGATGAGTTTATCTTCACTTTGGATGATTTAGTATCTTCAAAATTATATTTTGATAGATTTTATACACACAAAGGGTTAGGCTAAATAGAATCTTGATGGAAAGATAATGATTAAGTGGCTAGATGATAAGAATATGATTATAAGAATTTCGTCAAGATAAAATCCTAGTCACTTCATGGAATCACTTCCCTTTAAAAGTTTTGACTAAGTATTGTCTTATCATAATTTCTAGCTGCATAAAATTAAATTTTTATCTTCAATATATAAAATAACATGAAAATTATTAGAAAATCTCAAATCATTTAAAATATATTGTTATATAAAATATTTTAATTAATATATTTGCGTACTCACATTGATGGATAGAAAACTAATTGTATTCCTCAGCTAAACAGTAAGTAATAATAAGATTGTGTTTCAAATTTAGTGGACCGCAACTCTCGGAGATATCATAGAAAAAACAAGCAAGAAAATGTTTATTTTACAACGTTACTTTCGTCGCCGGCAAGCACAAGGTTGGCTGTATAGTTTGGGATTAGCCAAGAGGATTGGAGTTGAGGGACAAGCCGACACTCGTGGCCGATAATTTAGGGGCTGGTCGCGATTACCGAGTTGGCAACTTGGCGGCGTCAAAGTATGCCTTTAAAATATATTGGCGGATTACAATTTACGTCACCGGTGATGTTGTGTTGCATGCAACCTCTATTCCAAATGAACAAGTTTCATCATCGTTCGTGCTGACAATATTACGAAACCTTTGTTTTTGTATGTTTTTATTGGAATGACTACAATATTTATAACAAACCTTCAGCGTTTTAAGTGGAATGACAGTTGTTAGGTCCAATGGCTGTCGATCGCGTATTGTCAACGAATAATCTGCCGTGGGAATCTGGGATATGTCCAAGGGCAGTTTGGACGAAAGCCATGGCCTGGCCTCAGTACACCTATAAATACATCCCTCGTACCACGCCTTCCTCACACATTATGCAATTGTAGGATTCGAGTCGGAAGTTAACTTTGCCTAAAATTCTCGTTTTAATAGTTTTAATTTTGTTATAGGATGAGGATGCCTGAAGCCATACGTAGTGAGAGTGATAGTGATAGGAAAGCTCTCGATTTTATTGAGAATGTCACCACGCATGCTGATCAAGTGCAGGCTCAAGTGCTTTCTGAGATTTTGACAAGGAACGCTCATACAGAATACTTAAAGCGCTATGAACTCAACGGTCGTACTGATAGAGAATCTTTCAAAAATCTGTTGCCCGTCATTACATACGAGGATCTGCAGCCCGACATTCTGCGAATTGCTAATGGGGATAAGGCTCCAATTCTTTCGTCTTATCCTGTCTCCGAATTTCTCACCAGGTAAATAAAAAGTCGCATTTTAAGATTTCGGTAAACGAGTAAACGTTACGTGGATCATAAAGCGCTGTGTGTGTTAAGTTGATGTTAAGATTTCTAGTGGCAGTTTGATTCAAAGTTTATTGTCTGTGGTGTGATTTACTACAACAGCTCCGGAACATCCGCCGGTGAACGCAAGCTGATGCCCACAATTGAAGAGGAATTAGACCGAAGAACGCTTCTTTACAGCCTTCTCATGCCAGTCATGAACCAGTCAGTGTTTCCTCCCTCAATTCTTATGTATGAGATTCTTATAAATGAATAATGTTATAAACAAGGTATGTAATGTTGTGTGGCAGGTACATAAAGGGGCTGGACAAGGGGAAAGGGATGTACTTCCTCTTCATCAAATCTGAAACCAAAACACCAGGCGGATTAGTAGCTCGGCCAGTTCTAACGAGCTACTACAAAAGCCGACACTTCAGAGAAAAGCCTTTTGATCCCTACAACGTGTACACCAGCCCCATGGAGGCCATTTTGTGCCCCGATTCCCACCAGAGCATGTACGCTCAACTACTCTGCGGCCTTGCCCAAAGCAAACAAGTTCTGAGAGCAGGAGCTGTCTTCGCCTCGGGCTTGCTCAGAGCGATACATTTCCTGGAACAGCACTGGCAGTCGCTTTGTCATGACATTCGAATGGGAGGCGTGAGCGAAGAAGACGTGACCGATCCTTCATTAAGAAAGGCAGTGATGAACATATTGAGTCCAAATCCTGAGCTTGCAGAGGTCATGGAGCGCGAGTGCTCAAAGGAGTCATGGGAGGGAATAATCAAGCGGCTGTGGCCCAAGACAAAATACCTAGAAGTGATCGTGACAGGCGCCATGGCCCAATACATTCCCACCCTCGATTTCTACAGTGGCGGACTCCCTCAGTTGTGCACCATGTACGCCTCCTCCGAGTGCTACTTCGGCCTCAATCTCCACCCGCTAAGCAAACCTTGGGAAGTGTCGTACACTATCATGCCCAACATGGCCTACTTTGAATTCCTTCCCCTTCGTCGCGACAACCACAACAATCAGCCACCGTCTTCCCAACATCCAGAGCTCGTGGAGCTCGCTGACGTCAAAGTCGGCGAAGAATATGAACTTGTGGTGACGACATACGCAGGTAAAATATCAGGAAAACAAAAAACATTATAGTTATAATGATTATCTGAACATGTTCTATACCTAAAATGGTTCGTTGTTTTCGTACCTCTTAGTCAACGACATAATTATTTTCCTTGATGCGATGCAGGGCTATATCGTTATAAAGTGGGAGACGTCCTTAGAGTGACCGGCTTCCACAATTCGGCGCCGGAGTTCCATTTTGTGTGCCGGAAAAATGTAATGTTGAGCATTGAATCGGACAAAACTGACGAAGTAGAGCTGCAAAACGCGGTGAACAAGGCAACTGAGCATCTGGAGAGTTATGGCGCTCGAGTGATTGAGTACACCAGCTACGCAGACGTATCTACCATTCCGGGGCATTACGTTCTCTACTGGGAGCTCAACAGTTCAACACATGTGGAAGTGCCTGCTGAGGTGTTTCAGCAGTGTTGTCTCACTGTGGAGGAGAGTTTAAATTCGGTGTACAAGCAAGGCAGAGCCGCCGACAAATCTATCGGCCCTCTGGAGATAAAAATAGTAGAAAGCGGGACATTCGACGAGTTGATGGATTATGCCCTTAGCGGAGGGGCATCTATCAATCAATACAAGGCACCCCGCTGTGTCAAGTTCGCTCCAATAGTGGAGCTTCTCAATGCGAGAGTCACCGCGTCGTATTTCAGCCCCAACTGCCCCAAATGGACACCTGCACGCACCAACTGGGATGCTTCTCACAAAGCTCTCTAACTCTTCATCTTGTCGGACTTATAAATCTTGTCCACTTTTAGTGAATGCCTATTACCTATTGTATGTGAGATTGAGTGTTTTGCGAGCTATTTTAGATTAAGAGGATGTTCTAATCCAGCAAATAAGTACGTTAAGATAGTTGATGTTGGTGGTAGTGAGATTGTATTAGTTACCAAAATAAATCAAAGTGGTTGTTCATAAGTTACATCTAAATTATATATAGATAGATAGTACGAAAACAAAGTCAGAACTCCTATGTGTAAAAAGTAGTTTTTGTTTTTTTTTTCATTTATAGATAGGTTTTTATATTGTTGAAAATTATATAAAATATTTGATTTTTGAAAGTTAAATATGGTAAATGATATTATTTTTATATATATAAGATTTCAAGTTTGCTGAAAATTATATAGAAATATTTGGTTTTTGGAAGGTAAATATAATAAATGACATTATTTTTTGATATGGGGATTTAAAGAAGCAAATCAAAAGATTTATTGAGTTATAAAAGTTCATATATTGACATTATTAGTGTTTCTATCATCTAAAATTTAATTATTTCTTCAAATTTCGAAGAAATTAGTTGAATTTTGTTATTATGACTTTACATGATATTTTAGATTGTATTTGACTATGCCCGTTTTTATTTGGCTCATCAAGGAGTCACCGTCAAGTCAATATAATATAAATATTTCATTGAGTATGTTGGTGGACGCATCATTTTTCAAGCCTTCATGTTTGTGCTTGGGAACATTTATTATAGCTATGGCTTCACTTGAAAACTTTAATATCATGGTTAGTGCAACATTAGATCGTTGTAATTATGTAAATTGGAAAGGTGAAATGGAATAAATTCTATAAATCAAAGGTTTGTGAGAATTAACAATAGAAGACAAATTTGTAGGTATGAGTAAGCATAAAGGAGAGATAAGATGGATATGAATGTGTAATAAGTTGTTATTCATAAAAAGAGTCTAGAAATCATGCTTTGCATTGACGATCTTAAAACAATAAAAAAAAAAGTAGTTTATTTTATAAATAATGTATGGAAGAACCAGTAAATAAAAAATGTGGATACTTACATGTAATTCGCTTACTTGAAAATGAAGGGAAGGAATGAATATTCATATTTCAAACTTGAAGAATATGATAATTCATGAAGTGCAATTATGAAGTAGAATATGAGGATTAAAAAAATGGAGGTAAGAATATTCACATTACAAAGTTGAAGAATATGAGAGTTCACCAAGTGCAATGATGAAGCTAGAGTATGAACAAAAAATTAGAGCTATAAATACTCACATTGCAAACCTGTAAACTATGAAAGTTCACCAAGTGCAATGATGAGAGAAAAATATGAAGATAAAAAAATTGGAGATTTTTTTATTCAAATTCTTCAAATTAGTATCATAATTTAATAAACACATTGGAGCTAACTAGAATATTTGATAATATAAATCTAGAAGAAGTATATGGAATATTTTTCAATAAAGAAAATAGGCTTAAGCAAGGAAATAGAGATTTGCAGGATCTCTATCAATAGGTCACTACAAAGATAGTGCCTCCTTAAATCTTTGATCAGGCTATCAGTACAGACTATGTGCCCCCACCCATCATGGAGCGAGACCTAGAGCCTTATGTCAAATTGAGAGTAGCATACGAGGGTGCTACGAGGTGCACTGATTGAGCTGAGGCTTCCTATGAGGAAATTCGGTTGTCTCGAGGTCTAATAGAGGTCAAGAGACTTCATGTAGAGGTAGCCAGGCTACAGGAAAATAGAGACTGCATAGAGCGAAAGCATCTAGAGGTCGTTGGATGAGAGACTATGGTTGTTGGATGGGCACAAGGTCTACAGTATGCTTTGGACGCTCTTATAAGTTCACGATCACAATCACATAATACCGTCTCTCGATGGACTATCTCTAAAAAGATGTGATCACTAGATCCTAAGGGATCTAGTAGCCATAGGCCACCCTAGCATTGTATATTTGATGAAATATACCCAAAAATTTGATATATGTATATAATCATTTGATGTTTTATTATTTATGCTTATGTGCACTTTAAGTTTTAAATGGCAATGTGATTTATCAAATAATATTTGTAAGACTATTTAATAAATGTCTCCATGATTTAACATGTTTTATGTGATCTAATTAAAACTATTCTAGTTTCTTTTAGATACGACATTGTGATTGATTATGCTATGCTTAAATTAAATGCACCTATGATCTAATTGAAGAACATTAAATGCATATAAGGATCTAATCTAACACAACATACCGAATTATCTTGAATAGTATGAAACCTAAAGTAAACACTTAAAATTAATTTAAATAATTACTTTAGTATTCAAGACACACAAATAATTGTTTGTCAAGAATGAAGCAATGCAAGAGAACATAGAATATTATCTATTAACTCTAACACCACTGCTTTGTTATTCACACTATTGAGGAAGATTAGATATAGTATTAGTGCAAATGTGTTGCATTAATAGGTTCTTCAAGAGATGTACCATCCATTTCTATTAACTTATATGCTCCAGACCCATAACTTTTGTTAATTATATAAGGCCCTAACCAATTAGGGCTTAATTTTCCTTTTTCAGTTGGGGCAACAATGACCTTACGTTGATTTTAAAATAACACCAAATCACCTTTAGTGAATACCTGAGGAATGACATGATCATTGTAACTATGTTGCAATTTTCTAGAAGAAGCTTGGAATGCACAAGAGTGTTAATGCATTGTTTGTCAAGCATTTCAAGCTAATGCAATTGTTGTTCTTTATAAATATTATCATCAATATGTCCTTGAAGAGAGATTCTTAATGAAGGAATCTCTAACTCCAAGGGCATTATTGCTTCAGTACCATAGACAAGGTTATAACGAGTATTTCTGGTGGATTTTCTTATACTAGTACAATAGGCCCATAATGCATAAGTTAACTGTGTGCACTAGTCCTTATTGTGTTTGTTTACTCTTTTCTATAATATTTTCTCAAGGGTTCGATTAGTTGATTTGGCTTGACCATTAGATTGTGGGTAGTAGGGTGTTGAGAAACGATGTTGAATGTTAAACATTTCTAAGAACTTCTTCACGTCATTATTCTTAAATGGTGTCCCATCTCTTAAAACTAATGCGGAAGGAAGTCTAAAGTGAGCAATAATGTTCTCCAATATGAAATGACATATTACACTGGTGGTTGTTGAATGAAGGGGAATTGCTTCTACCCTTTTTGTGAAATAATTTGTTGCAGCAATTATAAAGGTATGTCTAGCAAAAGAAGGAGGTGAATTTTTTTGAATTAGATCTAGTCCCCATACTGAGAATGGCCAAATAGGAACTTGGGCATGAAGCTCAGAAGCAGGAGGGTGAATCAAATTGCTATTTTCTTGACATTTCTGATATTTCTTAATGTATTCAAAGAAATTTTTTTCCATATGTCTCCAATAATATCCTATGTAGACAAGTTTTTGAATTAATGATCTTCCTCCAAAATGACCTCCACAAGCACATGCATGAGCTTCTTCAAATGCTATGGTGATTTCAAATTGTTTATGGAATCTAAGTAAAATACCATCAAAGGAACTTCAGTAGCATGTTGACAAGGATTATATATTTAGATGCGAGTTTGAGAAGGTGGTCTCAAATGTTCTTAGTTGTCGGCTCAGGAAAGGTACCTTCCTTTAAATAATTAAATATCGATATATACCATTCACTAGAACTTTAATAGTTGTTGATAATACTTCTTGGTCTTTAGATTCTATTGATGGGTTCATAATTGTATGGAAAATAAATGTGAAGTCATTTGAAGGATCTTGATGGGATATAAGAGAAGCCACACTTGCCATTGCATCCACATGCCGATTATGTTTTCATGGGATGTTATCAATGGTAAACGAATCAAACTTCTTTAGAAAATTCATTGTGAGATCCTTGTATTTCGATAATTTTTCATGATTTGCTTCATATTTTCCATTTATTTACTTAATGACTAATTGAAAATCACTGAATATTTTAATGTCTCGAGCTCCTAGAGTTAAAATAGTGCATAAGCCACAATTAATGGTTCGTGCATAGGAAGTTTAAGTGATAGGACAAGAGAATAGTTTTTCCTCCAGGTAGAACTTTTATAACTCCTGCGCCAAAGCCATTTCTACACTTAGAGCCGTCAAAGTATAATTCCCATGTTTCTTCATTTTTTGAATAGTCAACACATTGTCATCATGAAATGCTTCTATATTAGGTAATGCTAGGGGAGAGGGGGCATCAACTAATTGGTCAGTTAAGGCTTGTCCTTTAATCAACTTTTGTGAGAAAAAATTAAGGTCAAACTTGCATTTGTATTAGAGGGAATCATAGCTTGGTGTCCACTATCTACACCAAAGAAACACTTTTTTGGATTTAATCTCATGTTATATTTTCACATCCATTCAAATATTTTGCAAAGGATATTCACATTTTCTTTTCGATTTAAATATTTAATAAGGATATCATCAACATAATCCTCCGAAATCTTATGTATGTAATAATGAAATATCAATTTCATAGCTCGTTGATATGTTGTGCCTACATTCTTCAATCTAAAAGCCATGACTACCCAACAAAATGTTTGCCAAACTGTAGTAAAAAAAAAATTGTATTGATCTTGAGGGTTGATAAATAGGGTTGATAAATATTTGATTATATCCATAGAATCCATCCATGAATGATAACAAAGCATGTCCCACATTCGAATCCACTATCATGTTGATATTAGGAAGGGTAAAATCATCTTTTAAAGATGCTTTATTTAAATCACAAAAATTTGTACGCATCCTAATATGATTATCAAGTTTCATGACTGTGAAAATGTTCGAGATCCAAGGAGAATAATCTATAGGACATATAAAACCAGCTTCAAGGAGCTTATCAATCTTGGCTTTAACTAGCAAGGATTTCTTAGGATTCATATTTTGTATCTTTCTCTAACTAGTTTAACATTTTTGACAAGAACTATATTTTGTGTTACTATATTAGCATCAATTCCCAGCATATCCGAATAAGTCCAAGCAAAAACCTGAGGAAAATCATGAAGTAAATTTGCATGGTCTTCTTTTTCATCTTTGTCAAGGCACTTTTCTATCTTAATCATTTTTTCTTCATTGTTAATATCCATTGGTATGTCAATTGTATCTCCCAAAGGAATAGCACCTTGTTTCAAAAATTTAGGGTTGTATTCTTTGTTGTCTATATCAATCTCCTTAATTTCCTTTTATCTATTTCCTTGCTTAGCACTAATCACAACACATGTAACATGTATCTTTTTAGGAGTAAATGGCTTGTCATAAACTTCTAACATCCCTTTCAAGGCTTCATCATCATCGAAGTATTCCAATAAGTCTTTGCAAGTTGTATCAAGTAATTCAGGATGCTTCAAGGTGAGAGTTATTTTAGGTTTACACATGATGGTGTTGATGTTTAACAAGGGTCTTTTGTTTGCTTCCATTATCTTAGAAGGGAAATACCACAAACCACTTTTTGTCTCCTATGTGTTAGGCTCTACAGGAACATGAATTCCTTGTTCTTTCTTTCCACATCCTTTTCCACTATAACCAAGTTGTTTCATAAGCTCATAACCTCTCCCATAAAGTCTTTCAATTTGTTTCACGTTTGGTGGTTGTTGATAATCTATGTCATCAAATTTTTTCATATAGCTTGTGTCTTCTTCTAAAGTATATGAGGTAGATGCTTGTAAGTTTTCTTCTAGATTCTATGTTGACATTACCATTGGTTGTTTCTCAGTTGCTTTTGTTGTAGTTTTGTATTCTCCCATAAATGTTGGTGTAAACTCTAAGGAACCCAAATTATCTTCTAATAACTACGATGCTATTTCCATCTATTGTTTCTCTTCTTTCATAGGCTCTAAGTTTGAAGTTGGAATTAATGTGATCAGGGGATTTTTCATTCCTTTTTCAACTTGTAAGAAAATTTTGGGCTTTGGGTCTATTTCAACCTGGTATACCTTGTTGTTATAGACATCCTTCATGATACAATGAAGACTTGAAAGCACCGCATGCATCACATGAATCCAAGGTCTTCGTAAAAAAATATTATATGAAAGGTCATGAGGCATAACATGAATAGGATTTTGTAAGGTAGTCTTTCCAACTGTAATAAGTAAAGTAATCACACCAAGCGGTTGCTTTCCTACATTGTCAAATCCTCAAATGGTTAAGGAATCAGGTTCAATTCTTGATTTATCTACTCAAAGTTTATCCAAAAGATGCATACTACATACATTAAGAGTAGAGAAATTATTGACAAGGGTCATTTTTATTCTCATCCTATTGAATCTAGCTATTATTATGAAGGAATAATTTTTCTTTCTCATCTCCAAGGGAGGTAGCTCATGTTGGTGAAAATTAATGTCTATGTTAACTACATTCATTCCTTGAATTAAAGATACTACATCACTTGCATTTGTATTAGAGGTAATCATAGCTTGGTGTATGGTTGTTTGAAGCGTAGTATGATAGTTAGGTGAGTTTTTGAATTAGATCCCATAGGGATATCTTTGTAGGAGTATTCTTAAGTTATTGACCAAGATCATACTCCTTCCTACTATGTGAAGGAAAATGAGGAGCACTAGGAAAGATGGGATTAGGCAAAGGTAAGGTTGTTGGAGTTGGTTGTCTTGGTTGTTTATTGTTTCTAGTTTTATATGTGTGAGCAATGGTATTATAACTTGATTGCTACAAAAAAAAAATTCTCAGGTGGTTCAAGGGTGAAAACAGGTGTGTTTTGAGTTTGAAGTTTTTGTGCAGATGGATAAATGATAATTTGAGGTTGAATCACATTAACTTCTCTTGGTTTTGGTTTGTCATAACAAGCCTTAGTGGATGAACCTTGTGAGATGAAATCCTCAAGGGATTCATCTAACATGTCAAAGTAATCATTACTAGAAGGCTTGAGGGTTAAGTTAACTTGGAAAAAGAGATTTGAAATACTCAAATAACTATGCTTTCTTCAAGTGGTTCATCAATTTATAGGTGTTTTCAGTTTCCTAATGAATGTCAAATGTACTCTAATATAATTGAACTATGAAGTAATCTTGAAAATGAAAAGTGTAATAATCTAATTCTATCCAATATTGAAATAAATGTAAACTAAGCAAGATCTAATGAAATGAATGTAACTGAAACTCTACAAACTAAAATGGATAACTAACAACAACAAACAGAAACACAAAAATAGGGAATTTACTACTGGAAAATGCAATTTAAAATTTGAAATGAGACTAAATCACCCTGAGGGGTGTATGAGTCCCAATCATGATTTTTCAAGGGTTTAAATGTTGAATAACAATCACCACAAAATACCCATAAATCAAGAAAAAACACCTATACTGGGACTAAATCACCTAGAGGCATGTATGAGTCCCAGTTTAGGGTTCTTGCAAAGATTTTAGAAAATTTTGAGTGAAATTTATGTTTTTTGGTTTAGATGATGTCTATGCTAAGTGAAAATGCATATTTCAGATGATATTCAATGATGCAAGATACAAAAATGCAACCTATATGCATTTTCACTAATACAAAATTTAGAAACCCTAGAATGTCAATTAACTAATGCAAACCCTAATGCAAACTTAAAGTAAGCTAAATCTATGACTATGATGCACTCTAAATCAGAAATAAGATGTTCTAAATGAAGGTTCACCAAAATGAAAGATAGAAAATGGTCACTCTATAGTTTAGGACATAGAACAACAAGTTTTTTACACTTTTCATTCAAGGAAACCCTAAAGATCCCAATCCAAGGATGGAATGGGGGAAAGAGATCTACAATAAGGATGTCCTAGGTTCTGATTAATGACTAAAAGGGGGTTCACCACCAAGCTAGGACTTGGAAAGATAAGGAACATGCAAGACCTAATATAAAAACCTAATGATATGCAAAACTTTATTAAATGACCTAGAAATGATTGTAAAATAGAATAGTAAACTAGAAAATTACAAAGGGGCACCTTGAAACCTAAGCAACTTGATTCAAGACCTGAAATGCTAAAAATGTTGAATTTAATGCACAATGGGACTCATATGCCACGTTGGGTGATTTAGTCCCAGATTAGGGTTTTTGGGTAGGAACAAAAATCTGCCAAAGACAAGTCTAGAAAATCTAAAATCTATGAAATTGACTGTACTAGGACTCATATGCCAGAAGGGAATATCAATCTTGCTTGGCTTTCTTGGAGGATTAGGATCTAAATTTTCTCTTCAATCTCTGCTTTGTCTTCTCAGCCTAATTTTGGAATCTGAATTGTTTATTTTTTTTCTATAGATGTCTTTTAATGATCTTCTAAACAAGGTGACAACTTGGAAAACTTTGCAACTTTGAAAACTTATTTCCAATCTTTCTCTTCAATATGTCTTCAACCTAGATCTGTAAATCACACTCTAAAGAGAGGGAAAAATGTTGTTTTGTTAGTGGAAAGGGGTTTTCCTTGGTCAAACCACATTTTAGTAATCAAACCTTGTAATGAGATCAAATGGAAAGGAGGAATGATGAATGGATAAAATGATATGTTGCAACTCACAAAACCCTAGAAATAAAGGTTACAAACATGCATGAAATGGCTCGTATGGATGTGGATCTTGACTCTTTCTTGAATTTTTTAGCTCTTAACTCAAATGCTTGCTTGAATCATGAAACCCTACATCACAAATGTTAGCTCAAAAATAAACATGATGCGTGATGACTTTGACATGATGCTTGATACTTGAATGATGCTCCAAAACACTTGATAATTAGCTTTTGAAGGCTCTTAATTGCTCTTGTAAACTCTTGAATTTTCTTGTAAACTCTAATTTTCTATAATTCATGAATACTAAAGTTTCTAGGTGAAAAATGAGTTAAATAACCTTGTATCTATACTTGTTTATGCCAAATTTCCCAAAATTACAACACTACAAGCTGACATCAAATCTAGGAGAATAAAATCCTACTAGGTATTTGAATTTAATTTAGGTCTAAGCCACATGGGACTCATATTCCAAAAGTGTTGTATGAGTCCCATTAGGCTACCTAGGCTATGGGACACATTTTCCAAGAAATTCTTAGATTAATGTGAAATCAAGATCAAGGCCCTAAAACTTAGGTGGGACTCATACACCCAAGGTGGAATATGAGTCCCAAATCACTAAATTTGGGCCATACAATCCAATAACATTAATTTATGATTGTTCATTACATATGTGTTGAGATTATCCTAAAAAATATGCATTAAATAAGGTTTGTGGATGCAAAATAGGGCCAATTAAGGCATAAAGAAGCCCAATTAATTAATGAAAACCCTAGATTAGTGTGAAAGTGTTAGAAAAAACTTTACAAAACCCTACATAAGGAAACATTAGGTTCATTTAGTTCACAAGGGCCCAAACAAGTATGAAAATGTAATGAATGACATTTTTCGACACTACACTAGGTTACAAGGATGGCTTGGCAAAAACTTCAACCACAAACCACTACACACCTTGCCACACTGAAGAAGATGAAAAAAATATTGAGATAAGGTTTATTATCATGTACACATGTATGATTATTCAAAATTGATTATTAATTTAAAACCCTTCAATGGTGTTGGGGAAACTATATATTATCATGATGATACAAACTTAACCCAAAATAACATCTTAGTTCGTAGAATGTTTAAAGGATAACCAAGATTGAATTAAAAAAATTTGGAGTATGAAATGCTTATGGAAAGCCTCACATGTAGTAGGTAATGGAAATTCCATTGACCGTAAACTTGGGATCTAAGTCAATATCTCAACTAATAATATTTAGAATGCAACCCACTCTAAGAGAAACTTCATAAAGTGATTCTTAGTGAAACAAATCTATTCAGCTTTACATTCTAACAAGCCCTTTTTAACATGAAATAACATACTTAGAGCCATGCTAGCTAGATATAGACACAAAAAAGTAACCCTTCTACTTTTTCTCATGTTTTGGCCATCTTGGTGATTTTGGCTTGATTTTTCCTTGATTTAATGTTGTAATGTGGTCAACACATTCACATTAGGTCTTAGGTCCTTGAGAATCAATAAGAACTTTATGATGTCTTGTAAATGTGTTGTGAAGCATTGTAACCCACTTTCACACTTTTCTAGGACCCTTTCATTATAATTCACTTAAATAACCTATTTTTATCACTTACCAAGCCTTATTTAAAGGTGTTGTAAAGGGTTGTAACAAACTTTCACATTTTTCTAGGCTTGTCATCACTAATTTGACCCTTTCTTATGTTTAAATGGCCCCTTAATGCACTTTCCAACCCTACTTAAGTTTTTTTCGGAGAATAATCCCATGAAACATCATCAAATACACTTTACTTCCCAACACCCAGTAAAATTTCCCTAGTGGGACCAAGTTTCCACCTTGCATGACTTAGTCCCACTTGGCACAAAAATCAAAATTATTTTAAATTTCTAGCGGGATATTATTCTCTTAACCTTGAGGTCAGCCTGTGATGTGTTATTTTCAGGAAATTTTGTAAAATCAAGTATAAATAAGGGGTTTTTTTCTCTCATTTTCACCACCAATACATTCATACATTAGCATAAATTCACTCAATCAATCTAAAGCATCTCATGCATTATCAGGTCTTCATTGGAGCATCTACTTGCATATCTTTAGATTTCTACATCAAGGGTTTGGTGAGTTGTAGCATTTCATTTTGTTCATTCATCATTCTCTTTCCATTTTGAATTTCATTTTCAAGGGTTTAATTAGCAAATTGGGGTTTGACCAAGGCAAACCCCTATTCACTAACTCTTAACCCTTTTTCCCCTCTTTGCATGTGTGTTCTACAGGTCTTGTATGTAGATTTTTCAAAGAGAAAGGTGTTAAAAGGTTCCATCATTTCATAAAATTCATTCAAGTCTACAAAGACCTAAGAGAAGCTTGGAGACCTCTTATAGACTGATTTCTACATATTTAGAACCGAACACCTATCAGGAACCAGAGTGCAGATTAAGAGCTACATATTGCATCTTCAAAATTCCTAAAAGTTGAAGGTGGACTAAGTCACCATTAGTGGTGAATTAGTCCCACTGCTATGCCTTAAAATTTATTTCAATATTTTTGGACACCCATTTGGCTGAAACCTATTCTGACAGAATATCCTCGAAATGGGACTAAGTCACCCAGCTTGGCGTAAGTGTCCCAGTTGGATTCAACAGAAGTTCTTACAAGATTCCAAATCCTCTCTGCATCACATTCTAGGTCCAATTCCACCTCTCTAATTTCATTCATTTTTGTTATTGTTTGTTTGCATTCTTAGGCCATTTTTGCATACAACATTGTGTTTTCAAACAAAGTGCACTTCATTAGTTTTGCATTAACAATCAATATCTTTTATCAATTTATTGCATTAGGAAATTACATTTAGGCATATTTCATTCATATTTGCATTATTTTTTAGTGGGGACATTGTACATTTTGGCCTACCTCTCTCCTTTTAGGTGAAAAACCTTAGAAGTATTAGAGAGCATTATGGTGCCAAAATATTTGTCCACATTTTGGTGAACCCAATTTTAGCACATTATACTTTCAATTTCAAGTGCATTTACATTCTAGGAATAGCTTGCATCAACATTGCATTAGGTTTTGCATTGCATCCTAGGGTTTTCAAAATTGCATTAGTGAAAAGCTCATATAGCTTACATTTTTGCATTGCATTTCATTCAAAATTCAAAAAAAATCTGCATTTTCATACTGTGTCTGCATCTAAAAATTTAAAATCTAAAAATCATAAAATTTCATTTAAATTTTTTGAAAATTTTCAAAAAAATCACTACTGGGACTAATTCACCACATTGGGCGACTTAGTCCACTTGCACATTTTGCATTGTAATTTTGTCATTTCTTAATCATTTTCTGCATTTCTATTTTTTGTTATTTCATTTTTGTTATAGTATCCAAATTTGTTATTTTATTCCATTTCTTGCACTTAGTTTATTTTCATACATTTACATCATGCCCATGTGTTTTTATAAGATTTGGATGTCATTAAAATCCTTAGTTGACATGTCAAGCTCTGTCTTTGGAACTGATCCTAATGGCATTGAACTTCCTCATGATGCTTCAACTCCTCATGAATGTCCTCCTTGTGATGTTGACATCATTGGAGAAGATGATGACAACATGAATAGGTTCCTAAATGAATGCCTTGACAACCTCAAAGCTAATGCATCATTTTATCCATCCATGCAACAACAAGACCTTCGTACAGTACCGCCTCTTGATATGTTTGGTTACTTACATCTTGAAATGAATGAAGGGCCTAAGTTCCCTCCATTAAGTGAACCTAGTTCTTCTACTCAAACAACCCCTCAACCATTCTATGATAACAAAGTCACCAATACTCCAATAAACCTTGAAGAAACCTATGGAAAAGGTTTTACCATTTTAAGCAAACAAGGATGTGACACAACAACTAAACATGACATTCATCAACTCCTAAAAAAATACAAAAGATGATAATGCAACAGGATTAGGATATCAAGATCCCCCTCATAACAAGCCTCCTAGAGAATATTGGAGACTTTTTGATGATGGCATAGTGATCTTTGATTCCCCTCCTGTTCTAAATGTCCTCCTTCCTCGAGAGCAACCCTTACTTGATAACAATCACAAGGATGAGAGGATCACTTTAGGTCCTCCTATTCATGAAAAGGGTGAATCTAGAAAATGCAAGTGGCCTTACAAGTTACAAAAACTCAAGTTTTATCTCCATCCACCACCTAAATGTGAATGGAAATTGAAAATATTTTTAAACAAAGGACTCATACTATTACCACCTATGAATAGGTTGGTGATATATCCTAAAGATGCTAACGTTCCACATTGTGCATATCATAGTGTTCTTGGACATAGAAGTGATGAGTGTCACCAATTGAAATAAATACTAAGAAATTATCATTTTGATTGCAATAATTGCTATCTAATAATTCCATAAACCACTATTGAACACCTCCTCATGTAATAGTTGTAGAAAATTCCCTTATCACTATTGCATGACCCTTCCCATCACCTACCTCAGCTCATCCTTGTCTTGCACTCAGTGGGGGCAACGGGTTGCTAGCCTTGTCCTAGTAATGCATTTTTCATTGTCGCTTAGCTATGTTATTCACCTTCCACTTATACTAACTGAGATAGGGAGGCAGATGACTTGCTCAATGATTGACTCGCATTTGCTTTACTAGTTTTTTACACTTTCTTTTTCATTTTCTTTTGTGTGTTTTCATGTGCATAATGTGTTCCCCTATGCTATTTTTTTTATGGGGCAGGTTCATGGAGATGGGTAGAAAATTTGTGGCCACTTTCAAAAAAAAGTTTTGAAGTCATAACGTGAACGCACTATAACGCGAGTGCATTATAACGCGCGTGTGTTATGGCTTTGTTTGCCGAGCCTGAAGCTCAGCCACAACGAGCCCATAATGCGAGTGCGTTATAATGCACTTGCATTATTACATATTCAAAGGAAAAAAAAGTGAAACTCATTCATTCTTGCTAAAATGGTCATGTCTATACATCTTCAAAACGTGCTTGCATTATGAAAAAGTTTGTTTTTTTTATAGATTTATTATCTCTCTTTGTCTATACTCTCTCCCACTCTTTCCCACTCTTGCCCACCCTCTCTCCAACCATATCCCACTCTCTCTTACTCTCTCCCACTCTCTCACACCCTCTCCCACTCTCTCCCAGCCTCTCCCACTCTCCCACTCTCTCCC
>VDFB02075321.1:261201849-261397916 GCA_007258455.2 Sequoia sempervirens | reverse complement strand
TTACTTACCCCAAATCCATCTCTCAAAACCTCTTGTAACTACAAGAAGGCTTTAGTAAAAGAGGATACAATCATGAACGATCATGAGGACATGTGAACTAAAAGTGATAACCTTATGTCTCTTCTTCCTAATGTCCCTAACATTTGGAAAGACCTATTTGAACAAAATCATTTAACTATTACTAATCATCAAAACCATAGTGGTCCTTCTCTTCATGCTTACCCTATTACTAATGAAGTTACTTTACATGACATAACAATGGAGAACTTGATGAACCTTTTGTTTTCCTCTCTCCTAAAATATCTCCCACTAGGCCAGAAGTTATGGTATAAGAGAATGAGACCCTAGGATGCAAGAATTAAATCACTGGCAATCAGGACAATCACATCTATCGTTATCCTGATATCTCTCCTAGTTGTGAAAAAGATATTATAGTGTTAGAAGATCAAAGCTATGAGAGTCACAAAAATCCTATTTTCCTCTCTCCCTCTAGAGAAAACATTATTGAACAAGAGAATTCCATTGTTCATTCCCCTACTTGTGATGAAGTCATTTTGGAAAAACTAATCCTTGAAAATCAAGAACATTTGGTTTGTAGTTCTCCAAAAAACTCTCCTACTAGGGAAGATATCATGGTGCAAGAAAATGAGAACATTGATAGCAATAATTCATTCGATGAAGATGATGAAGTGACATTTGACTCCCCTTCATGAAGAGATCATGAAAATGGGTATGTGCAGGATCATCATGGAAAAAGCAGGCCCTTTAGTGGCAAAAAATTCAGAAAAATCAGAGTTAGGCAACTTGACGTAAAATTTTGAATAAGTTATCTATATTATTTCAAAAATATGTAAGAATAGAATTTGTAGAAAATTGAATGTACTTTCTAAACTATTAGGTTTATTTTATTTTTTTTAAATCTATTTGGTGAAAATTAGAAATTTCAATCTTGTAGTACTTAAATTTGGGGGAAAAATAAGAGTAGATTAATGATACCACCCCTAACCACAATAAAATGATAATATTTTAGATATAAGTAGAGGACTCATGTCCCAATGTGATGCATTTTTTTTAATTTTTTTTCCAAGTAGTAATTAATTTGATTTTTTATTACAAATTTTAAAAATATAAAAACTTCGTCGTCTAACCACCTTAACTTGGTCAAAACTTCATGAAATTCAAATTATTATTTTAATCCTATAGTGTATGAAGCATAGAATGTGATGCATATTTCAGATTCAAAAAATATGATACTATTTGAAAGATATAGATGATTTTCAATCAGCCTATCAATCAGGACTTTAGTCGTAATTCAATTAGAAAATGAATAAGGGTATGTGAAGGATCATGATGGGCCAAAAAGTGGCAATATTATGGGCATTTGTAGGGTATGTGGCTAACAACTTTTTTTTTACCAAAAATTGATGAAACGAAAAGTGCTTTTAGAGGAGATTCTCAACTTTCCACCAATATAAATTATGCTTTAATTTGAATTTAATAAATAATTATTATTCATTTTCTATTAAAATTATGACTAAAGTCATGATTGATAGGTTGATTGAAAAACATCTATAACTTTCAAACGGTATCACATTTTTTGAATCCAAAACATGTGTCACATTCTATGCTTCACATAATATAGGATTAAAAAAGAAAAATTAAATTTCATGAAAATTTGACCAAGTTAAGGTGAAGTCAGGACATATGACTTTTTATATTTTTTTTTAATTTAAAAAATTATAATTAATTATTTACTTGGAAAAAATTACAAAAAAATATGCATCACATCCATACATGAGTCCTCTATTTATATATAAAATATTATAAAAAATATTATCATTTTATTACAGTTAGGGTGATTGACCACACCTACTTCTTATTTTCCACAAAATTTAAGTAGACTACCATTGGAAATTTCAAATTTTCACCAATAGATTTTATTTATTTTTAAATAAACCTAGTAGTTTAGAAACTAAATTCAATTTTCTACAGATTCTATTCTTACATATTTTTTAAATAATATAGATAACTTATTCAAATTTTTACATCAAGTTGCCTAACACTAATTTTTCTGAATTTTTTGCCACTTAAGGGCTTGTTTTTTCCATGATGATCCTACACATACCCATAATAATTATTTATTAAATTAAAATTAAAACATAATTTATATTGGTGGAAATTTGAGAATCTCCTTTGAAAACCCTTTTTGTTTCATTAATTTTGGGTTAAAAAAATTCGTCAGCCACATACCCTACAAATACCCATCATATCGCCACTTTTTGGCCCATCATGATCCTGCATATACCCAAATCAGGATAGGTCTTCCATGGTTATGCGCATTAGATACCCCTTGGAGTACTCTCTTGAGCCTAAACTTATCATTTATCCACCTTTTCAGAAAACACGAGTTCGAAACAAACTCATCCTTATCCTTGAACCACCTAAGAACAATTTTTTGTAGCAACCGAGTTATAATACCATTGCTCATACATGCAACACTAGGAATAATTCACAACCAATACAAACACCTTCAACATCCCTCCCATTGCCTAATCCTATTTTTCCTAGTGCTCCCCATTTAACTTCACATAGTGGAAAGGAGTATGATCTTGTTGAACAACTTAAGAATACTACCGCAAAGATATCCCTATGCAACCTAATCCAAAATTCAACTAATTATCACACTATTCTTCAAACAGCCTTGCAACAAGTTGTGGTTCCCTCTAGTACAAACCTGAATGACAACAACAATAATTCAAGGAATAAATGCTGAAATTGTTTTCCACCAAAGTGAGCTGCCTCATTTGGAGGTACAAAAATATTGTTATGCTTTCATGATTATAGCTCAATACAATAGCACAAGGATAAAGTGAACCCTTGTTGACAATGGCTCAGCCTTAAATGTGTGTAGTTTAAGCCTTTTGGATAAGCTTGGTGTCAATAAATCAAAAATTCAACCTGATTCTTTATCTATTAAGGGATTTGATAATGTGGGAAAATGACTGCTTGGGGTGATTACATTGCCTATTAAAGTTGACAAAGTTACATTACAAACCCCAATCCATGTTATGCCCCACGATCTTTCATACAATATCCTTTTAGGTAGATCGTGGATTCATGCAATGAATGGGGTTCCTTCTACTCTTCATCATAAAATGAAGTATATCTACAACAAAAAAGTGTACACACTCAAATTCGATCCTAAACCATATAGTTGTTTGAACATTGAGAAAAACAAGGAAAATACTTTGAAAACATTGACACCAACTATGCAAGTGGAACTCGCACAACAAAAAGACAAATAAAAACACATTGAGAAAATATTGAAACTATTAGAAGATGATTGGGGTTCCTTAAACTTTGAACCAACATTCATGGGTGAATACGAGATCATAAACAAAGAATTTGAAAAGGGAAAAGAAAAATCAGTAATGTCAACACAAAATTCGGATGACCCTTTGAAAGTATCCACCTCAACCACTTTAGAACAAAAGATAACAAATTACACAAAAAACTTTGATTAAATTAATCATGAACAACCACCGAATCCAAAAGAAATGAAAAAATTTTATGGAAAAGGTTACAAACTTATGAAACAACTAGGATATAGTGGAAAAGGGTGTGGTGCTAGAGAACAAGGTATATATGTCCCTATATAGCCTAACATGCAAGAAACAATTTGTGGTCTTGGTTATTGTCCTTTCATAGAAATCAACTCATCAAAAAAGCATTCACTTAACATTAACACTATCAAAAAAGATTCCTTTAAGACGAATTTAATAGTAGTGCATCCTGAATTGTTAGACACTAATGGTCTTGATTGTTATCATTTGCAAGAAACAGAGAAATCTTCACTTAATTTCAATGTCGTCACACAAAACACTAATGGTTTGACTTTGTTAAATTTTACACCCTATGGTAAAAGAGAGAACAAAATCTTGCATTCCAAAGAGTCTTGTGTAGGTATTGTTGATCATCAAAGGTTGTGCCTCTCCGAAAGTCTTATGAGAAATTCAACGAGTGAGGGACAAATTGCATCTCACTGAATAACTCCAAGATTTTTATAGAAAGCCAACTCTTCTTTGGGGTTTGGAGATAAGGGGAGAAGGAAATGTAAACATAAAACATAAAAGGCAATGCGCCAGAGCTTTTACAACATTTCAAACCCAAATCATTCCTATCAGTGATATAATTAGACACAGAATGCCACAACCCTTCATTGTTGGAAAGTGAATGAACAAAAAAGGCTAACTTCAAGCACAATGCAGACTTTCAAATGTTTCCACAAACAATGTTCATTAAGTTCCAATCAAACGTAAAGATTTCTTATGTGTAACAGAACAATATCTCAAAAATCACATGAACTCTTCCTCCGAATACAGCATAGCATGACAAAACAACTTTCAAAAAAATAGAGAAATCCAATGACATAATCCAATTGTCTTAAGCTACTACTCTACCATACGAGCATACAACATGGAAATCAGCTACTTAAACTATCCAGATTTACCTTGCAAGACACAACTTGTTTCATTCAAAATGATAATATAAAGAAAGAAAGCTTGAAAAAGACCATACATGCACAGTCTCAACAATTCCTCCTCAATACTTTATGCTTTTAAATATCAAATGAACTTTGAAATAGAGGTCAGATGCCAATCCGATAATAGTTTAAACCTTATTAGATATAACATGCTAAAGAAAAGTAGTTCTGCAACTTTGCTTTTGAAAATAATTCTAAAATCCTAAGAAAACTAAAGAAAATTTTCTTTTTAACAAAGAAACTATAACTTGGAATCCAACCCCCCATTGTGTCGTTTCCCTCCTTATATAGCCATCAAAAGAAGAAAACACTGCCTCAACACAGAAGTAATTGCTACCATATTTTGATACTTGATAGCTTGCAATCTTCAATCATGGATCCTTGGTTAGGTCGCAATGATATTTTCTCATTAATTATGAGCTAATGCATTAATTCCCTTTAGATATTTAGCAAAGATATAGGCCCGTAAACAATCAAATCCTAAAAAAAAATTGGAAAAATGGTCCTACTGACCAATCACATCACCCCAAGGCGCTGACTCAAAGCTTCCATCCCAAAAACCAAGAAAAGAAAGGCCAACAAGCTTCGAAAGACTCCCAAAAGATATCGTCTCATAAGAGGTGCAATCCTCATGTAGTGGAGAGATGATGCATCATGTGGGCAAGAATAATATGTTTTCAAAAAAAAAAATTGGAGAAAACTTCCGCCAAGCTGACGTGAGTCCCAGGCCCTCCTCCGAAAGGAAAATGATAAAAGAAAGTCATGTAGCCACCATGTGGCGCATTTCCCATCTTTTTGACTGACCTTGCATAAACCCAGACATCTTTGAAGCCAAAAACAAAATAAGCTAAAGACCAAAAGAATAAGGCAAAGAAAAAAGTTTCATAGTTCTGCAAGTCACAGGGGCCTTCACTAGAAGAGGTACGAACCCAGCTCTCTGGAAATTCCTAGAGTTTAAGGAAAGAGGAGTGCTGCACCTTCCATTCTACTTCTGTTGATAAGGGCAGACTGTAGATGAGCCTATATGCTTGGTCAAGCTAGAAGACTTCCTGAAAGACATGACTCCCCACCTTACAGTAACCACTCCAAGGTAATGATAAAGATGAGAAAGGAAAAAAAGCTTGCACTCGATCTCATTGGTTGCATGCATTGTACTTGAACTTGAGAGTTCTACAAAAGTTTGATCCTTTTGTTTGATAGCTTTTGTAATATGTTCTACTATCTACACATAGCCTGTCATTTATCAAGACATTGAAATCCTTTTTTACCTCTTCAACTCTCCTTTCCAACACCATCTAGCAATATTTTCACTTTTTGGTGACCTTGTGGGAGTTGACAATCTCACTCGCTTTGATGGAAGCAATTCTTCGATTAGGAACTATGGCATCTTTTAGGATTTTTTCAGAAGCCACACAAAGCTTGGAAATGAAACTTTGTGATTCCGCTACTTGAGAATCACATGTCTACAAAATATGTTCAACCATCAAGCCAATCTTCCCATTTATTTCTTGAACATCCCTCAAGAATTGCAAGACAGACCTAAGAACAGGAACTGCAGCTGCAATCTACTCCTAGTGTGAAGATACCAATCTTTTTAGTAGTTGGAGGGACTCATCCTTCTAAGAAACAACCAGCTCTTGACTGAGCTAAATCTCTTTGGCTCTTGTATTCTCCTCTACTCTATCTCTCTCCTTGAGAGCATTCACCATTTTGGAGCTCATCTTTCTAATTTCTTGGTCACAAGTCTACAAAGCAGACACAATCTCTTGTTTCTCTAGCTTTAATCTTTCTACCTCTGCTTGTGCCTTCCTAACACTATAGAAAGCTTGAGATCAGACACTATCCAGCTCTTTCTATAGGTTTTCATGAGTTCTTTTGTACTCCATGTTGGTTTGATGCTAGGTGGTGAGGTCAGCTTTCAATTTCTCAATTTCGGTATGTAGCCGAACTTGTTTGCTCTTTGTTTCTTCAAGCAACCTCGAGATTTCCCTTTTCTTACCTTGAATATGCATCATGTGGGCCATCTCAACATCAGTGGCCTTGATTTTAGTCTACAATCATCCCATTTTTTCCTTCACATTAACCAAATTTGTCTCATGATTCTTCAACTTTCTTCCCAACCTTTCATAGTCTACATATACTACCTACAAGGCCTGTCATCCAGATGTCATAATCCTCCATCTACATCTACCCCTCGAGCTTAGCCACAAGCAACGTCATGGTACTAATTAGGAGAGAATTCTACTCCTCATTAAAAGAAACCTCAATAAATTCTTGGTAGCTGGCAACTCAGTTTTCTTCAATAGTCATCTTTGTTTAGCATTTCATCGAGCTAGCTTGGTTGCATTGAAATGATCCTGGAGGGTTTGAGGGACATCAAAATTCTATGCTACAATATGGGCACCGGGAGGGAAACCAAAAAGGTTAATGAAAGAGGAGACCTCATATGTATGATCATGCAACAAAGCGAAAGGGAGTGTTATCATGGAAAATGGTGGCACACCAAGCTGAGAATGAACTAGGGATTTTCCAATAGGGGTGAAGAGAGATACGGTCAGGTGGAAAGGTGTTTTCTTGGAAGATGATGGGCTAGGAGTGGGGGTTAGCATGGATGTCTCAGCTCTTTCTAGAGGGGCCCTTGAAACAACAATCAAAGAGTCAATAGCGATCAAAGTAGATGTTTCTCACTCAGCATGTGGGGTAATTTCGGGGGGTTCATTACAAATATAATAGGGTGTACTTAGGATTATCAAGTCAGGGCCTAAGGATGGAGAGTTCCTTTCCATGGGAGGAGGCAAGTGGGTGACCAAAGATGCAGAAATAGGAAGGAGGGAGAAAAACTTACCTGAGTCATAGTAGTCGTCACATCTTGTTGGGCGGACTCCACTTATTCTTCTCCTTGGGTTGGCATTTCAAATACGCCTAGATCTTGGACTTGCCTTCTCTTTTCATGACCAGAACATATTTTGATCTCCTGGCCACGACCCCTCCAAAACTTGGTCATTGATGACTGTAGTGGATGATGCTCTCGGAGACTATTGGGGTCTCTTCCCTTTCCTTTAAGCATTGGAGGAGGATGGAGCTCGTGAATCCCTTCACTTTGAATTCCTCTAACTGTCGAATTCTCAAGTTCAAGAAGCTTGATGCGGAACTTGTTCCTCATCAATTTCATGGCTGGTCTCTAGATTGTTGTTATCAGTGTCAACCTCCTTATCATAAATCTCTTCAAACTCATCATCCTATGGGAATTGTCTGACAGGAAGGGTAAGGAACTGCGGCTCCTATCAAAACCTCCAGAATTCTACCTTCTTTCTTTCCAACCAACCTCTTTTCTTACACTATGTATTAATACATTTTTTATCAGAAGGTTCTTGTCATACTATATCTTTGGTGTGTAGAAGGTCAGCCATTCTAGTCATTTGAAAGGAATGTATTTCAAATCAATGTACACCTCTACACTTTCTCGAATCAGATTCTTCCTTCTCTCAAAGTATTCCCACTCAGCATGTCTCATAGTATAAACTCCCTTTCGGTTATAGTCCCACTTATCATAGATGAGGACCAATCCTTAGGCTACCAATAGGTCCCTGAGCTCATGCTCAAAAAATTGCTTCATCAGCAATACTCGACTGTTAGCAATATTGAGGGGAAGCAGATATAACTTCATTTTGTTTCTTTCGATGCCATAGATCTTGGTGGCATGCCTCCAATGCAAAGACTCTGTTTGTCAAAAAATATTGGGAGTTAGAAAGACTCGTCGGGAAAGTTGTTGAATCTGATAAATGTGAATTATGTGCCCAGGAAATAATCCATTGGGATCAGCAAGATTCTCCTCCATTATAGGACCTCAGGAGAGAAGCAGCCAAGAGGGCAAGGCAACAATTCTTGAAGCATTGGCCTCAAAAAGTGATCCACAAACCAACAATATCCCCTTTTCTAGAAAGTACATGGGTCCACATAGAAACTGGTTGGATACAACTCCTTTCATCTAGCCTAGATATTGGTACATTTCTCCCCAACCATTCATGATTCTAATGCAAAACCAAATGAGCCAAGAAAGAAGAATACCTGAATTTGGAATCAATTACATAATTGTTTAGCTAGTTCAACATGTTTCTAGCTATTACTTTGGAAAAATTAGAGTTCCTTTGGTTCTACTCTCTTTTTAGTGCAAAGGCTAAGTCGAACTGAAAAGGAAGAACCTAAGCATCGTTTTCAAGACCAAAAACCCAGGCCAACATCAAGAACACTAACTGTGTGTCCCTCTTGAATTTCTTGTATGAAAGAGGAAAGGGAAGATGACCTTTTTTTGGTTGTTCCTTTACTTTGTCTTCATAAAAAATTGTTCTTCTGGCCATTTCTTCCCTGAAGAGATCCATCTTTTCTTCATCAAAAATCTCTACGTCCTAGGCCATAGGGATGCACAACATGTCCCGTATGGCTTTAGTAGAAACAATAACCCTAATCCTGCCATTCTAAATGACCCTTGTTACCTCGTCGAATCTCCTAGCACATGCATCAACTAACTCTGAGCATGGATTCACAATGGGCAACATCAACTATGGAAAACCATAATCCCAGAGCCAAAGCACAAAACCCTTAGTCAGCTCATACCTTTCCTTTCTCTAAAATGTACCTTCTCTAAGACTTTTAGGATTAGCCGACAACTTGGGGTCAAAAACATTGTCGATGATATCTTGCACTGCCTCTCTTTTTCCAGGCTTATCAACCAACACCTTCTTGTATAATTTGAAAGGTCGCTCCTCCACTGTTGGGGCATTGGTGAATGACTTCCACCCAAAAACATTGGCATATCCAAGTCATTGACTTGAAGTTGCGGCTTTCCTTCTATAGGTTGAGGGTTCTACCATGACTATATCAAGAATTTGTAGAGATTTCCTTAGCAAAAATGGCCACTTTCCTTTTGCTTGAAAAGAAAAAACTACTTTTGAGTGCAATTAATTCTCTTGCTTGTACATGTATTTAAGACTATGCTATTATTGTTGGTCCATTAAATTCCACCACCAAGGTGATACATGTGAACATGAGATTTGTATCCCTTGGAAATTCTGAGAAGACCATGAGAATGGAATTAGTACATTCTCCCTACCACCTCTTTTACAAATAAATTTGTTGCATTGAAGCGTGTGCTTTTTTCTATGTGGAACATGTTGAAGTGATGCAAGGTACCCCCTAAAAAGACATGACCATTAATTTTTTAGAGCTTAGCACATTAATCCATGTATTTTCTCATTAGTAAGCTGCCCGAAGCTGATGATGGCAAAGGACACATGTCAACAATCGGCGTATAAGACCATTTACTCCCAACGCCCAAATTTATTTCTCAAGGCATTCCATCAGATCCTTTGTATGATTTATCTACCTTACTTTGTTCTACCTTCAAATTTTCCTATTACCATCTAGCCAAAAATGGACTTTCCGTTAGTTGATCTCACTAGCTTATCTTTCTATATATAGCTATGCCACCTTTTGCAACATTCATTCAAAAATATGGTCACTTAAGTTTAGCAAGCTCTCTACTTATCCTCATTTCACCATCTTTCACTACTTACCAAAATATCTACTATCTTAGCCACTCCCATTCGAATCCTCCCACAGAGGCCACAATACTACTTTGCGGGAAAGGTCACTAGTGACCAAATTAAGAGCCTAGTGAAGAAATGTGACCACCTCATCATGGTTGCATTAAGGTGGGTACTCAAAATGGAATTTATCAACAATGAAAACTAGCTCTGGAGCAATTGTAGCATGCTTTCCCACTTTGTGGCCTCATTGTTGGACCTGAATGTGTCCAATCCCATGATAATTAAGTTGTACCATGAGATTTTTGACACCTCATTGATGGAAGGGCTTGAAGAGATAGTGCAATTGTCTATCCCTAACATTGGCATACCAAGTGCCATGCATCTTCATAGGAATGTGGACTTTGACATAGATGTACCCTGGTTTCCCTTCATTTCTAATTTCCACACCATAGACATTGAGATGCACCACTGCACCTCTCAGCCAATGGCCATTTTTTTGTTGTGAGAGTACGACATGGAGCAAGTTATGGGACTAGCTTGGAGGAAGCACTTTGATTTCCAAGTGCAGAGTCACAACAAGTAGGCCTTGAGCCTATGTCATGGAATTCACATCCGTTGTGTTTTTAGCCCCTTTTTGGACCCTGATAGACAAGGAGAAGAAGAGGAAGAAAAGAAAAAAAAGAATAAGGAAGACCCTGGGTGATGGTTGGAAGCCCTTTATGACTATTTTTCCATGTTGCCTCCCTTTTGGATCTTTTGGTTCCATAACTAGTTTTGGGTTTGCTCGAGACAGCCTTATGTTTAAATCTGAGCATCAAGCTTGCATTATATATAATTTTTTTGATAAATATAATATAATACAAGCTTTCACCTCTTTTGTGTTATTCTTCATTTGTTTTATTCTCAAAACTTAAAAATATTTACAAAATTTTTACATATGGTACATAGTTGTTAATTTTTTTTAAAGAACTATGCATTTTAATGGAAAATATTTAGATAAATACCATTCACTGGTATATCTAAAGCTTTTCCTTCCATATCTTCAAGCTCATACACATTCTTTTCATTGCATGCACTGATTCAGAAAGGTCCTTTCCACAGTGCTTCAAATTTTGTGTTGCTCTGGTTTGTAGTACGTTCATCATACTTTAGTACTAAGCTCCCTTCTTTGAATTCTAGGTTAGAATTCCTTTTTTCAAACCATCGCTTGACTGTCTACTGGTAATTTATCATGGCTCCATGAGCCTTTTCTCTGTCTTCCTCTAGTTTGAGGAGTTCTACCAACTATACTTCCATTCCACCATTTTCTTCAATCTCTAAGGCTTTCAGTAGTTGTAAAGTAGGAATTTCTATGGAAATGGGTATCACTACCTCTTTTACGTACACCAACTCATAAGGGGAGGTCTTTAGAATCTTCTTGGGGGTAATTGTTATGAAATAACTTGCACAATAGAAGAATATGATATGAAATATGCTGCAAATACTTGATAATAACTGAGAATAACAAGCCACTTCGAGGGGGAAAACCTCCAAATATCTCTAATGAGAACACACTTCACAACTTGATGATGAAAATAAGACTCACAACCTCCTATATATACCTATTTATGCCAAGGATATCACCTAGGCCGACTTAGACACACCTATATAAGACTTAGGCCGACCTAAACAACTAAATAACAATATACTAATGATAATATGACTTAATAGAGAGTTAAGATAGCCACAAGCCGACTATTCATAACCCGATGTACAATAATATTAAGGTAGCATGCCCCCCTTCTTCAAAGAAGCATTGTCCTCAATGTTAATCAAGTTTGGAAACTTTTGAATGAACTCCTCATCTTCCCATGTGGCATCTTCAACTGGTAAATTCTTCCATTGGATGAGATACTCAGTGATAGTTCTATTCCTCAGCTTCTTTGTGCGTGTTTGACGAATGCACTCTGGTTCCAAAATGATTCTCCCTTCTTCATCCAGCTCAGGAAGTGTTGTTTGAGTGGGAATATTATGCCCAATTACCTTCTCCAAACAGCAAACATGAAAAACTGGATGTATCTTTGTTGTAGGTGGCAACTCAAGCTTGTAGGCAACACTACCGATCTTCTGCATGCGTGTCTGGAAAATTAACTTCAGCTCCAAGATGTGTCTTCCCTTTACCTCAAGCTCTTGATGGTGATGAATGTGTTCTTCCTTTGCCTGAACCTTTTGATGTGTCATAAAGGAAGAGGTAAGGAATAATATATGGTACCCTTGAATAGCTTGATTAGGAACTTCTTCTTCTTTAACTTCTTCTTCATTGCCTTCTTCTCCTTCTTCTTCTTCTTCTGGTTGGTCTTTTGCTTCTTCTTCTTCTATTGTTGCTTCTTCTACTTCTGCATATGCCTCTTCTTCTTCTTCTTCTTCTTCTTTCACTTCTTCTTCTTCTTCTTCTTCTTCTCCTCCTCCTTTCGCTTCTTCTTCTTCTTCTCCTTCTTCTTCTTCTTCTTCATTTTTATCTTCTTCTTCTTCTTCTTCATTTGTATCTTCTTCTTCTTCTTCTTCTTCTTCTTCTTCTTCTGGTTCGTGGCTGCTTGAGACCTCCTTTCTTGGTTTATTCATAAAGTCGCTTAATAGGTTTCGTAGGTCTGACATATCTACTTTTAGGTCACACATATGCATCTTAATTGAGGAAATTTCTTCCTTGACCCTATTGATTTCCTCATTATGAGTAACATCCTTGATTGTTTCACCATCCTTATCAGGAGTCTTCCCCGGAGTGACAACATTCTTTTTACCCCTTGTTGCAGGCCCCGTCATGATGAAAACCACTAATGTTGAAATAAATCACACAAATGAAACTTAAATTATCTCAAATTTTTACTATAATATCCTTTATTATTTCTTCAAAAATCCAATAAAAATCAGACTCCAATTCAACAAGATGTGTGAGATATGTAGATTCCAAAAAAATAGTGTAGAAACCCTAATTCTACGATAATTCACTTAATTCTACTCCAATTCTTCTAAAATCTGGACTGTAGCTTCTTCAATATGTTCTTCAAAAACCCTTTAAAAATCAGAAAAAAATTCACCAAAATATGAAAGATATGCTCTTCCCAAAATCGCCTCCAAAATTGAGAAAAACCTTCCCTCTATGGTGCCAAGATCATGCTCTGATACCACTTGTTATGAAATAACTTGCACAATAGAAGAATATGATATGAAATATGCTGCAAATACTTGATAATAACTGAGAATAACAAGCCACTTCGAGGGGGAAAACCTCCAAATATCTCTAATGAGAACACACTTCACAACTTGATGATGAAAATAAGACTCACAACCTCCTATATATACCTATTTATGCCAAGGATATCACCTAGGCCGACTTAGACACACCTATATAAGACTTAGGCCGACCTAAACAACTAAATAACAATATACTAATGATAATATGACTTAATAGAGAGTTAAGATAGCCACAAGCCGACTATTCATAACCCGATGTACAATAATATTAAGGGCGTAGCAGTAATTCAGTCTTCCCATAGATCAGCTCGTAAATGCTTGTGCCAATATCTTTGTTATTTTGACCCAATGCGATTGATTAACTTAATTAGGTTTTTGTTGGTGGACTCTAGTAATTTGTTCCCTTGTGGGTAGTAATTTGATGAATTTTTAAGGAAAATCCCATGTCTGATAGAAAAATATGACATCCCTGACCCAACAAAAGCTCAAGCATTGTCAGATATGATTGTCTTTGGCAAACCAAATCTGGCCACTATCTCTTCAAGCAAATTAACAATTTCCCCCTATGTTGAATTCTTTAGGGCGACGGCCTTCATCCACCTTGTAAAGTAATCAATTTCCATGAGGATCCATTTGTGTCTAGTAGTGGAAATAAGATTTATCATGCCAATAAAATAAAAATCCCATTGGGTAGAGGGTTCTTTGGTTGCAATTAGGCTTAGGGGTAAAGCAACATTCTTTCTTTTTCCAACAAAATATTGGCATTGTGTACACTTCTGTACCAAATGATGTGCTTTGGAAAACATAGAGATCCAATAATATCCTACTCACATAATCTTTAAAGTGGTAGTCTTGGTGGAAAAATTTCCACTCTCAAGACTGTGATGAAATTCGTTGAGAACATTTTCTCCTTGTAGGTTGTCGAGACATCAGAGCAGCACACCATCATAATTTCTCTTAAATAGTACACACTCAATTAATACATACCTAGTTCCTTGTAATCAGTAGTATCTCATTTTTGTGAAGCAAAAGGTTAGTTAGGTAGTACCCTTTGTGCATATACTACATTCGATCAACCACCCAAGATTTTTTAGATTCAAATTGGTTCAAGTAGACTTGATCGGTCTCCTTTTTAGCCACAACACTTTTTTCCTATGTGATGTATTCATGTAGACTTCTTCCACGAACCAACTTGGTTGGTCTGATGTCCACATCATATTCTAGGATCATAGTGATCCAATTTTCTCTTTTTTCAGTGATCTCACCTTCTGTGATGTATTCTCGCACACTGGGATGTGCTACAAGGATAGTGATCTTGTTGGCCGACACCAAGTTTTAAAACTTTTTTAAACTTTTAACTATGACAAAAGCTTGATTTTCTACAAAGTTATACCTAACCTCATAACCTTAAATGGTTCTTGAATGGAATGCAACAAGATTTTCTCCATCATTCTGATCACCTTTCTGAGTAAGCACTGAAGCTATACTATCCTGACCACTGTTTACATAAAGTAGGAAATCTTTGGAAAAATCTGGATTAACTAAGACCGGAGCAACAAAAATCACTATCTTTATTTTCTCAAAATATTCTTTTCCTTTGAGGGTCCACTTGAACAATAGATTCTTTTTAAGAATTAGTGTGATAGACCTCACAATACCGATGAAGTCCAAAATGAACCTGCTGATGAAATTGATTTTCCCTAAAAATGATGAGTCCTTTCTAGTTTACTAGCAGCCCTGGGTAATTCCATTATAGATCTAACCCTTTTGGGATCTATTGTTATTCCCTCTTTAGACACTACAAATCCAAGTAGCTTACCTTAAGGCACTCCAAAGACACATTTTTTGGGATTTAAAGAAATCCCAAACTATTGGCATTTCTAGAAAACCTTTTCCAAATGATCGAAGTGTTCATCCTTTGATCTTGATAATACCATCAGGTCATTCAGATATATTAAAATAATCAAGTTGATTAAACCTATGAAAGCAATATCCATTGATCGTTGAAAAGTTGCACTAGCATTTGACATTCCTAACGACATCTTGGCATATGCGAACGTTCCCCACTTAGTGGAAAATGTCGATTTGTGTTGGTCACTCTCCTTTACATATACTTGGTTATATCTCAGAAAACCATCAAGCAATGAGAACATTTTGGATCCAGCTACTGTCTACAGAATTTTCTCCATTGATGGTAAGGGGTAATGGTCCTTCAGTGAGGCCTTGTTCAAGTCCCAGATATCAATGCAAATTCTGATGTCACCATTCTTCTTTCAGATGGGTACCAGATTTGAAACCTAGGTGGAATTATTGGTTGGGTATATGATTCTTGACTCGACCAACTTGGTGATCTCTTGTGCCATCAAGGCATCAACCTTCAGGTTAATTGGCCTTTGCTTCTCTCTGATGGGCTTGGAACCTTCCTCCAAGTCAATGGTATGTTGAATTATACCTAGGTCATAACCTCTAAGATCATCATAGGTCCAAGTCATAACTCTGTCATACTCATAACACATATCCCTTAATCTTTCTTTATCTTTCTGTGGAACCTCCTTTCTCACTTTCAAATTTCTACTACTTCCAACATCAAGCTCTTCATAATCTCTTTAATCCATAGTAAACCTTTGCTTGCCATTCCTTGCATCTTCACAGTCAAAAAGGTTCTCAAGGGAAATCAATCCTTTGGGAAGCTTGTTCCATTTTAATTGGATTACTTGCCCTTCAAGAAATTCTACTCTTGGGGGAGAACAGTTGAGAACCATTACTCCTTTTTGTGTGAAGGTAGCATTCTAAGTGTCGTCATAAAAAAATTTCCAATTTTCATTGTTGTTGAGTATTGAGGGTCAGATGATAACTTGGACTACATTTTGATTGGTTGAGTCAAAAATTGGTTCAAACTGTGACCCAACAGATGTCATCCAATCAATGACATTGTTCTAAGATCAGGGAATAACTTGTATGTTAAAGGCTTTGAAACTCTTGATTAGGTCCAAAATATGATGTCTATATGACTTCATTCATGTGTTCTTTGTAGTTGCTTGACTATAGACTTGGCTCACCAAGAGCTCTGAATTTCTGAAAGCTTGCACTCTCTTTATACCCATCCTTTCTGCAAGGATTAGACCATGGACCAGGGCCTCATATTTAGCATCATTATTCGAGCATGAGAACAAAAAATGGTAAGCTCTAAGAGTTTTAGATCCCATCGAAGATATTAATCGGACACCCGCTTCAGAGCTAGATTTACACTTGTCACCATCAAAATATAGGGTACATAGATGATCATCAGACAGGTCATCAGATTTCTCCTGATCCTTCATTAGTTTTAGGAAGACTTGACCACCATCAAAAATTACATAGGTTCTTAGTCTTGTCGCATGGAAGTTGTCGAATGGATCAGAATCAATGAATTGGTTGAGCAGCACTTCTTCCTCAACATTCAACTCACTTGTGTCCTCTTCATCTTCTACCATTTCTACACAATATCTCTCTTACTGAGAGATAGAGGTATGTGTGGCTTCAAAGCATAGGACTCCATTTTTTGTAATGTTTTCAAGATATAAAGATTCAGAAAGAATCTTCACCCCATTCTTGGTTCTCAATATTAGGTGGGACCAGTCAAGTGCTAGGTATTTTCCAAGCTTGGCAATGAAATCTCTTGATAGACACATTCTAAAGACCGGTGGAATTTCTATCACTACTACTTCTTGCATGATTTCTTGACTTGGGCATGAGAAGAAGGTTAGAGACAAGTCCTTTATCCGACCGATGGTTGGGACCTTCTTCCCATCTAGTTGCATGATTCCTTTCTCAAGGGGCTCATACCTAAGGTCCAAGGCATTGGCCACTTGTTTTGGCATGACAGTTGCACTGGCTCTCGAATTCACCATATTATTATGCAAAAGCTTATCTCCCACAATAAGTGTTAAAAAGAAAGGTGTGGAATTTTTCCTACTTACCTCTTTCTCCTTTCCATTGTCCACGTCATTTGTATACGTTGCAGCTTTTGGAACTTGAGGTTCCGACAGGGGTACATTGTCTTTTCTTTGATCGCATATCGAAGCTACTCCCATCTAAGGCATTTTATCTTCTTTCTTTATGCTTCTCAAAGCAAAGCCTTTTTTTTGGGAATAGATATGATGTCCCACAATGATACATTGGCATGCGCCTTCTTCAATTGTTCCACCACATTAATCGTCCTAACTATTTGGCCCTTGGCCTTAAACGGTGGTATTTCCCACATTTTTGAAAGAAAACATTTTGACATGACTGGGCTTGGTGTTTCACTCATCTCTTTCTTGGGCAACGGTAGATTATGTAGCTGTGGGACGGGTTGGATGACAGGTAGTGGAAACTACTTCCTTTGTGGTAGTGGTTGATACAAATGAGGTCATGATAGAGGTTGTTGCACGTATTCTTCAGTGAGCCTTCTTTTAGAGCTCATGTTCTAATTTGATTGTACTTGCAGAGTGCTAGTCATTGGAGCTTCATTTATGAATACTAAGTATTCTTCCTCCATCCATGAGAATGACACTTGATCAGGTGCAATGTCTAGCTCCTACTTCATGGACATCCCTTCCATTTGTGCTCTAAAACAAGCATTCTCCATTTTGGAAGACTCGTACTCGAGAGCACACCTTTGCTTCTTTGTTCTGCTATCCTTTGTTGCATATTTCCCCTACGGAAATTTTGAGGAAGATGACTATCACTGCATGGGAAACACCATATGTTCTCCTCTTCCACCAATTTTTTCTTGCCTAGGATCATTTCTCTACTCTGGCTGTCTTTTACTGTTTGAAATGGCATGGTGACCGAAACTATCTAGTTCGCGGGTGTTGTCTATTGGCCTCCTCCTTGAGAAATCCCCTGGTATGTGTTATGTTGATAGGATGGCCTAATTCTGCCATAGGTCTAAGTACTCAGCTTTGGAGGTGTCAGTTGTTGCTATTTGATGATAACCAGCTCATTAGAAAAAGTATGCATGAGTCTCTTCATGTTTTTAATATCTGTGGTGACTGAGTTGGAGCCTGACATACTACTTTGTGTGGCAGGATACACATACATGGATTGTGGCATGCCTGACATCGATTGCGTAGAGGAAGTGCTTGAAGAATCTTCTTCTCAAGATGTTCCAGAGAGTTCCGTGAACATAGGCATAGGGGTCATGGTGGTAGATTCCCAACATTAATTAGACTATTTTTTTTGTGCACCACCACCTCATACATGTCAAGGAAGATGTCTCCTCCCATGGAATTTATCATAACTATGATGTTTGAATTGATTTCCTTCAAATAGAACATGAACACCATCATAGCTAGGGGTCGAGTAGTCATGGGGATCCTCTTCCAAGTTTTATCAAACCTGGTGTTGAAATTATTTATAGCCTTTTGCAGGGAACTTTTGATGGCGATTAATTGATGTAATAGTGAGCAGTGATCTCCCTTTTCCAAAAATCATTCAAACAACCTCTTTATGAGCTGGTCCCAAGAGATAATAGAGCCTGAAACCAAAGATCGATACCAATCTTAGGCTTTTCCTTTGAAAGAAGCAACTAACAACCTCAAAGCAATATTTTCCTCCACTATATTATGTACCCTACATACTTTTTCTATATCTTGAAGGTGTTTAGAAGGGGTTTTGAAGTCTTCTCTGGAGAATATTGGGATAGCCTTGAGGGCATTAGCGGGTATGGAAAACCATACATCTAGGGGTGTGGGTGGTTGTAGTAGACTACCACTATCCCATGTTATGAAGTTTCTAGGAGCAGGGGGAGGGACGTGAGCCATAAAGAAAAGATTCTTATGAATCGACTATTCAGGTATTCTAATTTGGAAGTTTGAGCCTCCCGATGGAGTAGATAATGCTCTAGATATTGGTCTCTTACTTCTTACTCTATTGCTCCTTACAGGTGATACGAAGCCTGTAAGTCTTCTCCTCCTAGGGGCTAAGGTAGGTAACTTAGAGTACAAGAAGTGACCTCTCAAAGATGCTCTTATTTAGACTCTAGGCATGAAACTTCCAATTTCCTTCCTTAGCCTAATTCAAGAAATATTTTTGACTTCTAATTAGGTGTTTTGAAAACTTCAAATCCCACCAAGTGTTCCAGAAAAAGAACTATTGATCATCAAAGCTTGTAGCTCTTTGAAAGTATTATGAGAAATTCAGTGAGTGGGGGACAAATTGCATGTCACTAAATACCTCTAGGATTTTTATAGAAAGTCATATCTTCTTTGGGCTTTGGAGATAAGGGGAGAAGGAAATGTAAACATAAAATCTATCCTATGAGTGATATAATTAGACACAAAATGCCGCAACCCTTCATTGTTGGAAAGAGAATGAACAACAAAGGCTAACTTCAAGTACAATGCAAACTTTCAAATCTTTCTACAGGCAGTGTTCATTAAGGTTTGATCAAACATAAATATTTCTTATGAGTAACATAACAATATCTCATAAATCACATGAACTCTTCCTCCTAATATAGTATATCACGACAAAACAACTTTCAGAAAAATAGAGAAGTCCAATGACATAATCTAGTTTTCTTAAGCTACTACTCTACCATACGAGCATACAACATGGAAATCAGCTACTTAAACTATCCAAATTTAGCTTGCAAGATAGAGTGTTTCATTCAAAATGATAATATAAAGAAAGAAAGCTTGAAATGGGCCATACATGCACAGTCTCAACAATTCCTCCTCAATACTTTATGCTTTTAAATATCAAATGAACTTTGAAATAGAGGTCAGATTCCAATCCAATAATAGTTTAAACCTTATTAGATATAACATGCCAAAGAAAAGTAGTTATGCAAATTTTCTTTTGAAAATAATTCTAAAACCCTAAGAAAACTAAATAAAATTTTCTTTTTAACAAAGAAACTGTAATTTGGAATCCAACCCCCCATTTTGTTGTTTCCCTCCTTATATAGCCATCAAAAAAAGAAAACACTACCTCAACACAGAAGTAATTGCTGCCAAATGTTGATACTTGATATCTTGCAATCTGATTGTAGATCGTTGGTTAGGTCACAACAATCTTTTCTCATTAATTCTCAGTTGCTACATTAATTCCCTTTAGATATTTAGCAAAGATAGAGGCTTGCAAATTATCAAATCCTAAAAGCAATCTAGTAAAAGGGTCTAGCTGACCAATCACATCACCCCAAGGCACCGACTCAAAGCTTCCATCCCAAAAACCAAGAAAAGAAAGGCCAAGAAGCTATGACAGACTGCCAAAAGATATTGTTTCATAAGAGGCACAATCCTCCTGAAGTGAAGAGATGATGCATCACACGACAGGGATCTTATGTTTTCTGAAAAATGTTTTGGAGAAAACTTCGGCCAAGTTGACGCATGTCCCGGGCCCTCCTCTAAAAGGAAATTGATAAAAGAAAGCTTTGCAACCACCATGTGGCACATTTCCCATCTTTTCGACTGGCCTTGCATAAATCTAAACATCTCCGAAGCCAAAAATAAAAGAAGCCAAAGACCAAAAGACAAAGGAAAAGAAGTTTTATAGGTATGACATCTTATACTAAACAAGAGATATCTTTGTCACAAAAATCCTCTACTTTTAATCAATAAATTATCTTGTTGAGACTCCTCCAAGATCGTTTGATATCCCTCCCTCCAAGAACACAAAAGAAATTTTACTAAAAGACTTCATTTTGTGCATATCATAGAGTTCATGGTCATTCTACTAATGAATGTAAGGCTTTAAACAATAAAATTCAACATATCAAGGAGTGTGGTACTCTTCCTTGTGTTGAAGCACCTAATCCCTCTAATTGATACTTATTTTCATCCTATTCAACTCATCCTTGTCCTACACTAAGTGGGGGCAAGGGGTTAGATAGCCTTGTCCTCATATGTCACTTGTCATTGTCTCTTTTGGGTAGTTGACCACCTTTCATGTATATATAAGAGAAAGCTTAGGATCTGTACAACATGCCTTAAGTTGGCTCGCATGTGACGTACTAAGCAACCCTTCCATCCTATTGCATGACGTAGCTTATTGGAAACATATGACTTGGGATAGGGATTTCTAAATAAGCTCTCATGTCTTAGTCTAATTTAAAGCAATTTCTTATAGTAATGGTGTTAGAAACTACTTTAAAGTGGGGGAACACATTGACACTTATGTTTCATTGAGTGATTTTCTATTTTCTTGTGATGCGTCCTTTTCTTAGTGGTTTAATGGTGTTTGGTTTCCTCTGAGAGTGTGATATTTCTTTGACTTGTCCTCTCTTGGAGACATTAAGCACAATGTTCCCTAAGATGAGACCTTGCATGAATGAATCAAAATCCATTTTAACATCCCTCTTTCTTTTTGTGTTTCATTTTTGTACCTTATTAAATTCATGGAGGTATGGCTTTGATATGGTCCCCTAGGGCTCACCTAGTGAACAACTAGCTTCACTGGCCCTTGTGAGCATGCATTTTTTTTTGTCCTTATCATAGTCATGGGGGTATTATGTTGATATGGACTTCTTGGGGCTCACCTAGTGGACACCTAGCTTCACTAGCCCTTGTGAGCATGTGTTTTGTTTTCATAGTGGACAGTGCATTCTGCTTGTAAACTTTTTTTGCACAAACAGCCTAAACCTGGTCTACAACGTGTGGTATGGCTAGTCAAAGCTTGATCATTGCATTTTCTTTTTCTTTTTTATTTTCCTTTTTATATCTTTGATGGTGTATGTTTTTTTATCTTGTTATGGATTCATATATCATCTGCAAGTGTGTTCCTTTTTTCCTATGTTGGTTTGCCATAGGATCTTGACCTTGGGGGCTTGATCATCCCTCTTGATCATTTTCATCCTATCCTGCTAACAGTGGTACATTTGAACCCCTCTTGATTGTGTGGTTGGCTAGTTTAGTGTGAGTTTGAAGCAAGTTCATCCTCTCACTAAAGTGGGGAATAAATATAGTGTAGTAAAATGCATACCCTTACATTTTCACACTTATTTAGGCCCACCTTGCTTTATTCATGCTTCTTTATGGCTTAATTGGCCCTATCTTGTATCCACAAGCCTAATAAGCTATATATTTTTATGGAAGATCCTGACAAATATCAAATGATAAATGGTAATTTAATTTTTTTGTCTGTGTCCCTAATTTTTGGACTAGGACTAAAATTCCACCCAGGGCGGCTTTGTCCCTCAAAGGTCTTGGGACCTATATTTCAAATGCATCTTAAATGGGCCCCTTTTTGGTGTCTATGCCTGAAGTTTTTATCCCTGGGACTAAGACGCCACCTAGGGAATCTTAGTCCTCCTTGGCTCATTTTTAGGATTTAATTTCAAATCTTGGTGGGATTTAGTCTCCTTTAATTAATGATTTCATATGTTGGCTTGTTGTGGTGTAATTTTGAGATATTAAGTATGAATAAGTATAAATACAAGGTTCCTCCACTCATTTTCATAACAAGCATTCAAGTATTCATTCCTAAGAAAATTTTATGCATTCAAGAGAAATTCACCAAGCATTTGGAGCCATCACCAAGATTCAAGCATTATGTCAAGGGTTTAGTGCATCCATTCATGTTGTTGAGCCAAGATTGTGGTTGTACCATTGAAGATCTATTTGCAACCATTGTTCACATCACATCCAAGGATCCAAGATATACATTCTTCATAGCCACTACATGGTAGATTGCAAATCTACTTCACAAGACATCATCCAAGGTGATATAACTTACATATTTCATATTTCATGCTTCATTTCATTCATTTCATCATTTTGTTTAATTACCAACAAAGGGGTTTGACCAAGGAAAACCCCCATTCACTAAAAATCAACAAGTTTTTCTACTCTTGCATGTTTGTGATTGCAGATTTAGGTTGAAGACTTGAAGATCATTTGAAGTGAAAAGTTGCAAAGTTGAAGAGTTTCATGCAAAGTTGTCATCTTCATGGAAACTCACCTATAGGTCAAATCTGGAAGTTTCAGAACCTGAGATCGGAGAAGAAGGAAGTGCAGGCATTGAACCTAAGGATCACCTTTAGAAATTCTAGAAATTCAGATCAAGACTAAGACAATAGTAAAGGTGTCTTAGTCCTCCTAGGGGTATTTTGCAAAGATTCTTTCAGATTCTATTTCAAAATCTGAAGATTCCACATCTCCCCCAAAAATCAACAGTAGAACTAAGATAAAAGTAAGGGATTCTTAGTCCTCCTTAGCATATATTGACAGTATTTTTGCATTTCCAGAATCCTCATCATATTTCTAGGATTACTAGGTACATATCCTCTAACTTCTTGTGGTTTAATTTTGTCATTTGATCTCCGTATTTGGATTGCATTGCTTGATTTTATGAGTTGAATTTTCATTTGTATTTTCCAAGCTTTTGCTTGGTGGTGAAACCTTTAAACCCTAAAAGAACCCCTCTTAGGTCATCCTTGTTGAGAATTGACTCACCCTTTTGGGTTGATAATCAATCCAATTTGGGATCCTAGGACATATTTAAATGATAATAGGAGAAAAGTGGTGTTCTATGACCTAGGTTATAAAACTCCCATTTTCTTATTGTTCACTCATTAATGCTATAGTTGTTGAATTGTTGAAAATTTATTTCCAACTACCCTTCATTGCTTCTTCACCATAGCTATCACCTATTCTCTCAAGCCTAAAAATATCTATTTTCCCAACTAGAACCTATTATATCAGCTTATACCTACGCAGGATAATATTAAAGTTTAAGTTTGCGTAAAGATTTGATTCAAATTCATATATAATATTTATATCACATATATAATTGATAATAGTTTGCTCACACAAATCGCAAGAATTATAAAACTAACAAGATAACTAACCATTTTAGACTCATACAACTTAGATAATATCTAACTCTCTAATTATATATTTTATTTTATTTTTCTCAATATAACCATATAGTATTAAGTTTCAAAATTAGAATCAAATGCAATTTATTACATGTAATTTTTGGTCCATTATGAAACCCTGTGCAATCCTATTTATAGTACAGTATTCATAGAACAAGTTCCAAATCAAGAGTTTACATTTAATCATACTTAAATCAATAACTTTTCAAACAATAACCAAGGTTATACATATAAGTTAATTATTTTCATTTGATACTATTGTAGGTCACTAACAAAAGAGATCATGTGGACGAAAATAGTTGGAGGATATGTACAAAATGGACTTGCTTGAAAACTCTTTAGAAATACTCATGTAAATGTATGAAATCTATGCTTACTATGTTGGTTTTCACCATGCAAGTATAATAATATGTAGATAACAAAGATATACCATTAATTATACAAACTATATCTCTTGAGGTAATTTTTTATCACATAGTAGAAAATCCTTAGATAAATTTATAGGAATTTGACCAAGTGTCCTTGAACATTATATAATGATCTCTTGCATCACTGATATATAAAATAAAACTAGCAACAATATGAAAATATTTCATATGATAATTCAAACTATAATGGGCTTAGAAATAACCATATAATAATATAGATCACAAATAGTTTGCCAACATAAGTATATAAGTGACATAGTTGAAGTAACATGAACTTACTTATACTCTACAACTCATAGAACAATTAAAGCACCTTAACCATAATTCATCTAGGGTACTTCATTACTAGCTACTAAAGATCCTAGTTTTCATCATAGAGAACTAATAGAGTGGATAAATTATGGGGTGGCCTTACACTTTACACTTTCACACTAATCTAGTGCTTTATTAATTAATTGAGGTCAATTGGCCCCTTTAATTAAAATCCAAGTGTAATTAATTTCATTTTCCAATGGATTAAACCCAACACTCTTAAATGATATTACACAACACTTAATTTTACAAGGAATGTGTCCTAAGCTAGTGACCTAGGACCCATTCGCCACCTGGTGAATGGGTCCTCACTAGGTCCTAGGACCCCCTTTTTGAATATTATTTCACAATCCCTGAAGAACATCCTAGTTAAGTATGTTAGGACTCATTCTCCCTATTGCGAATGGGTCCTCAATTAACTTAGGATCCCCCCTTAGGATATGTTTTTGGTGGTATTTTGATGATTTCAAATCCTAGATTTGATGTTGGCTTGTGCTATTTGAATTTTGGAATTAAGATTAAGATAAGTATAAATACAAGGAAAGATCACTATGTTTCATAACTAGATCTTTATAAGAAATCAAGAGTACTTTTACAAGAGCATTATAGAACATTCAAGAGAATTTAATAAGGAATTCAAGGGAAAAATTATTAAAGTTTATTGCAACAATCAAGGATCTATTTGATCATGTCAAAGTCATGTATGTTGTTGAACTAATGTGATGATGCAACATTGGTGATCAAGTTCAAGTGTTCAAAACCATTAGGGTAAACCCAAAAAAGTGGTTTACAATTTGAGTGAGGAAGGAAAAGTTGCAAAAAATAACCCCATGCAGAAAAAATTGGTTTTTGGGGTTCAAATGAACCCTTTGGTTCAAGTGAACCAAAAGAGGGTTAGAATAAACCATGGTTTGAGTGAACCAATTAAATGTGACGTCCCACCATTCCCACCAAAAAAAAAAGAAAACATTTTTTGAAAGGGGGTTTGAATGAACCCTAATTCGAGCAAACCCCCCCTGGTTTGCCCGAACCCCCCTTTTCCCACCTTCTCACCCTCAAGCACCAAAAAAGTCTAGAATTTTTTGCTTCAAAGCTCAAGTTGAGGATGAAAATGGAGGATACTTCACAAACCCAACTGGATGATGGTAGTCCTCAGAATGAGCTATCCAACAAATATAATTTTGGTTTTATTATGTATTTGTTTTTTAGTTTTATTAAACCTAGGATTTTCACTAAAAATAAAGCTCTATGTTCTGCACATGTGGAAAAATAGTAGATTATCAAAAAAAATTGAAAAATATGAGTGCACCAAATATTGAAGTCCTTGATCCAACAAAAAAAAAAGAATTTCGATACATGCAAAAAAAGTTACATGTTATACAGTTCGCTTATGTCTGAATTGTAATTGGTTTGACTTAGAAACTTTATTAAGGAAAAAATATTCAGTAAAACACTATCAAACCAATTGGAAGCACTAGATATCATAGTTACAAATCTAAATTAAAAACAATTATAATTTTATTCTTCATGGAAAAAAAGTTATGCGTTATGCAATAACCGTCACTCCTTAAAAATGTTGTTTACTAAAAAAAACTAGTTTTCGAAGAAGATGGAAAAAGAAGTGCAATTTGATTCTAAATTTTTTGAAAAAAATATATTTAGAATCTACAGAAAAAAAAATTCACAAATCACTAGTTTGCATCATCTTCAAATTCCTCATGGTTTAGCTGCTATAGGTGCCTAAAAGTGAAGATTTAGTTAGAAAAAATTATTTCACTTGTCCAGTTTGGGAAAAAATTGTAAACCACTATTGTGGGATCACCTATTATCTTATGTCAAGTTCATGATCAAGATCTACTCTCATTGAGGCCATTTCATGCTAAGTTTCATATTTTTACTCCAAGGTTCAATTAAGGATTGTTGAGTTGTGGCATTACATTTTTCATTCATCTTTCCTTTTATGCATTGTTACATTTCAAGGTTTAATTAGCTAAATGAGGTTTGACCAAGGAAAACCCCTATTCCCTAACAATCAACATTCTTTTCATCTTAGATGTGTGATTGAAGGTTTTAGGTTGAAGATCATTTAGAGAGAATTTTTTTTCAAAGTTGTCAAAGTTTTCACCTTTCTTACAAGATCATGGAAAGCCTTCAACAAAATTTATTTTTAATTTTTGGGAGCTAAACACCTAGGATCTGAGAGTGCAAACATTGAAGCACATAACCTATAAATTGATTTTCCAAAACCCTAGCAGGGACCCATTCTCCACTGGGTGAATGAGTCCTCAGTGAGCCATGAAAAAGAACTTTTTCAATAGGTACACATCATGTATCCCTTCCAAACTACCCCTATAAACTATAGGTTGCATAAATATTATGATTTATTTTCTAAATGCACTTTATAGCTTGTAATTTGGAGTTTATTTTCTATGTTAAATCTTTCTCCCTAAAGTACATTTTAGTTCATACCCTCATCCTAGCAAAAAGGGAAATTGCAAGATTCACATCTTAGGTTGACTCTCCTAAGGATTGTTGGTCAATTTTTTATGTGGATCTCATTTCCTTGAATGAAAATAGAAGAATAGGACCCATTTTCCCTCTTTGGATCCACTTTTCTATTTTTGGGGGAAATCTCCCCCTATCCTATTTTTCTATGTTTCATTAACACCACTATCTCATCAAGATACTGGTAAAAAATTAAAGTTGAATATCTATAAAAACTTGATTATAGGAGTTAGTCAACAAGAACCTATAGAAAATAAAATTATGATTTGTCCCACATTCATATAATGTTAGCACATAATGTTAGACATTAGAAGTCATGTTTTGTAAAAGTGGTATGATGTGTATGATGTCAAATTGTGAGACTATGTTATTTTAAAAAACATTGTGGCATTTGTGTTAGATCCACATTAAAATGTGGGCTTGAGACTTTCTTACCAGTGACTAGGGATTGAGATCTTGATAAAGATTTATAATTATTATTTATGAATGAGTTACCTATGAATTATGTATGATGAGTGAAAGGAAAAACTACATCAAATTCTACCCATGAATCATTAATTTGTTGATTGGAGCCTTCATATCCCACCATAAAATTTCTGGACATCATTAATATTTGGTCAATTTATTTTTATTTTTATTAGTCTACCATGAATAGTATAATTTTTCATGCACAATATGGTTTTATTATTTCATTCACATGATATTCATAGGGTGGGAGGAATTAAATTTGGAGGACTTAGATTGAGGTTTCTTGACAACTTTGATGCACCAAAAACATAAATTACATAATCTTTTGTCTATTCAAATAAAAATTATGTATTTAAGCATACTCTATAAAAAATTTGGAGAGAATTTTATAAGTTATATGTTATTTTGAATCTCCTCAATCCAAAAAAAGTAACAAAAAATTCAACCTATGCTCTTGGTAAATGCTTATAATTTGCATTGATTTCTTATTTTAATATTATGAGTAACTTGATAAAGTGCATTAGTGTTACTATGACAATGTATGAGTGTAGCTAAATTGGATATAAGGATATTTAATATAATTTTGATCAATTTTTAGATTTAAAATATTTCAAAAAATGTGTTTTTTATTAGAAAAGTAGGGTAAGGGCCCTAATCCTGAACAAAATAGTAAAGAAAAAAAGAAAGGACTACATTCCTAGAAGTCCAAGTTAAAAAAAATGCCTACCAACCAACCAGTATAAATAGCACTAAACAGAAAGGCTAACCAGACAGAAACTAAAACAAGCTTGCAAGCCTTAAAGAAACAGGGTCATAGGCCAAAGAGAACCAAAAGAAACAACAAAAAGGAACCCTTCCCATCAAGGAATACTAATCCTTAGGACAATTAATGAGGTCCCATTCATTCTTAAGCAACTTGAAGTTTTTCTTCCAAGTATTTCTTATGTCTTCATATGTATCATTCCTTAAAGCATCTTCTTCTTGGTTCTTCTCCATTTTTTGTTTTAGTTTCCTAACTTTTGACTGCCTAGTTATAGTACCAAATATGGCATGTGGTTAATAATCCCATAAGTGATAGAGATAATATCACTCATTGAATTATCAAGCTTTTTCATCTTCTCCTTAATTTGGTAAACCCCCTACAAATCCTTAAACTAATGTTTCAAAATTTGGAGGGCTTTGTGCCCCAGATCCCTATCATCCTCCAAGCTCAGCCTATGTATATGCTTATTATCATCATCATCCTTTTGTCCAAGGTCCATCTCTTCCTCATATTCCTTAACGTCAATATTTATAGCATTCATCTCAGTGTCTTCCCCCTCTTCATCCTCACCTTTTTCCTTCTCCCCCACATCATTCTCACTAGTGTTATCTTCATCGATTTCATTTTCTTCCACTACTTTGACCTCCTTTTGACTATTGTCTAGTTCCTCCTCCTTATATAGATGGAATTACTCTTCATCTAAAGACTCAACACCTTCCTCATCAAATGTTAACTTTTTCCCTTTAAAATATTGGTTTCTATTATGTTTCTCCACTTTGGCCAATCTGGTCAACCTTCTCTCACCCTTTCCACTACTCAAGTCACCAAGATTACCCGTATCACCCTCATCTATAATTTCTATAGCAACATCCTTCTTCTCCTTCTCTAGAGGGCCATATGACTTTCTTTCTGAACTAGTAGGGTTTGTCAAGATTTTTCTTTTTTGAGAGGGAGGAGTAGACCTTTTTTCTCTATGGGAGGGTTTTTGGAAGCAACATTAAATGAGAGACTAGATTTTAAATTTTTGTTAGGATTGGGGTTATGTTGAATCAAAAGTGGGTTATATTTTAACAAATTAATTTGTAGAGGCTTAATAGATTTGGAAAATCACGACTAAGGGTTAATGGCCAACACATGATTATAGAGTCTTAAGATGAGACCCTGATGCAATTGGGGGGGGACCTTTATCCCTACATTGATGTAGGGATGATAAAAGTTAAAAAGGGATAATGATTTTTTCATTGTGCATAATACCATTAAGAAAAGGAAAGTGATACCCATGGATAGTAGTATATATTTCTTCTAAAGTAAAATATTTCATCATGTGTAAACTCACCAGGTTGAAAGGAATTGATAGTTTCTCCATGTCACAATCATTTTAAAACCTCCTCGGCTTCTCATATTTATTAAGGAAACTATCAATGAATATTTGGTAGTTCCCATTACTCACTTTCACCACTTTTATCCCCTTGCATTCTAAATTCATCACCTAAATAATTAGCCTATGGGTCACCTCAAAGTGAATAATACCAGTTATCACCATTCCCTCCTTCCAAAAGCTAAAGAATTTTGAGGTGAGCTCATCATTGAAGCCCTTCATGGCTTGGAAGAAAGGTACAATACCTACTTCCTCAAAAATCCTCCACAATTTCATATTTTTCTGAAGGGGAATACACGAGAGGGGTTCAAAGTGCTTCCTTGTCCCACCCATTGTCCACCAAAATCTCTTCTGCCACCTTCGCAAAGGGCTTTGAGTCATAGGAAACTAACTACACCAACAGATGTGAACCCAAAAAAAAAAAATATGAGGCCTTTTTTGGTAACTCTATAATAAAAGGAGGAATCATGTTTTGATGATTGAACTAGCCAACTTAAATGGGCCTTCGAGAAATCAATCCACTTGTCCTTTATGGTAAGACCCACGATACATCTTTTAAACTAAATCTTATGCATAATCAAGATGATCAGAAGATTCAACCCAAGACTCATGTGAGCATTTATATTTCCATAAAAAATCATAATAGAAATTTTCTTAAACATGCCCTTAGGACATGGAGAAATATAGCGACAACCCAAAAAAATCTTATTAATCACTAGGAGGACATCCTTTTTGTTAGTCCAAAAAAAATTTATGCTAGTATTATCATAAACATTATTGCATCTTCCTCTTAAATTTATGATGTGACTTTTACCCTTAATTGTGTGCATTTGATCCCTTCCTCCTTTTGATTTGTACACTTTAATGACAATCATTTTAATAAAATTCATGTGATAATAATTTTTTTATTAGATTAGGCTAGGAATTTCCTAAATTATGAAAATTATGTCCAGTGTTTTTCCTTTTCATAATTTCCTTAGCTCTTAAGGCAAAGAACTAGAAGAAAACCATCTACCAAGAAAGAGATCTTGAGAGTTGATTATAGAAACCTTAGTAATAGGAAAAAATATATATATTATTGAATTTGATCCTTTTTTTATTTATTCTGAAATGCTCTTCTGAACTTTTTTTTTGGGGGGGGGAATGTCCTCATAATTTCAACTTACCCACTACAAATAGGAGAGCCCCTCATTGGAAGTAGCATTTGTTGCTCCATTTCCTTCTTTATGTGTATGATTTAACCTATACTGGCTAAATCCCTAAATCATCATTTTTGAATCTTTCAATAGATTCTTAATCATCTACGGGGTGATAGAATCTCCCTTAAGAATGTCTATGATCAATTTAGAGTCCCCTATTATCAATTTTTTAAATCCCCTTTCCTTAACCCTCTTTAGACCCCACCAAACAACAATTGCCTCAACCTCATTACTAGTGTTGATACCCAAAATTTTTGTGTATCCTTCAATAAGAAGGCCCTTGTGGTCTCTTATAAGTTCTCCAATAGTGGAAACTCTCAGGTTTCCTTTAAAAAATCCCTCGAAACTAAGATTTATCCAACCCTCAACTAGAGGGATCCATTTTATCATCCTTCTACTCAAAATATTAGTGCAATTGATTATGGTAAGATCCTTTTTAATCCCCTAATTATTTTTTATTATGAGGTCCTCATAGGATGGCATTATCTTAGAGAAGTCAAAAATTATTGAGTTTAAAGTCTTTTATTTTTTGTTTTATGCTCAAGAAGACCTCCATGTTGCTTCTCATTTGATCTTTAAAATTTATATTATTTCTTTCTTTCCACAAGCTCCATGACACAAAAAAAAGGAATTTTCTTCCACAGTTTTACTATAATTGGCTAACTAAATAGGTAGTTTTTCCATTGTTCAATAAAATCCCTAAGGGAGTGAGGAAACACCCAATAAATCAACAAAATTATTCATACATATATCCATAACTCTCTAGAAAAGTAATTATGGAAGAAGAAATGGTTAATATTCTCAACCTCCTCAAAATAGAGGGAGAACCTATTAACAAACTAAAACCTTCTTCTATTAAGAACATAAATTGTGAGAATGCTACCTTGGGTAGAAACCCACCATAAGTAGTTAATCTTTGGGATGAGTTTGGAATTCAATATTTTGTTCAAGTCAAAGATCCAAGGGGGAGAATAGTTTTCTCCATCATAATATAGGCAGATTTGATAGAGAAACCCCATGAAGTGTTTCCACTCTAGATCTATTCATCTTCTTTTTAAAATAGAAGAGAAGGAAATCTCCAATAAGAGGGTCTAAGAGAAGAGAGGATTCAAATCGCTCATTCTAACTACCACCCCCAAGAACCCTATACCCATTCATCTATTCACTAAAAAATTTCATTTTGGGGAATCTCCAACCTAGTCCACACAATCATATAAAAAATTCCCATCTAGTCTTATAAGCTCATGCTTGATATAATTTAGCCAATAAAATAAGGATAGCATAGGGCCCCTGCCCCAAGCCTCATCCTATTTCTACCATTACCCACCCTCCTTTGAATACCTTGCTTGAGATTATTTCTTATTTTTATTTTGTTGTTCTAGATAATCGAACCCCTAAGCCAATCTTGAGAGAATGACAAACTTCTCGGATTAGTAGTTCCCAGATATTTGGCCTTTACAATTTCTACCAAATCTTTACTAAAAAAAATACCAACAAATTTTAGAAAGGAGGGCATCATTAAACAAATTTAATTTTCTAATCCCCAGTCCTCCATCTTTTTTGGGGGATCAAGCCTTGTCCCAACTTACTAGGGAAATCCTAGATTTTTCTTATGTATCTATCCAAAGTAAATTTCTTTGGATTTTCTCAACTTTCTTGATTATGAAAATGGTCATTTTAAAATTTGAAAGGAAGTAGACCAGGATGTTTCAAAGAGAGGATATAAGAAGCTATATCTTACTTGCATCATGGCTTAAAAGTTTACCTTTCCACTCTGCCAGCTTTTTTTTGGAGCTTACATGTGTTATTGTTTGAAAAAAGGGAAGTTCTATATTTTTTATTCAAAACTCAATGTTATTGCTAAGTTTAAGGGAATGACTTTAATATATGTAAAATAAAGGATTAGATTATCTTAATTGAAAAGGATCTATGGGATATTATGGTTAGAAATATAAACATTATATATGATGTAGATGAAGCCACAAAATGGACAATTAGAGACTGCAAATCAACAATGCTCATTGGTCTTGGCTTATTGATGCATACCCACATCACATTGATTTTAAAAAGACTTCAAAAAAAATTTAAGATGGTATCAAATACATTATTGCACTCTCAATTTTCTAGTGGAAATATTTCAATGAAGAAAAGACCCTTTGCTTTGAATATGAATGAAAATGAAAGTGATTTTCAACACATTAGTATGTTTGGATCTATTCTCTTGACCAACTTGCCAGTATTAATTTTAAGATTATAAATTTTGACACTAAAACATTTTTATTGAGAAGTATAATTTTTATTGTTTTATTTTATTCACGTTGGATATATTTTATTTTAAGTACGGTATTACACTAGTTTATTAAGTTAGGTAATTTATTTCTATTTAGATAAGATAAAATAATGATTTGCACACATTTTACTTCTTTCATGGGATTCCAATTTTTTTCTTATCTTCATAGATTTGAAAACTTAGTTAGAGATATCCCTTATTTATTGGTTTTTTCCTTTTCTTAATTCACATAAATTTGGAATCATAGAAGTTGTATATTGTAACTCTTTCCTTCTATTTATTAATCATTGAAATGATATTATGTGATTTTTCACTTCTCTTAAGAAACTATTTTTTGTGTTATTTTTGTTTTATTAATAATTTGTATTTAATAGTTTAATAATCTCAGTCACTTTCACAAGTTTATAGGTTAACATCTGAAACATAAGAAAAGAGGAGGGAGGTGACCCAAAATGTAATCAAGATGGTTAACCTCTCTTTTCACTAGTTATTTCATTCAATTATGCATAAATGGTTATCAAAAAACAAACAAGAACTAATATACCAGTAAAAAGGCAATTTTTGAGGGTAAAATATTGTGTACAAGCCTCAATGAGGACTAATTTTCCCTATGGTGAATGGGTCCTAACTAGGGTTCTGGGAAATCATTTTTTGGGTTTTGTTCTTCAATGTTTGCACTTCCATATCCTAGTTGGAGACTGTCAAAAACCTAAAAATAAATTATGTAACTCAGTTTTTGTAATTTTGCAAGAAATGTGATGACTTTGAAAACTTTGCAACTTCAATTGACTTTCAACCTAAAACCTGCAATCACATCAAGGGAGAAGAAAAAAAAATTGTTAGGGAATAGGGGTTTTGTTTAGTCAAACCTCGTTTTAGTAATCAAACTTTGTAATGAAATAAAGCATAAAAGGAAAGATGAATGAACAAATAAAATGTCACAACTCACTACACTTTAATTGAAACCTTGGAGTACAAATTAGAAATCTTGCATGAAGTGGCCTCAAAGAATGTAGATCTTGATCACAACACTTGATTAGAAACAATGCTTGAATTGGATCTTCAATGCTACACCAACACATTACCTCAACAACATGCATGATGTACTACACCTTTGACATGATGAATGAATCTTTGATTGCTGCAATAATTCTTCAATAATATGCCCTTGAATGCCTTAGAAAATTCTCTTTAATTCTCTATAATGCTCTTATGAAAGTACTCTTATGATCACTTCAATTTGCTAGGATTTTTTAAATGAAACTATGTGAAATAACCTTATATTTATACATAACTTACTCTTAATTCTCAAAATTCAAATAACACAAGTTGACACCAGATCTTGAATTTGAAATCATTAAAATACCACCAAAAACATATCCCTAGCGGGGGTCTTAGGTCTAAGTGAGGACCCATTCGCCATGTGGCGAATGGGTCCCAAATCACTTAGCTAGGACACACTTCAGGGATTGCACAATTTTATGTGTAAATAGGGCCCTAGGACCTAGTGAGGACCCCTTCACCAAGTGGTGAATGGGTCCTAGGTCACTAACCTAGGACACACACCTTCAAAAATTAAATGTTGTGTAATATCATTTATGAATGTCAGGTTTTATCCCTCAAAATCTACAATTAATTAGGCTTGGATTTGAATTAAAGGGGTCCAAATTAAGCTCAATTAACCTCAATTAATTAATAAACCCCTAGATTAGTGTAAAAGTATAAAGATACAATTTACAAAAACCTAAATAAGGCACAATTAAGTCAATTTTATTATTAATTATTCATTCCCAAATTAAGTGTGAAAAATGGATACTTTTTTTACACTACATTTTCCCCCCACTTTAGTGAGAGTATGAAACCATGTTAAACTCATACTAAAGTAGACATTCAAGACATTTATGTATGCAACAATGACAAAGATACAAAATCATACAACATCAAAGACCAAGAAGAAAAGGGAAGTGGATCAGGCCTCGACTGTCCAATGATGTGGAACAAGTGTCACCTATTTTTCCAAGAGAAGGGGAAGGATCAAGGCTCGACTATCCAACGCAATGTGGAACACATCTTAGCTATTTTTCCAAAGAACATTCATAAGGAGAAATCGATGTACATTATGAAAATGACATGCACGCTCACTCTGGGCTAGTGGAACCTCAAGCCATCCACTAGGTGTGTATCCTTCCAAGAAGGTGGCTTAGTGAGAAAGAAATGGTTGTGTGTTGAGTTTCACTGTACTTACCATACCGAAGCTATTCCTTTGATAACTTTGATAGGGGGAAAACTCACATTATTCTCTCTATACACATGGAAAGTCTCCATTGGCAAGCAAGGTGTGTTATGCTAGGTGGCTTTGAATTAAGGTTTTGAGCTTCACAAGGTCAGAAATTTGTATTATGCCAAACACTTATAAACATTATGTATAGGTTTTTTTTAAGGGGGTCTTTCTTTGTTTGTGTAAGTTCATCTTCTTAGGGATCATCGTGCCTAATGTCTCCAAGAGAGGAAAAATCAAGAGTAAGAGATTGCAACTTAGGGGATGCCTCATGTTGCATCAAGCCACCAAGAAGAAATTTCTATGCTAAGAAATATCACACTCTTAGAGGACATCAAACCAAATGACACCACCAAGAAAAAGGCTCATCATAAGAAAAAAGAAAATTGTACCATGAAACATACATAATGTCAAAAGATATTATTGATGTATGCCCCCACTTTAAAGTGGTTGCTAACATCATTACTATGAGAAACTATTTTAAAGTATCCAATGATTACTCCTAAGACATGAGAGCTTCCTCGAAAAACCCTATGCCAAGTCATATGTTTCTAAAATAAAGATATGTCATGAAAAATAAGGGAGGGGTTTCCCCCAAAGATACATAAGGGGTCTATGGATTCGGGGTCAGTATGTCTATGCTACAATGTTGTCATAGAGCATGAAAATGTCATCATTCCCAAAATACTTATAGAACTAAAAGAATGAAACATAGAGAGAGAAAATAAAGAAAAAAACTTTTGGGTGAACATGGAAGAGACCTAAATGTCTTGATTCCTTGCATCATCCCTAAAAGTAAAAAACAAGACAAGAAAAAAAGGATAAAATTCTTATGACGTGTAGAAGAATGTAGATACATATAGAGGAATTCACAAAAAGAGACAGACATCAAATGAAACAGCACAATGGAATCGCATTATGTGCATGCAATCACATAAAGCAACAATAAAAGAAATAATGAAAAATACTAGTAAGCAACATGCGGGTCAACCTATATCATAGCATCTACATCCCAATCTTGATCGGTATAAAAAAAAGGTGGAAACTAGCTAAAGGGACAACATCAAATGCCAAACTAGGAAACATACCAAGTTCAACACTCTTTTTAAGAGATTTTTCATTTAAACTCATAGAAGATGAAAATAATGAATTCAACTCATTATGCACTTGTTCATCAATCTTTGTAATATCAATGTCATCATCTAAATTAATCACAAGAAGAGGTTGAGTGATAATGTTTCTAGAAGGTTCTTGTTTACATTGTAGTGAATGTATAGAATCATCATGCATTGCTTCAGGTAAGTTAGGATTTTGATTTTCAATTTTGTTCTTTTCTTCTTTAGCTTGTAACATTTGAGCAATAGCATGATTTCTACGCCTATGCCCTCTAGAATTTTGATTTTGTTTTAATCTATTTCAATTTGACTTTGTCTAAGAGTGGGTTTGTCAATCATAGACTTATTCTCTTCCCTTAGAGGAGGAACATAAAGAACCATAGGAGGTTTTTCAACCATTTTCTCTTTAGCTTTGTAAACTTGTTTAACTTTAGGAGGCACAACAGGATTGTTTTGGTTGTATCATGGTCTCTTATAGGAAATGGTGGGAGGATTTTTCATAGGTTTCTCTTAGATATTTGGAAGGGGTTTTGGTTTGATCATAGTTTCATCAAGGATAGGTGACTCAATCAAAGGTTGAGGCATGTTTCTAAGGGATAATTCTGCTATGTGATTTTCCTTAAACTTTTGATATGATTTGAAAAAGTAGTCCTCATGAGGTCTAATAGGTTCAATAGGCTCGGGTCAAAAGAAATCCAATGAAAATTTCCCTTGGGAAGATAAAGGATTAAAGCCACTATGATGCACGGTAAAGATTTCATTTCCAAAAGGAAACTTTAAACATTTATGCATAACTAATGGGACGACATTCATGGAGTGAAGCCATGGGTAGCCTAACTTCACACGAAATTGATCTAACAATGGGATGATGGTGAATGAGACATTTAATATTTTTTATCCAACTTTTAGAGGGATATTTATCGAGCCTATTGTAGGACAAGAAAAACTATTATGCATTTTGATCCATGCTTTTGGTTTTTCATATGTATCTTGATAGAGTTCATGCACAAATAGGAATTCTTTAGTGATCACGTTCTCTCCACAAATGGGATCAATAGTAGGCTTGTCATTGATTCTTCCAACTATGTAAAGAGTGTTGGGAAAATGTGTCTCAACCTTGCAATTATATGTGGTTTATTGTTGATAGGATGTATATATATTTGTATATATGTTTCCTAGTTGCACTTATAGGTGTATACAATGGCAACATGGAGCAAAATGCGAGTGTGTTAACTTTTTCAGGAAACTTCTAGAATGCATGGCATACATTAAATAAAGGATATATTGTAAATTTTCACTATTATTAGGTTTTAGATATAATGGAAGATATTTTGTTGGTTTTTCTTGCCCTAGAATGTAACTCTATTTTATGAGGGTGTTGTACTACAAGTGCAGTATAGAGAGATGGTGATGTACACTGAGAGTCTGATAGTGGTCATGTTGTCTCTTGATCTCTGAGTGGTGATACTCCTATGAGAAACTTTCTCTGCAAGTATATTGTAATCTTTGTGATTGCTAAATAATATATTGGGTGGCTTTTGGAGTGTAGGATTTTTTCTCTCGAAATGGTTTTCCCCACATAAATCACTATTTCGTGGTATGCATGATATTTGTGCTTATTTTAGTTTAAGTGTTTTTAATTGTTAAAGATATGTAAAAATTTTGCATTATTCTCCTCTCATGATTAGTGTAGGAAGTTGTTTCACTACCTTAGCTTCCTTACAAGTGGTATCAGAGCTTGATCACCTTTGGTTTCAATTGTGGGTTTTTTGGGTTTTTTTAACTAATCTAGGTTTGAGTGGGAGCTTGTGCAAAAGATACTTTGTGATCTTGTTGCAAGAAGTTTTAGATGGAAAGTTCACGAAGGAGAATAGAGGTGGAGAAATTTTTTGGAAATAATTTTGAGATGTGGAAGCTAAAGATGGAGGATCTGTTGATAGATTGAGATCTGTGGGATGTTGTTGATGAGAATGTTTCAAGGCTCACGGATCCTACTCAGGATGCTCAATATGATATTATGGACCATAAATTTGTGGATCTAATCATACTATGCTTGGTAGACTTATTTTCATTAATTTCCATGAAGAGACCTCTATATAGAAACTATGGAAGAAGCTCGGTGAGATGTATCAAGACAAATCTTTAGTGAACAAGATTTTCTTGAGAAAGAAGTTGTATTCCTTGAGAATGGAAGAGGGTGAATAAATTACAGACCACTTAGAAGAATTCAATATGTTGGTGTCTCAGTTGGCATCAATTGGTGTTAAAATAGATGAGGAAGAGAAATGTCAGATCCTTCTTTGTTCTTTGCCTAATTCATGGCATTCTCTTGTTATGGCTATTGGGAGTACTTTTTTTATTTTGAAAACTAAAGATTTGGTGAGTTCTTTGCTTTCTGAAGAGATGACGAGGAAGGTATCCATCATTACCAAAGAGGCCCTGAATGTTCATGGAAGACCTAAGGAAAAAGGAAAGAAGAATGAGAAGTATGACAAATCCAAGTCTAGGGGAGATCTAAATCTCTTGGAAAGTCCAAAGTTATTTTTAACAATTGTGGTAAGCCTAGACATGTTCATAAGGAATACAAAGGAGAAAAGAAGAAGAAAAATAAAAAAATTGATTCTTATTTTGATTCTGAGAAGGAAGATGGTGATGCATTCATTGTGTATTTGGCAACTTGTGTAGGTAATGATGCATTGTTAATTGATTCATGTGCATCTTTCCATATGGCCTTTAATAGAGATTCATTTTCTCAATATGAAGAATTTGATGGAGGTAAGGTTTACTTGGTTGATGCTTCTCATTTAGAAATTTTTGGTCGTGGTAAAGTTAAAATCAGGTTTCATGGTAGAATAAAAAGGATTAATGGTGTGTTGCATATCCATAGATTAACATGAAATTTGTTATCTATAAGAAAACTAATAGATGCGAGTGTGTAGGTAGTATTTTCTAATGCAGGATGCAAGATGGTTAGAGGTTCTATGGTGATTCCTAGAGGTATTAGATATGGCACATTATATAAGTTGGATGCATGCAATGTTGAGTACAATAGTACTTTAGTGAAAAGAAAGTCTATGGAAGAAGTAAGGGTTCCACCTTCAGTAGATGGTCATGGATTTTGGGTACCCAAGGGTGCTCTTTCTTAAAAGACAAAGTTACCTACATAAAAAACTATGTTATGGTACTAGATACTTGGCCACATTGGAGAAAAAGGTCTAAGGACCTTGAAAAATAAAAACCCTATTGCAGGTTTGTCTAATTTTAATCTTAAATTTGATTTATGTGAGCATTGTGTTTATGGAAAAAAAACCACGTTCATTTTTACTTGAGTTCTCATAAATCTTGTGGTGTATTGGATCTTATTCATTATGATGTGTTTGGTCCTATAGATGTTCCTTCGATTAGTAAATCCACATATTTTGTTTCATCTATTGATGATTATAGTAGTAGGAAATGGGTATATTTCCTAAAGAGTAAATCCGAAGTTTTCAGTCGATTTAAAGAATTTAAAGCAATGATTGAGTTTTAGACTAGAAATAAAATAAAGTGTTTGAAGATTGATAATGGTGATGAATTTTGTTCTAATGATTTTGATAAAATTTGTAAATATTGTGGTATTCATAGACAAAATACAACTTTGTATTCTCCACAATAGAATGGGTTGTAGAAAGAATGAACATGACACAGATGGAGAAGGATAGGAGTATGTTGAGTCGTGTTGGTCTAGAACAAAGGTTTTGGGCTAAAGATATTTCCACTTCCTGTTACTTGATTAACAGGTCTCCTACATCAGCTATTGTCGATAAGATGCCTATAGAGACATGGTTGGGTTGCAAGCCTTCATTGAGACATCTTAGATAATTTCGTTGCAAGGCATATGCACATGTTGCAAAGTAGAAGCGAAAAATTTTGGAGAACAAGGCTATGAAATGTATCTTCATCGAATACAATTATGGTGTGAAAGGATACAAGATTTGGGATCCTATTTCACAAAAGGTAATACATAGTAGAAGTGTTATTTTTAGAGAAACTAAGTCTTCTATTACATTTCAACTAGAACAAAGTAAACAAGAAGATGTGATTCAATTTCCTCCTACACCTTAGAAAGCTGAATCGAGGCCCAAGGATAGACAAGAAGTTGAGGAGAGCTCATCTAGCTCTGGATCTTCGAAAGAGGAGGAATAATCTCCAACTCAACTTGTTCATAGGTCTAAAAGACATAAACAAACACCTGAAAGGTATTCACCTAATGATTGGAGATCGGCCTTTTCTTTGAATACTAACATGGATGAACCCAGATCTATAGAAGTGGAACTAGCTATGAATGATGTGAAATCCTAGAAGATTACTATGGATGAAGAAATGGAATCTTTGAGAAAGAATGATACATGGGATCTTGTACCATTTCTTGAAGAATGAAAACCTGTTGGTTGTAAATGGGTGTTCAAGAAAAAGATTGGTTCAGATGGAAGTATTGAGAAATACAAAGAAAGGTTGGTTGTGAAGGGTTACTCTCAAGTTGAGGGTGTTCATTATGGTGATATATTTTCTCCTATTTCAAAAATGGCATCTATTAGATTTTTTCTTTCTATTGTTGTTTCTTTTGATTTAGATGTTGAGAAAATGGATGTGAAAACTACTTTCTTCATGGTGATTTGGAGGAGGATATTTATATGACATGGCCAAAGCACTACGTGGTGAAAGGTAAAAGTAAATTAGTTTGCAAATTGAAGAAATATTTTTATGGCTTAAAATAGAGTCCTAGGATGTGGTACCATAAATTTGATACATATGTGTTGAGTTTGGGATTTGAGCATTCTAAATCAAATTATTGTGTTTATTATAAAACTTATGGTGATCATTTCCTGTTTATTGCATTATATGTTGATGATATGTTATTTATTGGCAAAGGGAAGGTATGATTTTAGAATTGAAATCTCAACTTGCTGCTAAATTTGAAATGAAAGATCTTGGTGTAGCTAAAAACATTCTTGGGATGGAAATTAAAAGAGATAAAGTGAACAAAAAGCTATGGCTTTTTCAAAGTAAGTATGTGAATTCAATTTTATAGAGGTTTTATATGCAAGCTTGTAGACTATTGTGTGTCCTTGTTTTAGCTAGAACAAAGTTATCTATTTCAAATTTCCCAACATCTCCATTAGAGATGGAAAACATGAGCAAAGTGTCTTACCAAAGTGCAGTTGGAAGTTTGATATATGCTATGGTTTGTGTATACACTTAAATTTGGTCTGGAGGAAATTAATTAAATACAAGTTATTTAATTAATAAATCTTTAATTCTTCTACTTATAAATAAGTCGACAAATTTATTTATATAGGTTACTTTCTCTAATTCTTTATATTCTTAAATCATTTTCTTCACGTGTTAATTAAATAAACAACTTTAATTAGTTTGTTTTATTTAATTAACTCCCTTTTATTAAATTTGAATTTTATATTTGAATTTAGTCACATTTCTACTAACTTCTCATCTTCCACCTCATCATGTGTCTCATGAGATTAAATATTTTCAATATTTAATATGGCATTTATCTTCAACAAATTCTAACCAATTTTGAGACACTTGGCTTTCACCTCCCTTTGATTCCTCTTCACACTTGGCAATTTGTTCTTCTAAAGGGAACACACTCCTTGATTCTCTCAAACCTCTTCGCATTCAACTGTCCATCTCTCCATATCGAATCCAAACCATTGAATCCTGCCACATAAGCTTATTCATTGGAGAAATCTATAAATACACCCTTGTTTACAATAATTCATATATATAGAGCTAAGCATAATTAAACTCTACAAAAATTTAGAGAGAATTGTCATTCTAGTATTAGCATTATAGCATTAGTATTCTAGTATTTTCATCTTAGCATCATTTAGTTTAACTATGGAACTTGCATTAGCTACGTCTTAATTTCAATAGCTTAATTTCATATCATTCCATTATCAGTATCATAGCAACATCTTAATATTTGCACAATCATTTACAAAATTTTAGCAATCATGTAATATATAGGAAATATTTCTTACATTTTCAACATCTTGTTCTTCAGGTTTTCATTTGGAAAGTCATGTGCACAAACAATCTGAGAGTAAAATGACTTGAAAAATCCTTGGAGATAGAGGACAATGAGATGCCAATAGAGAGTTTGTTGTTTAGATTCAATTTGATTATTGTTTGAATTCTATAGTATAATCTTTCATTGGTGTGTTGTATTACTTGCTTATGCACTCACATTATTCATACACACATAAATTGGTGCCCACCATGGGGCCTAGTCCCATTTTTAACATTTTCTAGCAAGTTCTTCGTCTGTAGGTTTGATCATGAATTTCAATGTAGTGCACCCGAAGCTTCTTTCAACACATCTACCTGCTCTTTTGGTGCATTCAGCCCCTATTCTAGCACATCTACCTACTCTTTTGGCACATTCAGTCTCTATTTTAGCGCATACGTGGAATCTTTTAGTGCATCTTCCTTCTCCTCTAGCACATATACAGGATTTTGGTTTTTGTTTTTTTCTTTCCATATTAGTGCATTTAGGGTTTTTTTCAGCACATATACTACATCTTTTAGCACATATGGTCTATGTTTTAGCGCATTTATCTTTATTTGCATAAACTAAAAATTCTAGAAACTGATTGATATCTTTTTGTTTTGCAGGTGTTTTATACGTTGTCAATGATATTATCTGAGGCTACTAATGGTGTTTGCAGGGGCTAGAGTTATTTTTTTTTCCTTTGATTAAATTAGGCATCTAGTTTAATTATGAAGTTAAATGAACACCATGTATGTTGCGCTTGTAAAGTGATAGGCCTATACTCTCCCCTTCACTCAGTGACCAAAATGCCAGACTCACTCTTTAATTTTATTGCAATAGCACCTTTAGAAGGCCTTCCATAGTGGGAAAAAGTACTCACCCTACAGGAACGACATAAGTGGGAATGGCTAAAGCCAAGTATTCCAACCCACTATAATCAAATGTGACTGTGAGTAAACTCACATTCAATGGTAGTGTACATTAACAACCATCCTCAAAGCCTTTGTTCTAAAGGTTGGGAGGTCTCTTGAGGGAGTTTATCATTTGTCGCACCGAACAAAAACCATTACTAAGAACTTTAAGTGTAGTAGCCAGCCGAGTCAGTTCCCGAACATTATAATATTCATAGTGCAAGGGGAGGGAAGAATATACCCCCAAGATACTCACCATATAACTACTAGGGATTAGTGGCCAAAAGTGAAGGAATTGAATTTTGGTTAAGACCCAAAAAAGGTAAAAACACAGGCGCCCTTTAGGGGGTGACATAGTTGTGTGAGCTAATGTAGTTCTAAGATGTGGGTTGTGATGTTATTAATGACCTTTGACATTAGGAGAGTCTGATTGATTTGTTTGCTCTTGTTCAACACCAGTGGAAATCCAAGGGATCGGACTAGATCCTTGAACATACACTTAATGTTTAGATCATAGGGTGAAAGGAAAACTTTAGTGGAGAATCTTTGCCAATTGGAAAATTCTAGGAATCAGCCAAATCAAAATCGGAGAATTTCTCGCACCCAACAGGTTGTCCAAATCACCCAAATTTTATGAACTATCAGTCCAATGCATGTCCATTCACAAACAATTTTTTTTATGAGGCATATTTAAGAAACAAATTCACCATAACAAACTATGCATTTCAAATGGACCAACTAATATTTTCACCTAGAATCCCAGAGGCATGTAATAAAACACCTACTTATTCACCAATACTATTAAAATGACATTGTATCAGGACCCATTTCGCCAATTAAAATTTACAAAATGTTGCTTGTGAAGACCCATTTCACCAATTAAAATTTATAAATAGTTTCTTATGATGACCTATTTCGCCAATAACATTAAAATATAATTACATTTGAGGACACATTTCACCTTGAAAAATACAACGAATCATTGTATAAGCATGCGGGATTCGCAAATTTTTTAATATACCATTTAAAAATCCTGTGGAATTTACCAAATATGGAATGATATAAATATAATCAAAAGTGTCATTTATCCTTACACATTTTGTTCAGTTATGAGGTTCTACTTCTTGATTCATAAGTCAGTGAAAGACAAAAACTTAGACTTAAAGGTGAGTGATCATTTCTTCATACTGTTACAATAATAAGTTTTCTTTATCTCTTTTTCATTCTTGCTTCATTCTTAAAGATGATATTGAGTAGGGAATGGGATCTATATTCTTTGTCCTTAAACAAGAAGAAATTTTTTTCTAGTTTTAATTCAAAGTGAGAGATCAATATGTTGAGTGACTCGAGTAGCAAGAGTAAGGCTCTTGTCACTCCTCAAGGTGGTGAAGAGACTCCTGCCGCTCCTCGGGGTGGTAAGGCTCCTACCACTCCTCAGGGGTGGTAAGGCTTTTGCATCTCCTTATGGTGGTGAAGAGACTCTTGCCACTCCTCAGGGTGGTGAAGAGACTGGGAGGCCATTAAAATGCCAAAAACTTAGATGTACCATACAGTCTTACTTTGGAATTTTCAAATCTTCTAATCCATCAAGTCAAGATGGAGCTACATAATCAACTCTTTCACCAAATATTGGTAGCATTCACAATACCTCACCACCACCAGAAGGTCAAGTTGAGATTTTCATTGATTTAAATCAAAATGTATCAAATTAGGATGGCAATACTGCAAAATATGTTCCAAGGGATACACTAGGCCCAGTTAGCCAGAATGAGATAATTGACTTGGATGAGGATGATGATGTTGGTAGCAAGAAAAGAAGCAAATAAAAAATGGGGCACGAGTGGGAAATGATAAGGAATTTTCAACTTGGTTGGTTGTCAAAGTACCCATTCATGGTACTAGTGGGGATTGATAATGAAAATGATATTGAAAAGGAAACATTGGCCAAATGTATGATTTGTAGTTGGAAATGTGGAAGAGCCAAGATGTTACAGCTAAATATTGACACTATAGAAAAGCATATCGGTAAAGTTTATGAAAAATAAATCATAGACAGAAAGGAACAATCATTTGTATGATGGAAATCAAAGGAAGAATGTCTTCATGTTAGGTATGTTGCAGATTATGAAGAGCATGAAAAAAGAATGTCAAACATTGCTACATGTAAAGGTACACTTGAGGCTCAATTTAAAAAAGCAATGGAAGCAACAAATATGTCAAAAATGATTCAAATGAGTGTTGTTTTTCATATTTTTTCCAGAGGGTGTCCTATGACAGACTACCTAAAATATTTTATTTTATTATCTTTTTTGAATGTTCCTCACTATCCCTTGTCACATTGGTCAGTAAATGCTAGATGGGAATGGGAAAATTGTCTTGTTACAGTTGAAAGGAAGATTTAAAGGAGAAAGTAAAAGAGGGTAAACCCACAATAGTGGGTTACAATTTTTTGAATGAAGAAAAATTAGAAATTATCATCAAAAAATTTAAAATGGTTTACCCCTTCTAATGAAGGGGGTTCGAATGAATCACCCCCCTTCTAATGAACCCCCCTTCTAATGAACCCCCATCCCTTCTAATGAACCTCCTTTTGCACAATATAAGGGGGGTTCAAATGAACCCCTTCTAATGAACCCCCTTTTTTCACCTTCCCCTCCACCATTTCAAAATTTATGCATTTTTTTTACTATCGAAGCTTGGGAAGGAGGTGCAAATGGAGTGAACTTGATAAACCAAGTTGGGTGATTGTAGTGATCGAAACGTGCTTTCCAACGACTATAAATTTAATATATTTTGTTTTTATTTTATATTTTATTTTTTAGTTTTACTGTACATAGGTTTTTCACCGAATGTCAAGTTTGATGAAAAATCATTGTGGAAAAATAGTAAATTTGAGGGAAAAAAATTTGAAAAATATATATCCACTAGGTATTGATGTCCTCATTCTAACAAAAAAATAAAATTTTAATTTCAATACATACCAAAAAAGTTATGCGTGTCGAAGTGCACCTATATCTAAATTATAAATGTTTTGACTTCAAAACTTAATTAAAAGAAAAATATTCACCAAAATACTATGAAACAAAATGAAAGAACTAGATACTTGTGTTACCAACCTAAATTCAAAAGAATTAGAATTTTATCCTTTGTAGAAAAAAAGTTATGCGTGCCGAAGTACACACGACTTTTTTAAAATGTTGTTTACTATTAAAAACTAGTTATCAAAGGAGACGCAAAAAAATTACAATTTAATTTAAATTTAAAAAAAAAAAATACATTTAAAATCTACAGAAAAAATCTCACAAATCACTAGTTTACATAATTTTCAAATTCCTAATAGTTTACCTACTATAAGTGTCAGAAAGTGAATTTTTCTTTGAAAATGTTGATTTCAATGTCAAGTTTGGCCAAAAAGTGTAACCCATTATTGTGGGATGATCCAAGAGTTAAATTTCATTGCATTATCTTTAGATGAAGTTACTGTGGTAGACAATATTTCTTGGGTTTGTATGCATTTTTATTCTATAGAATGACATGTTCACCAAGCTCATCTTCTTTGTGTTCATAAAATGAAGGATGGTTCAACATCACAAAATATATTTGAACTAGTCAAGAAATATTTGAATGAAATTGCAGGTATGGATGAGTTGACAATTGCCAAAAATTTGGTGTGTGTAGGAGCTAATGGAGTTGTAGTGATGCAAGGTCAAAGGACTGGTGTTTGCACAAAGTTACAAACTACTTTTGTACCATACATGCTTGGCATTCACTACATAGCCCACATAATGAATTTAGCATTAAAAATTGTAAGAAAGTTTCCTAGAATATCAAAATTTGCAAATCTAGTCTGTGAGAGCCACACATACTTCTACCGAAGTCCCAAACGTTTCACAGAATTTCAAAATTTTGCTGAGGGAATAACACCAGGAAACAAGCTTCCCAAGGATGTTGATACCAGATGGATCTCCCTGCATGGACCAATGCAATGAGTTCTTTCAGAATATCAATCCTTGATTGGAGTGATGTACGAGCATCGTAGCATAGTAGACAAAGCTCTTGAACTCTTACATAGGTTAAGCGATATAGAGACACTTTTGACTTTAGCTAGTCTTTTGCCCATGCTAGATGAGATGAACAATCTTGTGAAGAAATCCCAAGACAAAACTATTTATATTAATGAATATGCCAATCTACGTAAACATACATGCTTGGCCCTCGATAATCTATATCTAGATCTAACACAAGGGTATGTGCAGGATCATGATGGGCCAAAAAGTGGTGATATGATGGGTATGTGTAGGGTATGTGGTTGACAACTTTTTTTTACCCAAAATTGATGAAACAAAAATGGTTTTTAAAGGAGATTCTCAAATTTCCACCAATAAAAATTATGCTTTACTTTGAATTTAATAAATAATTATTATTCATTTTCTATTTGAATTACGACTAAAGTCCTGATTGATAGGCTAATTGAAAAACATCTATAGCTTTCAAACAGTATCACATTTTTTGAATCCAAAACATGTGTCACATTCTATGCTTCGCATACTATAGGATTAAAAAAAAAATTGAATTTCATGAAGTGTTGACCAAGTTAAGGTGGTTAGACATACAATTTTTTATATTTTCATTGGAAAAAAATTACAAAAAATAAGCATCACATCGGCACATGAGTCCTCTACTTATATCTAAAATATTTTAAAAAAATATTATCGTTTTATTGTGGTTAGGGTGGTCAGACAAAAACCTACTTATTTTTTCCTTGAAATTTAAGTGCTATTGCATTGAAATTTCAAATTTTCACCAAATGGAATCTTATTTTTAACTAAACCTAGTATTTTAGAAACTACATTCAATTTTCTACAAATTCTATTTTTACTTATTTTTGAAATAATATAGATAACTTATTCAAATTTTTACATCAAGTTGCCTAACTCTCATTTTTCTAAATTTTTTGCCACTTAAGGGCTTGTTTTTTCCATGATGATCCTACACATAGCCACAAGATGGCCCAAATTATTTCATGTGGCAGAAAATTACTGATTTGAATAATCCTGATAATTATTTATAGTTTAATGCAAGCGGTAATTTATGTATCTGTGTACACGTGGATATGAGATACCAATGTACCATTGTAAGATAGCTAGGTGCTCTAGTAGAGTAGCTGTTAAGGAGGAAGATTTTAAAGGCATTGATAAATATGTTGGTGATAATTTGAAGGAAATTGCAAAATCTATTTCCTCCTAGATACATGAAATATTCCCTCAACATGAAATATTTGAAGCCATGGGTATTGTGTATCCTCAATTTTGGGAAAACTAAGAGAACCCAAAATATTTTCATGATCAAGTAAAAATCTTGATCAAACAATTTTTGAAAAGTGTAACATATGATGAGCAGAAAATAGAAGGAATTTTGAATGAAGCTAAGCTTAGAAAATAATCTAGGAGATTTGTAATAGCTATGAGGGACCAATATAAATCCATGGGCAAGGAGAAGGTCTTTGAGCTGGGATCAATAAAAAAAGTTTGGACAAACTTAGGTCAGAGTGAAATATTGCAAGGTTTGATATTAGAATATTTCAAACTTGTTGATTTATGTCAAACAATGATATTGGGGTCAGTGGAGGATGAGAGAGTTTTTAGTACATTGGGGTTTTTGAAATCAAAGTTAAGAAACAAACTAGACAAGAATTTGGAAAATTGCTTGAGGTTGAAAGGAACTATGTATAATGTCTTTAATTTTCCTTTTGAAAGGGAACTCGCAATCTGGAGGTCCACATGTGAAAGAAGAAGGACCAAGTTGTGAAACACTCCAATTCCAAATGCTGGTACTGGTGGCAGTGGCAGTGGTAGTGCGACTGGGACAAATGAAATTGACACAAATCACACAATGAATGTTGAATTTGAGACACAGGCCGAAGAAAATGAAGAGTAGACTTGGAATCAAATTCAAGATGACTCTTTTACTTTATCTGATGATGAACGTCAGTTTGAGGAACCTAACTCCATTTGGGAAATGGAAGATAATTAGTAGATTTAGGTATTTATACTGCACTTCATGGATCAGTTTCCATTGTTCCATACTGTAGTTGATGATATTTTATATTATATTTAATGAAATTGTGAATCATTTCACTTCATGATATTTTATTTTATATTGCACTTCATGAATCATATTCCAAACTGTAGTTGATGATATTTTATATTGTATTCCATGAAATTGTGATATTTTATATTTTATATTGTATTCTATGGTATTGAATTTGATATGTGATTCTGCATCATTTTTAAAGAACACCACTTATCACACTAATTATAAATTCCTATTGCATTTCCATTCACACAATCTTTGATAAATAACTGAAAGGAATATTATTAATCTTTCCCTTCAATAGAAGCTAACAATTCAACATCTATAACTTATAAGTTATAAGCTAACAAAAGCTAACAATTCAACATAAATAACTTTTAAAGGAATCCACACAACTTAAACAATAAAAGCTTAAACTACCAAATCACCTAAATTATACTAAGAAATCCTTACGCATCCATCACTATAAAATCTTTATTCATAGATAAACATTCCATAGCAATGAAACTAACCAAAAATATATCATTCCAATAATAGACAATCCACTGGAAAACTACTCAACAAAAGCACAATAAATCCACACAATACACACCATAACTCAAAGATTATGCATGCATGAACTTCACCATTGTCTTTCTATATTGAAATAATAGAAAAGCAATAAAAATAGTAGATTTTTTTTTTTCTTGATAATGGTTTCTTGAAGAAAACCATTTTAGAAATTAAAATAAAAATTCTTTGAAGTATCAAGAGAGACAAATTAGAGAAAATAACATAAAAACTAAAAACTAAACAACGGTCCCACTGCTAGCACCGAATCCTTCACTTTTAATTATTTTTGCCTCCTCCTTCAGTAACGCTTCCTATGCCTTTACTCTTTGCATGTATTCTCAGTACTTGGTGACAATTGCAATAATGTCCTTGCTCCCTAGCATTGTAGTAATCTATAACCTAGTTCTCCATTTTCCCAAAGCATTTTTAGACTCAACCAACATCTGAGATCTTTTCTCTTCTCTAGATTTATAAGTCTTCAGGTGGATCTACATTCCACTGAGTTTCGAGGACTCCCATGTCACTATAGTAGGATCACCTATTTCTTTATTAAATATCTCTAAACTTCAGAGAGATCTCTCTTATATCTAGAATCCTTTCATCAAACTCATTAGTAATTTCCACTCCCAAAATATTACAATCTTCTTTAATTTCCACCAACATTTCATAATATTGATCAAATGTGTTATTAATTTCCTTCACCAGATTATCATACATATTCAATTTCCATTCCATTGAATTGGACCAGGAAGGGTCTAGCTCCTTAGGATTATTCACAATTTTCTCACCAATTAATTTCTTTGGATCCATAGAGTTCAATTCTTTCATTTCCTGAGAGAGCACATAGAGACTAGTTTGAAATTTTTTGACCTACTACAGTTTTATTACTAACTCCTTCCTCTTGTTAACAAATCAAGTGTAAAAGAGCACAGATTTATTCAGAAAGAAGATAGCCTCTTGATATATTTTATCGATACCCTCACAAGCAGCTCTTGAATAGCTCAAATTATTTTTTAATTTTCTCTATGGTGAACACATCAATTCCATCTACATGAGAACTTGAAGGCTTCATCAGATGTAGGAGTGGCTATGGAAGAAATAAAGTTACTCAATGTGAGGACTTGAGATTGTAGTTTTATATTTTATTTCCTTTGTTCTTTCACTCTTTTAATCAAGGTATTGACTAAATAATTGGCATGGTACACATCACCTTCCAGTGTTGGAGGCCCCATATCAACATGTGTGACTTTGTAGTCTTCCTCTGTTATTTCATCTTTATTTAAATCCTTGACAAGGTCAGAAATTTCTAACATTTGATTTCTAGAAGTAGCATCAGTCACCATACTTCACATCCTACTGGTTTTCTTAGGTTTTGAAGAGCTTTGAAGTTACTTTGTAATTGTATCCACTCCAACTATCATTGTAGGAATATGCTTTCTCTTCTTCTCCACTACTTTTTTAAGCCATCCTGAGGAGGCTACTACCAGACCAAAATCTTCATTTCAACTAATAGTTTTTTTAGGAGCACTAGGATTGAAAGGTGGATTATCAACCGAAGAAGAGGGAAATTCAAATAGAGGAGGAAAGATATTATCTTCAGTGATTTGTTGAAATATAGCTTCAAAATCTACAACCACAAGTTTTTCTTGATTGGTCTTCTTCTTAGGGGTAGGAGAAAGCACACTTTCTTGTTCACAGATGCTCTTCAACTTGACTATTTCTTCTGGCCTATCACCGTCACCTCCTGACTGAGAATTTGCACTAGAGGACCTAACAAAGGGTTTCCCCAATGATACACTTGCATTGGATGCTTGTGTAGACCCCTGTTCATTCTTCTGTGATGACTTAGGCTCCTGAACGGGACCAACAACTTGCCACCATTTCCCATCCAACCAGTCCTGGGTTCTTTTAATCACTGGGGAAACATGCACCCTCATATCTGAAATTTCACTTTAGCTCCAATCAACCCTAGGGTGGGATTTATCAGGAAAATTTCCATATGTAGCATCTATTATTGTTGAATCCTCAACTACATTTTTAGGAATGTGAAATGACAGACCGTTCAATCCTATATATGTTTTAGCGTTAGCCTCATATAATCTCTTCTCAAAAATTCATTCTCATTGACACAATCTTCCCAGAAATATTCGATAGATGGGTGATGTCAATATAAGCTCCCTCCATAGAGATTTTTCTTTAGAAAACCCTTACTGTCAAAATTAGCTCTCATAGACAGATTTTGGAGGTTATATTCCTTGAGAAATCCTTTAGCTCCCCTGGCCATTTGGTTTGTTTTGCACATAAAATAAGGGGTATCCAATGGGAATACATACCCTTGTTTCCCCATGTTCGTATACTTAATATTAACCATGGCCATTTGTCGACAAACTTCTAGACATATCAGTAAATCTTCAAGATACTGAGATAATTTAAATGGGGCTTTCTCAAAACCCCCTATTCTTAGATAGGAAAAATTATCAAATTGGATATAAAAACTCCCAAATTTTGATACAAGAGAAATCGATTTAGGGGAAAGGCGCATTTCTAGATTTCCATCTAGCTTCCTCACGACCTCCATTAAAAATGCATCATTAACACAACAAAAATCACCCATTCCAAATTTTTTAGTGAATTGAGGAAAGCATTTATACATAGGCATATCAAAAGCTATGGTTCCTTGCAACTCCAACCTAGGCCAAAAAGACCTCTGACTACCTATAATGTACGTTAGGAAAGAACACATATAGAAAGTAGCAGTTTTATGGAAATTAATTAATTGCTCATTCAAATGGAAGCAAATAACTTTAGCCCAGTCAATGAAAATGTTCTCATCACATACTATCAAGATAAACCGGCACATCCAATCCTCAAATAACTCAACTTGTGCATTCCCAACAATGTGGTGCAATAAAGCAATAACATCTACAATTTCTCCCTTAAAATTCACTCTTTTGAGTTTACTCAGTAATTGTGACTTACCTTTCTTTTCAGACTTCAACTAGGTTTTTCCCATGGAGTTCTTACACTAGTCTTTATTCACTTTGAAAAATTCACCTGCCACTGTGACAGACATGTGTTCTACAGGTCCCTTTCTAGAATCCCCAGCATGCAATAAACAACTTAGGAGAAATTTTTGCAATTATAGTCTCGTCCGCAACTTTAATTTCCCATGTCTGTGGAATGTACCTTCTCGCACATGCAGTGATCAGGTCCACACTCAACAAAACTTCTGGAAACCCTCCAACATGAGCTAGCCCACTTTCTAAGAGTTTTATATCCAGCTCAGACTTGTCATCCCTCTCCAAGCGTGCCCAAAATTCTTCTAAATTAAAAGGTCTAAGCGTCGTATCCCTTATGTCGACCCAACGTTCACTCTACATGAGTGAAAATTCACAAAGAATGAATGTTTTCACTTGAGAAGTACTAGCCTTGGCAAAGAACGAGAATGCAAGCTAAATTTTTGAGTAAAAAGAATGTTTGCACTTGAGAAGTAATAGCCTTGGAAAATAATGAGAATGCAAGCTAAATGTCTCGATAAAGCTTTGCCACTCACTTATGTTGTTATTTTTGATAGGATGTGCTTTAAATGTGGCATTCAACTTCATTCCTTGAAAAGATAGCCTTTAAAACTACATGCTTTTGGAAATTCCTAAAAAGATGACTCAAGTTTAGTCTGTACATAGCATTCAATGAGATGTCAGATGACGACACCTTTGAAAGGCAAGAGAAGTCCATAATGTCGCATGGTCACTGAAACTTGGAACCTTAGAACCAAAGTATGAAGTTTCAAAAATTTTGAAACCTCCAACCCACCGACTAAATCCACACACTGTAACTAAAAGGTTATGTATGCATGAACTTAAGTTACTCAACAAAGTGAACCAAGTTAGGGAATCGGGTAGTTATGAAAATTTAGAACTCTACAACATGGTTATAAAACTCGAAGGACTAGTGACTAAGCTTTCTTTTCTCCCTTATTTTGAGTCTATCGCCTCTCTAGTAGCCAGCTATAACATTTTACATTAATTATTAATGAAATATGATCAATGATCATCTTTCCTTAATCTTCTTTGTCATTATACATTGATGTATGTTTGAATTTCGGCTCTAGTTTAATGAACTAGTTAAAGTACCTTGATTAAGCATGAATTCAAATAAATGTTTAGTGGATATGATAAGTAGTCATGGAGACTAAGTATTGATGTGTGAATTTTAATGCAATTTCACTAAGATTATGGATGCCTAGAATTAAAATCACCTTATAGTTCATATTTTAATTGTGTTAAAAGTAAAACTTGAACATGTACTCAGCGATTCATCACTCAACTCAATGCTTAATAGCATATTAAATATAGTATTAGTAGCATATACAACAATGGACATCATCAATCGTTTAAAGTGTATCTAGTAGTTGAAACCACTACCAGAATTTTTATTCAAATGATAAAATAAATAATACAGATAATTTAACATCAACACATTACTGAAGTTCGAATTGGAACAAAGACAACTCTGCACAGAGCTGAGTTGGAACTTGGAAACTCATATTATCAAAAATCCAAAAACAAATCACTGTAACACCTTTTCTAGCAACTTCCACTATTTAGGTGGTGCAATTGTCATTTTTCTAACTGATGCAGTTTGACTTGAAGATTTGTTAACAATTCATGATTCAAATTGGAACCTATCTTGGATTCTTTAGTCAATTTTGTATTCAAGGTTAGAAATGGTTTGATGGAATCCAAGTAGTTCACCACATCTGAGTTCTGAGGAAACTAGCCCAAGTCAATCTTCATTGCATCCTCCATCTTCTTTCTAAAATCATTATTACCAATGAATTGCTCATTTGTGTCAAAAGCCTCTGGAAAACCAAGCTCTATGAAGTTCCTTACCTTTTCATCCACCTTCTTCATCTTGTCTACATCCAAATGCAAATATTCCTTTGTTTCACACATTCTCAGACACTTTTCAATAATAGATGACAACGTCATTGATGTAGCAAGCTGATTAGTAATCCATTTTGATTTCAAAACATTGTCACTGGCTCTGTTGACTATTTGTTGAATTTAATTTGTAGATTTCTCTAATTCCAACACATTTTTGTTGTCCACTAAATATTTTTTGAGCTTCTTATGATGTTGTCTGATAGCATCAATCAATTGAAACATGTCACACAAATGATCAATCCTCTACATTATTTCATCCTAGATCTTTTGTTTCATATGGCTCATTGTCTCTTTACAAAATGTAGATAACTTATTTTGATAAGACTTAATTTCATTTTTTTGCTTCCATCAGCTCTGCCTCCAATCTTTCATTTATTTTTCTCTCCTCCATTTTTTGTTTGCACTATGCATTTCCATTCGTAATGCTTAGTCTTAGTTTTTTTGAAGTGGATTTTTCCTCATCATATTTCTTGTTGCTCTCATCTAGCCTTTGCTTTAGTTCATTCACTGCAGTCTCATTCTATTTATCCTCTTTGCTTGTTGATGCAGAGGCGGATTTTTTTATTCTTTTTTCTAATTCTTTGCTCTTGTTATCTGCTGCTTTCCTCTATGCTTTCTCATTTGCTAGTTCTACCTATAACTTTTCAATTTGAGTCTACAACCTTTTTTTCTCTCTATCTTGCTTTAGCAATGATGTGTACACCAATTCATTGTTCTTCTTTGATACATTAATTTTGTCAATATTTTTGAGTCCAAAAAAATCCAATTGAATATTGTTCAACGGGAATTCAGATCGAGCCATCTAATTTGCTGGTTTGTTTTGAGTTGTGGGAACAAGAAATGTCTACTCCATGATTTCTTTATCTATGTCAAATATGGGTAATACCATGGTTGTTGTAGTCTCTGAAGTTACAACAGATGCACTCTTCATTAGTTGCTTCTTTTCTTTTTTATTCATGTCTGATTTGTTTTTAAACTCTTTAATGTAATCAAAACCTAGGAATGCAGGAACAATGGAATGCTTGAATGGCAAAGGAATAGGAGTACTTACAGTTGATAATTATTTCATAGCCAAACTAACTAGTAGTGGGGGGCTTCCTGAAAATAACTCCTTTGTGGTGGATCCACTAGTAGTGTGACTTGGACCTATCAAAATCCTTTGCCTGTTCTATATGCCTCGATCACCTGGTGTTTCTATGGTGCCTTGACCACTACTAGTACTACTACCCATACCATCACTACCAAAGGCAGTGCCAATTGTACTAAGCTCTCCACCATGGGCATGTCCTAGTTGTGATTGTGTCTGACCATAAGATTGAGGATGAGGATTTGAAGCTCTAACAAATTGACTTGTATGCCATAGGTCTACTTTTTCACCTCCAAGCCCAAGGCCAAATTTATCAATTACTTTTCTATGCTCTACATCTATTACCATCCAAGGGCCTTGTCTTTGGGATCCCAAAGGACCACCTTCATAACCCATTTTTTCCAATATGGTTGCTCCAATAGTATATGATTCTTTCGTGGCCTCACTTAAAACAAGTTTGAAATTGACATGGCTTTCTTCTTCCCTATCATCATTAGATTCATGATCACTTTCTTTATCTTCTTGTTCATCTGGATAATCTATATTCCACAATTTGCTAAACTCACTATCTTCTTCATTATCTCCATACTCTGCAAGAGCTCTTGGATCACCTAGCTCCTTCCTCATAGACCAAATTTTTTTTCTATAACTTCCTTCTCTAGAGAATTTGGAATTTTTACTCTACTATATGGTTTAGCACTTTTTTGATAAAAATTGTTGTGATTGTCTTTTGATGCAATGCCATAATTTCTGCTAACAATTGTTCAAAAGAAATACCATTCTCAGCAGCACTTTTCTCCATTGCAATTTTGACCTGATCCCAAGAATCCTTGTTTCTCAAGTTTTCAAGCAAGGGTTTACTTTGATGTTGAATTCTACTTGCAACATTCTTATTGAGCACAATCATTGATTTAATGGTGTCACATGGATCATACTGCTAGTGATAGATAGCATCAAAATCAAAAAAAATCAAAAGATCATGTGCCACACTAAATGCTTTTCTCTCGAATGCAATCCCTCCACATGAAAAATTTAAAGAAGGAAATAAGGTTTGCTTCCCCTGACTGGTAAAGTGTAGTTCATTAGTACTTTGCAACTGCCTTACATATTCCAAAGCAGAAACCCTTTCTATTAGATGTATTGGAAGTTTGTATGGTTGTACTCTCGATCCATAAAATCTTAGCACAATATATTCTTCCATTAAGTACCAATCAACCAATTGTATTTATTTTCCTAGTTGAATGTAGTTTCTACATGACATAGGAAATCTAGGCATTGGATTATTTGTAATTGCTTGATGCAATGGAGCCAAAAATTAGTCTACAAAATTATTGTAGTTAGTTCGAGAATCATGCAACCTTATAATAGTGGTCCATTCATTTATTGGATCCATTTTATTTTTATCAGGATTACTATTACTATAGGGTTGAATCTGAAGCTTGTTGGTCTGAAAAATTTCTCTAAATTTGAATCGAAAAAGATAGCACAAGTAGATCAACTTTGAACCTAAATTTCTTGTTGGAACCTCATTTAATCATTAAAAATTGTTTATAAATGGATTCTACAATGTCCTCAATAAAATTATATTTGACATGTGGAACACCATAATGGATATTATACACCATTTCAAGGAGGCATGCACCCACTTCCAAATTGCTATCCAATATGAGGAAAAATCCTAGCATGGAAATAGTATCATGAACCCATGGTCTAAAAATATCCAAATCATAAGAAGGCTTATGATCACCTTTAAATTTGTTTCTATCCTGAACTATTCTATTTAAGAAAGATTTTTTCTCCATTTCATCCATTGCATCATAATCACTAACAAGCTTTTCTAGGTCAATGTGGGCATTTCCAAATTCTTCGCTTGTAAACCCCAACACTTTTCCAAGTTCTTCTGCATTACTGGATAAAAATTCTTCTTTTCTAGATCTTTATTACAATTTCTCTTTTGTTATCATCATAATTTTGGGCACAGACCATGATAAATTCTAGGCAAGGGAAAACCTCATGTAACATCATGCGCCCTAATCCAGTTACCCACGGTGCACTGATACTTTTAACTTGCATTTTCTTTGAGGCCTTATTCTCATATGAAAATATAATTTTTGAGGTACACCTACCATAGTTTTTTGGATCATAAATGTCATAGTATTCATCAATGAAACCTCGGGTTTTAAGCAATCTTGCATAATGTATTTTTTTATCTGACATTGCTCTAGTGGTACTACTGGTGGACATGCTTATACAATGTGAAATTGTGAATTCCCTATTAATCCTCCTTAATTTTTCTTAATTATTAAGTCTCTTAACCCTAAACCCAAACTTCAAAGTTTAACAAAATAAGATTTTAAGAAATTTCAAACGATGAAACATAGCTGCAAGAATTCTTTCACTTACCCGAATTTGATTAGAATTGAAAAGATTAATGTTGATAGTCGTGGAAATTGGGTTACTAGAATGGATTTGTTGGAAGTGGAACTGTGGAACCTAGAATAGGGTGGTGCACTGAAATGAGAAAAGTGAAGACTGAAATATCCCCGTGTGTTGACCCTCTCACTTAAAAATAAAATCACTTAGCAGTATAAACTGAAAGTGCTTTTTTTTTAACATTAAAGTGAATGAAACCAAAACGTCTATGTGTTGCTTCTAGACTACATAGTACACAATTAGTACATGGTTTTCGCTAACAACATTTAAAATTAAAACAAGCCATTTAGTCCCGCATTGACAACAAATTCTAAACCATTGATCTTTGTAAATCTAATGGTTATAGGGTGATTCTAGAGGTTTAAGTTTGCAACCCTAGAGCTCTGTACATTTCATTCTGGAATGCAAATACAACCATACATCAGGTGTTCATCGAATGGTTGAGTAATTTATGATATAAATAATAAACATGTGTTTTAAATTTTTTTAACCATTAATGCGCTCGAATTGACATCAAGGCCTTTATAAAATGAATTACAATTTCACATTAATAGCACAACCATTAATAGCACAATAACACTTAACGTTGCAAAGGACTTAATAAAAGGAATTATAATGTCACATTAATAGCACAACCATTAATAACACAGTAACACTTAACGTTGCAAATGACTTAATAAAATGAATTATAGTGTCACATTAATAGCACAACCATTTATTTTATTACAACTGAATTACAATGTCACATTATTACATAGTACAAATGCAAATCTAAGCACAAGTGCCAAGCTTCTACTGGACTGCTAGTGAAAACATAAATGTAATACATTTGTGTCTGAAAATAAATGGGACTTTTTGGGTCAACCATGTGCTTTGAAAATAAACGCATGGGACTTCTAGGATCAGCCATGGTGTCTGAAAATAAATACATGGGGAAAGGTGGGCCAATCAAACCGGGGAAATAGGAGTTGTGAAGATACAAAATGTACTTCTCCCCTTTGAAAATTAGAGTCATGCAAAAGATGAGGGGTTGTAAAATTGCTCCCATCTTCTACTTGTAGCTTCCATGCACTAGGAGAGCACTTATCTCCATTAGAGCTCCTCGTCCTGGCTCAAAACCTGTCTAAGAAGTTAGGTGAACCAAATCAACTTCTTTCCAATTCCACCTATTCTAAACTTGAAGGAAACTGGTCTTTTACTCTATAACTACATAACTGTAGACAGGAGAATTTAGAGTATCCCCAATAATGCCACATCATCCTCTTCCTAAATCCTTATTAACCCTACAAAATGAAAACCCTTATGACAATTCAAACATTGCACTCGTTAGTAAATCCTTTAGCCTTCAACAAATGATTTCAATTTTTAGTTGTGCTCACTATCCTTATTTATGGGCCAACAGTGTTGCCAATAGTGCCACTACCAACTTGGTCCTTGTGTACACCTCACATGTGCCATGTGTGAGGTTAGGTATCATCATGATTCATAATCATGATTCATGCAAACCAAAAACCCAACTTAAATTTTAATCGATCTGTGTAACTTAAGCCTTACATTTATTTAAATGTTTAATTTGATTGATGTCTAGACTCTAACAACCTCGCTACATGCAAAATGTACCTCAAGCTGATAATCTGTCAATTTTCAAAATCTCCAATGCCACTCAAATGATATGAAACCATTACAAATCTTGTTTCACTAGCCATTTAGTCTTGCATTGGCAGCAAATTCTAAATCATTGATCATTATAACTCTAATGGTTAAAGGGTAATTCTATTGGTTTAAGTTCACAAGACTAGCACTCTGTGCATTTCATTCTGGAATGTAAGTACAACCATACATCAAATGTTCATCGAATGGTTGAGTAATTTATGAATTATGATATAATTAATAAACATGTGTTTTAAAGTTGTTTTAAACTTTAATGTGCTAGGATTGACATCAAGGCCAAGGGGATAGTAACTTAACATTGCAAAGGACTTAATAAAATGAATAATGATACCAGGAACCGGGGAAGAAGGTCAATGAAAAATTAGAAATCAATAACATTTCGGTAAACCCTAACAAGAGTGACAATTGACAATTTTTAGTGTTTATAATGTTTTTTTGTCAATTTGATGGAAACTTTATTTTTTCATTTGTATTGCTTTATGTTTTACTTTTAAATCTACATGCATTTATTTCATAAATAGATAATACTTAATTTCTTAAAGGAAAAAAAACTAATTTGAATAGATTCAGACACTGAACTTATAAAATAACTCTTTACTATAAATTTATAACAAAGATTAACACAACAACACCATTTATTTTATTACAACTGAATTACAATGTCACATTATTACATATATTTTTAAAGATGATTAGTTGTAGAGCAGACAAGCTCCTATTTTTTATAAAGAACATAAGTCACTTTACATAGACATAATTTATTCCAAGTTGTTGCTCATGACAATGGATTACAAATTGATTCCAATTTCCAAGGTTTTGTCGGTGACAACATAATACAAATGTGACACTAAAAATAAATGCATGATTCCAAAGCTTATGCTGGTGAGAATGCAGTACAAATGTGGCACTAAAAATAAATGCAAGGAACTTTCGTGGCCAACCATGTTGGGGAAATGGGAGCTATGAAGATACAAAATGTGCTTATCCCCTTTGAGAACCAAAGTCATGCAAAAGATGAGGGGTAGTAAAATTGCTCCCATATTCTCCCTATACCCTCCATGCATCAGGATAGCACTTATTTCCATCAGAGCTCCTCATCCTGATTCAAAAAATTTCTGAGAAGTTAGGTGAACCAAATCAACTTCTTTCCAATTCCACCCATTTTGAACTTGAAGGAAATTGATCTTTTTCTCTATAACTACATAACTGGAGGCGGGAGAATTTAGAGTATCCCCAATAATACCACAACATCTTCTTCTTGAATCCTTATTAACCCAAAAAAATGAAAACCCTTATGATACTATCCACTATCACTAACCATATTTATGGGCCACCAATGCTGCTACTAGCCTGATTCACACAAACCAAAAAACCAACTTAGCTAATTCATGTATCTTAAGCCTTACATGTACAAATAAAAATTTGATTGACGTCTAGCTACATGCAAACTGTACCTCAATTTGACAAGCTATCAAAATAGCCAAACTCCAATCACCACTACCAGTGCCACTCAAGCAATATAAAATCATTACAAATATTGTTTCTTTAAAGCTATGAGTTATCCAATCAATCACTTTGGATGTTCAAAAGATTAAGAATTTCAATTAAATGAAATTTAATACGTCGAGGCATTGAAAAGAGAGAAATGAGCCTTCATCTTGCCACATGTTTGCATCTAACGATTCTAGTGTTATTCCAAAGGTTTCAATTCACAAGTCTACTGCTTCAGAGATTTACTTATGGAATGCAACTATAGTTGTCCATCAAAAATTCATCAAATGGTCATGGTTATATTTATTTTACTTTACATCCTTTATGTAAAACATTCTTAAGTTTTTAAGCCTTGGTCCTACATTCTTCCTAGGTGGTCCCTCTTTTAAAACAAAATTTATGCACGTGCATATTTCTGCCACTTATGTTCTTCTCTCGATCATCACCAAAATCCAACCCATTAGGTTCATTACCACAATAATGAGCCTTGATCTCGCCACATGTCCGCATCTAATGGTTCTAGTGTAATTTTGGAGGTTTCAATTTTCAAATCTAGTCTTTGAGAGATATACTTCCGGAATGCAACTACAACAATCCATCAAAAATTCATTGAACGGTTGTGGTCCATAATGTTGTGTGGTCGCTAAAACTTGGAACCTTAGAACCAAAGTCTGAAGTTTCGAAGTTTTCAAAACCTCTGACCCACCAACTACAAAGATGACCAAGAAAGACTTGCAACTAAGGTTAGGAAAAGCACCAAAACCTCGACTTTGGTGAATTAGGATAGGAAAGGTGGAAAGGATGATGCATTTATGAATTAAAGATCATGAGCAGATCAGAGCAAGTGGACATCACTAAAGGATCAATGGGTAATTAAGATTGTTATGTGCAGAGTTTGGAAAATTATTACCTCTTATCCCTCGATTATTGAAGTTAATAATAGAGTTTGGAATGGAGAAGAAGGCACACAAAATGTCTAAAAGAGTAGTGGTGGTGGCAATGTAGCTGTAGCAGTTTTCAAATGGAGGCCAACTTCACTTTGCATTTGAGGAGGCAATTAAGCCCATTTTATGGTGAAGCTTCTGACCAAAGATTAATAGGGATGTTTTTATTCACTAATGGGAGGTTGGTACAAAGTGTGCGGATAATTTTGGGGAAATCCTTTGGAAATATGAGGCAAAAAATCTAACACTTCTAGTCTTATTCCATATTTTTCAATTCGCAAGTCTATTGCTCCAGAGATTTACTTCTAGAATGCAACTACAACCATCCATCGACAATTCATTGAACGGTCGTGGTTATATTGATTTGTAATGACACTTCGCCACTGCATTTTTTTTATTAGTTTGATATTATGTTTAATTTTCCAATGATTTTTTTCTTAATCATTTGAAAATAGGTTTAATTTTCCAATGAATTTTATTTTTTATTTTGAAAAAAAGTTTTAATCACCAACAAAATTATTTTTTCTAGTTTGAAAATAGGTTTAATTCACCAATCAAAATATTTTATTGGTTTGAAAATAGATTTTAATTGCCAATGAAAAAATTTTAGTGGTTTTTAAAAAAAATCATTTTTCTAGGATTTTCCACAGACTTCTATCGATTAGAAAAGATTTGCCAATGGAAATTATTATTTTTTTAATGAAAAATGAAAAAATTCACCACTAAAATTAATATTTTTATTGGGAAGTATACAAGATTTTCCAAGATTTTACACCTTCATCGAGGGGGGGTTTCTTAAATTCTTCCTTGATAGGGTGAAACAACTGTTTTACTACTTGCTACTATGTTTGAAATCATTTTTCAAGAGATCATCCATTAAAAACACTTAATTCACATGACTCAAAAACAATAAAATCAGGTAAACTTATTGTTCAGAAGATCATCCAAAAAAAAACACCTAATTCACTGAGTTGAAAATAAGAAAAACCATACAAACTTTCAAAAAGGGTGACCATTTCCAGTTTAGTGCATCAACTTGTTGTTCCAGCACATTTACTTCATTTTCCACCACATAAGCTTTTTTTTTAGTGCATTTAGCTTATATTCTAGCGCATTCATCACATATTTCAGCGCATTTAATTCATAATTTGGCACATTTGCAACCTGTTTTAGAGAATTCATCACATTTTTCAATGCATATTTAAGCCATATTCTGGCACATTTACCTCATTTTCCAGTGCATACACTTCATGTTTTAATGCATCCATCACACCTTTCAATGCATTTAGGTCATGTTCTAGTGCATTTGTCCCATCTTCCAATGCATCTGCTATCTGTTTAGCACATTTACCTGATACTCCAACAAAGAGCTAGGTTGAACATTTGTCAGATAACTTGAACCATATTTAGGGGTAGTCTAGTGCATCTCTAGATTTTTCTAGCGCATTTACAACATCTTCTAGCACATCTAAGGTATATTTTGGTGCATACATTTCCTGTTCTAGCACATCTAGGGGGAAATCTAGTGCATGTAGGCTCTATTTTAGCGCATCTATGCCATATTTTAGTGTATCTACAACCTGGTTTAGCACATCCATCTAATTCACAAACAAAGAGCTAAATTGAATGTATGTTAGATAATTAAAACACGATTTAGGGATCATTTCTAGAACAAAGATTATTCCTCATCACAACATCAATTTAAACTTGAAGAAACTGGCCTTTACAAGTGAATTTTTTTAAACTAAACTTGGATCAAACATCTTAAAGTGCCTAATAATCAAATCTCATCTCTAATTGTTTAGCTGAGTTTCATCATCAAGATCTATCATCCTTCATAAAAAAAAAACATGCTATACATCAAATTTACCTTAGTCTCATCAATAGAATCTATCATTCTATTTGATGTAGGTATCTCATTGGAAATCCTAAATAAAGATCAAATTATAGTAAACCTTTATCACTTGCATGCTCATTTTAACAAGATTCCAAAACAAAAAACTCAAAGAAAAAGAGATTGAAACACAAACCATCATGGTTGAAGGTGAATAAAATCCCCTTCATAGATTTCACCAACCTGAAACGAATGAAATAATGGATGAGGACATTCAACATGCTCAACAAGACCCTAAATTCCACAAGTTCATGGAGAAAATTCTAGAAAAAGATGGAGAAAAAAAAATTTGATGTTAGCCAACCAAGGTATGAAACTACCTAATGAATTTGATATAAACCAATTGAAAGGAGCTCCCAAGAAAATAGAATCTAATTCACGAAACATAGATCGAATGAATGCTTTGACCCAACAAGTGCAAAATATTCAACAAATCCAAGACATGCAAAGAGGAACCACAAAAATATATTTGTTGCAAGATATCTACCCCTATCCCTTTGACAAAAAATTGAACATGATACCATTTCCACCAAACTGTGATCTTCCAAAATATGACAAATACAATGGAAAATTTGATCCTATAGATCATGTAAGAGAATTTCTCACCATGAGCTTGGAATTTTCACATGAAGAGACTTATTTAATGAGATTATTTCCAAGAAGTTTGGGTGGTCAATGCATGGAATGGTTTTCAAAATTCCCACTAGGTATTAGATCATTTGAAGAGTTGGTAAATAAATTCATCACCCAATATTTATACAACATCCAACATGAGATAACCATGAAATATCTTTGCAACACAAAATAGAAAAATGGTGAATCATTTCTTATATTGTTACAAAGATGGAGAAGATTGTTTGCTAGATATGCTCGTCTTATACCTGAAAAAGAAAAGATGGAGATCTTCATTGATAATCATAACTTTGAGATTGTTTATAGGTTGCAATTGCAATGTTCACCCAACTTTGAAAAGATGACTAAAAACAAACTCAAAATTGAGGAAGCCTTGGTCAAAAGAGGGGTACTAAAAATCTATAACGAAGGAAGAAATGCTACTAACTCTTCCAACCATTATAATAGCAATGAGAAATCTAAATTTTGGACAAGAAACAAAAATGGTAGTAATGATGGTGTAGCTAAAACATATAATGCAAAACCAATCTTCAATCTATCAGGAATTACACCCAAAAACAATCAAAATAGCAATCAAAACAATACTAAATATAAACCAGCTCCACCACCATATTGAACACCATCAAATCACAAAAAAATTGCACCTTTGGGGCAGTCACTTGAATCAACATTAAAAGAGCTTCTTGCATCCAAACTGATAACATTACTAGAGGCACGAGATTGGGAACCAAGAGTTAAACCATCATGGTGGAACAATGCATATTACTATGATTTTCATAGAAACAAAGGCCATAAAAAAAATGATTGTATGCAACTAAAACATTTGGTGCAAGATTTGATAAATAGACGTGAAATATCAATAGAAGGACCTCAAACAAATGTTGATCATGGAGCATTTAAAACCCTTTACCCAATTATGAAAAAGGGGAATCATCTTCAACAAACACCAAAGGGAAAAATGTGAACTATGTCTATGATTATACCATCCTGCACATTTTTGCAATTGATGATCAAACCAATGACATTGAAACCAATGACAAGTTACAATACATTGTGGTAGCTGATAATCAAATTAATGACATCACAATTAAGCACAAACAAGACATTGTGGTAGCTGATAATCAAATTAATGACATCACAATTGAGCACAAAAAAGCCATTTTTGTAGTTGATAATCAAATCAATGTCATCAAAATCAATGATAAACAAAACAATCTGCCACTAAATGTGACCACAAGAGTGCAGCCCAAGTTTGTATTGAAAGGAAGTACATCTAAGACACATGTTGCCCCATCAAATCAATACAATATTATGGACCAATTGCAAAAGATCCCAATTTAGATATCCATATTAGAACTTCTCAAAATTTTACCAGCCCATAAGGAAATTCTAGAAAAGGCTTTGGTGGACACCATAGTACCAACCAATTTGGAAGTTTTTCAATTTCAAGCCATGGTGGGACATTTGACTACACCCCATTGTCTATCATTCTCAAAAAACAATGATGCATCCCTCACCTATCCATATAATGTGCCACTCCATATTGAGGTTTTAATCCATAAACATTGGGTCAAACACGTTTTAATAGATGGAAGAGTTGGTCTAAATATTTTCACATTAAAGGTTATGCATGCATTGGGATATTCATAAAATGCCATAGATTCCAGAAGAAAGATCACCATCAAAGCTTATGATGATGAAGAAAGATCCTCTCAAGGATTGATTATATTGCCAATTCGAGTGGGATCAGTTGTAAATTACATACTTTGCCAAGTTTTAGACAAATATTTGACATGCAACATACTCTTGGGTCGACCTTGGATCCATGAAATGCAAGCAGTGCCATCAACATATCATCAATGCTTGAAATTCCCCTACAATGGACAAGAGATCACCATTTTAGTTGATTCCAACAATCCTCCATATTGTAACACTCTCAAGATAGCCTAAGATATTTTTGTTCCACACAAAAAAGAAGCTATAACTTCTAGTTCATCAAGCAATGAAGGAAAACTAAATTCTTTGTCCAATCAGTTTGAGAAAAAGGTTCAGTTGAAATATAAAGGCATTGGTGATTCTACTTCCTCAACTAATGAAATCCAATTAAATTCTTTGTTAAAACAGTTTGAGAAAAAGATCTAGTTGAAATATAAAGGCATGGGTGAATATTATTTTGAGCAATCCTTATGTCTGTCATAGCTATTGCCTTCTCCAAAATCCTATGGACAGCCATCAACATCTAGACAACAATATTCACAACCTATCACACTCTTTGATGGTAAATTTGTAAAAGCAAGCACTCTAGTTGATGAATCTAAAGACAAAGGCATTCTAAATTGGATTTATAAATATGAAGAACAATCCCAAGCAACAACTTCTAGTATACCAACAGCATAATATGGTAAAGGATTCACAATCTTAGAAAAGATGGGATATGACAAAAAAGGTCCTATTAGCAAAAGAAAAGAGTGTATTCTAGAACCAATACAACCTATCACAATCAATCCAAAAGACAAGATAGGGCTAGGATACAAAGAAGAGACAAAAGAAGAAGCCAAGTAGCAGATTTGTGAGTGAATCCTCCAATTGCAAGCTAGTTCTAAAATAGACTCAATGAATATGAATGGGATTCACTATCTGAAGAATCTTGTCAACACAAAGAAATTGATGTGATACAGAGATATGCACCAATATGTATGGAGGGACAAAGTTTAGGGTCTAGAACAATTGAATTTGGATCACTACATATCGATGACTCTAGTGAGGATGATCAGACATCGAGCAAGATAGATCATTCAGAGGAGAGTAACATTATAGACCTTGACATTGCTATCGAACACTTTGAAAACATTTCCATCATGACACTTACCACCTTTGATCTCAACCAATCTAAAGATTTGTTACCTTGAATACACCCTGAACTCATTAACTAGGAACAAACTGAGCTGCTTGATATCCCTATCTTTTTAGATGATCATGTCATTGTCAACTTCCTTTGTTCTGAGAATCCTAAAACAAGTTCCACCAATGAATCTCATAATGGAGCTTCAAAAAAGGGGAGTGCCAAATCTCTTAGCTGCAAAATAATGAATACAAAAAATAATCTAATGGTGAAAACCATGCAATGGCAGTATTAGATCAGGAAAAAGTAAAAAGAAAGAGTGCATCCAATGGTGAAAACCTCTTTGAGGCACTAAAGGATGGGAGATTTGACACTCTTCCTGGAGATTATCGTGAAATATCTTCAGTATTGGTTGATCCTACGCAATCCATAAACATCGATACTACAGAAACAATAAAGACCCTACATCTAGCGGCATCAATGATAGAGCAAGAAAAGCTAGGTTTCACCAAGTTCTTTGAAGAAAGAAAAATCATTTTTTCTTGGTCCTACATTGACATGCCAAGAATAGATATGGATCTAATAATGCATCATTTATCTCTACCACCTAGAGTGAAGCTAATAAAGAAGAAATTAATAAAAATGCATCTGCACATCACCCTAATCATGAAAGAAGAATTAAAAAAACTATTAGATGCAAGATTCATCCAACCAATTGACTATGCAGAATGGATTTCAAACATTGTACTAGTTTTCAAACTAGAAAACAACATCAAAAAATGCTTAGATTTTAGGGATCTTAACAAGGCTTGTCCAAAGGATGACTTTCCTTTGCCCAATATAGACATCATCATGGATTTAATAGCTAGATATGCTATGTTATCACTCATGGATGGTTTTTTAGGCTATAATCAGATAAAAAATGCACTAGAAGATCAAGACAAAACAACCTTCACATTCCCATGGGGTAAATTTTGTTGGATCATGCCTTTTGGATTAAAGAATGTTGGAGCCACCTATCAACGTGCAATGACAACAATATTTCATGACATGATGCACACATTCATGGAATACTATGTGGATGGCCTACTAGAAAAATCATTCACCAGGGAAGGACATTTGGAAATCTTGGATAAAATCTTCATCTGGATGGAAAAGTTCAATGTGTGTTTAAATCCAAAGAAGTGTGTATTTAGAGTAACATCACCAAAACTCTTAGGATACATAGTCTTAGCTAAAGGAATCAAATTATATCCAACAAAAGTTAAAGAAATCATGGAAATGCCACCTCCTAAGAACATTATCCAACTAAGATCTCTACAAGGAAGATTCCAATCCATCAAAAGATTCATTGTACAACTGGTGGAAAAAAGTCATCCTTTTACTCATTTTCTACACAAAAATGTTTCTTTCAAATGGGATGAAAAATGTGAAGTTTCCTTTAATCAATTGAAACAATATATGATGAATCCACCTATCTTGGTACCACCAATAGAGGGAAAACCACTTTTACTCTACATAGCAACTATTGAGGTATCTTTAGGAGCTTTTCTAGCACAAGAAGACTCTATAGGAAAAGAAAGGGTGATCTACTACATCAGTAGAACACTAAATGGCTATGAACTTAACTATACATTCATTGAAAAAGCTTGTTTAGTAGTGGTGTTTGCTACTCAACAATTTTGACACTACATGTTAATGCATACCATCAAACTGATATCCAAGATAGATCCATTAAAATATCTACTCAGCAAATCCAATTTAATAGGAAGAATAGCAAAATGGGTAATGATATTGAGTGAATTTTACATTCAATACGTGGATAGAAGAGAAATCAAGGGCCAAGTGATAGAATACTAGTTAGTTGAAGCACCATTGCAAGATGACCATCCTATGCACATTGAATTCCCAGATGCAGATGTCCTCACAGTGACAACACAACAATGGTTATTATACTTTGATGGATCTTACACTCAACATGGATCAGGTGCTAGAATCCTATTTATTACTCCTCAAGGATACACTATCCCAAAATCCTACAAGTTGATGTTCCCTTACACTAACAACATGACCAAATACAAAGCACTAATCATTGGTATCAAGGTAGTAGTGGAATAGAAAATCAAAGAGTTAAAGGTTTATGGAGATTCTCAATTAGTCATAAATTAGGTTAATAATGACTATTAGACAAAAGATGACAAGTTGATGCCATATAAGAGAATGGTAGATGACTTCAAGAAGTACTTTGTTGAAAGTTTGAACAAATTCCAAGAGTGGGCAACTAAGCTACAGATTCCATGGCAATAATTGCTTCTCTTCTACAGATACTAGAAAAATTAATTCGTTATGAAATCATGGTGGAACAATTGTTTAATCCCGCATATGAAAATCTCGAATCCCAAGTCATGTACCATCTAGTTGAGGCTGATTCTTCAATCTATGGGAAGATTTATACCTATCTAAGAGACAATACCCTTCCACTTGATCTATCCTGAAACCAAAAATGCAACTTTATCCATTAAACAGCTCAACACACCCTAATAGTTGATACACTTTATCAAAGAGGTCTTGATGGTACTCTCCTTCGTTGTCTTGAATGTAACGAATTTGAAACTGCTTTACGAGAAGTTAATGAAGGTATTTGTGATACTCATTAAAGTGGTCTTACTCTAGCTAAGAAACTCCTATGCTTGGTGTATTATTGGATGAACATGGAGAAAGAATCTTTTCAATTTTCCAAGAAGTGCAAGAAGTGTCAAGTCCATGGAAATCGCATACATACACTGGCATAGGAGTTACAACCATTCACATCAACCTAGCCTTTCTTCAATGGGGACTTGATCTTGTGGGTATGATTCATCCATCTTCCTCTAATGGACATAAATTCATAATCACAGCCACCAATTATTTCACAAAGTGGATTGAATTTGTCTCGTTAACCACCATCATTGGTAAAAAAATTGCCTCTTTCATCTTGAACTACATTATCTATTGGTATGGGATCCCTAGCTCCATTATCACTGATAATGGTAGACCCTTCAAAAACCAGGATGTACAAGAACTTCATAAAAATATTCAACACCAATTTTCAACACCATATTACCCTCAAGGGAATGGCCAAGCAGAAGCCTCAAACAAGACCATTTTAAAAATATTGAAGAAATTTTTCAACGATGCTGGACGTGACTGGCACATTCAACTAAACCCTTCTTTGTGGGAATACCATACTAGCATTTGTACCCCTACAAGAGCCACACCATATGCCCTTGTGTATGGATCAAAAGCCATTTTACCTATTGAGGTTGAGTTACCTTCACTTTGAGTATCATTGAAGGGAATCATTTCAGAGGAAGATTATCAGGTATTCAAACTAAAAGAGTTGGAATTGTTAGATAAATGTTGTCAGCATGTTGTTGATCATCTGAAAGCTTATCAACAAAGAATTTCAAGGAGATATAATCACAAATTAATACCAAGAACATTTTAGGTTGGCACCTTGGTCCTAAAAAAGAATCCTCGTAATCAACAAGATCAGGAAAAGAAGGGAAAATTTGAACCTAATTGGATAGGTCCTTTTATCATTGTATCAGTCTATGGATCTGGAGCATATCAATTATCTACACCTGAGGGGGACCTGTTTCAAGAACCTATCAACATCCTTCATCTCAAGAATTTTTATACCTAACTCATCCAGTGCACAGTTGAAAATCAGAAAAGATCAAAAATACAAAAAAATAGAAAAGTCAAAAATACAAAAAATTCAAAAAGATGAAAAATACAAAAGAAAAAAGAGAAAATATAAAAAAATGTGAAAAAAAATATATTATCTTGATGAAAACCTGGCAAACAAGCATCTTGATGACAACAAAAAAATCATAAAATCAACAAAAGTGTAATAAAAACAAGTAGTGAAAACCTGGCAACAGACGCTATTTGTGATAGATTAGCTTTTCCATCTATTGGAGCATGTGTCAATCGTCCACTTTTTTCCATCACTATGCCTAATCATCAAAAGAAGAACCTCATGTACATAACTGGGCATCAAGATCGTGTCTCATCTTTTATTGGTTATCATTGTACAAATTCACAATAAATGGTTGGTTTCTCATTGGGGGCAATCTACTTTGAGCTTAAAACAATAGACAAACAACAGTAAGACAACATAGCAAACACAATGATCACAACAAAAATCAACATTGAACATCAATCACAATTTTCAAAAATAAACCATCCAAATCAACAGCAAGATCAATAAACCAAAACAAATCTAATTGGATTATGTCTTTTGAAGCATGGTTTAATCACTTTGGCATGAATGTTCAACTGTTGTATCTTGATTTTTGGTATCAGTTATCTAGAGCAACTCAAGGATGTCATGGACTAGAGAAGCTAGGATGGAGTATGATTTTCCTTTTTCTATTGTCTATGAATTTATCATTACTACTATGCAAATTTTTCATGGGACTTGATCTACAAATTATCATTGATGGCATCCCGAATTTGCATAGAAAAAGGATTAACTCTTGTCTATTTTATGCAAGCAATACTCAGGTCATCTTGGTCCAATTATTCCTAGATGCTTGTATTACCTTGCAATATCAAAAACCAATGGAAGTTTTACTTAGGTCATCATGGTCTAATTATTCCATCGATGTTTGTATTAATTTTCAACATATTAAAATATCAATGATGATACCAAGCATGATAAATCAGCTGACATAATGACAAAATTACATATTTAGATTTGCAAAGTTAAGATTTATTGTATCCATATTACTTTTGCATTAGTATTTTAGATTTTCCAAGGCTGGTAAATTTCAAAATGATTCTATCTCTCTTATTAAAATATTGATTACATTTGACATTAACAAAAACAAGATCATTCACATATAGTTGCATAGTCATTATCATATCATACATTAGAAAGCATTATCATTGATCATCTATCCATGCATTAGATCATATATTTATATTAGAAAAATACAAAAAATAAAATGCATTACATCTTAAGCTACATGATCACATCCATCTCATACATTATAAAACATCATCCATAAAGCATATATAGCATCATAATCCATGCATCATCATTTCATTATTGCATCCATACACAACCATGGCCTAATCATATAGACATCACATAGCATATAGAACATAAATTAAATGTATTCATCATAAGCATCCATCACACAAGAATATAGACAACATATCAATAAATAGTATCCACTACATCTCATATAACCTCAAAATAATAAATGTCAAGTGTACAATGATATCAAAGTATGGAGAGGTACATCATCAAAATGAAAGAATATCATAATGTCTCTAACTGAACAAGTTTCAATACATCAAATGTCAACACAAGAGCTATGTGATGCTCCCCCCATACACTTCCAACGTCACTGACCCTCCTGCTACACCACCAAATGGACCTTCACCTAGATCTCTGGGAGGTGGCCCAATTGATGAGCCTAGTTTTTGGTCTAATTTTGGGTAGAATCTATAGTTTATTTTTTGGTAGATGTCATGGAATTTAATGTTAAATATTGGTATTTGCATAATGTTTCCCTCAAACCATCGACATTGGACTTAATCCTATCTCTGCAAGCTTTAATGAAATTTGGCATAATATGTGGATTATCTATATTGATTTTGCATGTGGTTAATGAATGTCCCTTAAATTTGGTTATAGATGTGCAGTTATTTTGCGTACTGACCTTGTCATGCAGATTTAATACACCAAGTTGAGGAAGACACTGCCAACTAGGCATGCACCATAACATCTAGTTGAGGAATCACTCCAATTCAAAGGCAGCCGATAGTAGAAGATTCTTCATGCAACTGAACGTAACCACCTTGTAGTGGAATTTAATGATCAAGCATGCATGGGCATTATTTTTGTGCTAGATCTGCATTTGGACCTACATGTTTGACCAAATTCTATGTATGTGTAACCACCATCACTCCACTTTCCCTATTTTCCCTAAATGGCATCCTCCTAGTTATGGAGTTGACTGACACGTTTAGTTGATTAGTATAAATAATGATTTTATGCTCCTTCTTTGGAGGTTGTACAATTTGATATTGTACTCTCATTCTCCAATTTTCAGTAATATAGATACATTACTCTCTTGTATGCATGATTCACAATGAATAAAATAAAGTTCTGAGTTCGAGTATTTTAGTTTCTTTAGTTTTAGAGGATACTTATCCAAGGGGGCCCACTTGGTGAGTAATTTTTCTTCTTAGTTTAGCATTAGTTTAGTATTATTTGTTGTTTAGTACTTAGTTAGAAATAAGGCATTGACTATACCTGCAGCCACTAGAATTTCCTTCTATGACTATACTTATAGCCAAAGCAAGCAAAGTAGTTTCCTATCTATTGCTCATATTTTCATTCCTATTATGCATTTCCACTTTGCATAGTCATTGATTGATGTTCAACATTTGTTTCATTCCTTTTCAATAAATTTACATTTAGTATTGTGTGTTCCTTAGCTATAGAATAGAATGGCTACTTTTAGTTCCTAGTGCACATACTGTATTGACCCATTTCAAGTTCATGTCCCTGGGTTGACAAGTTAAATGCCCCTTCATGATGGTTGAAATGGCTATTCAGGTTAGATGTCCAATCTTTGAATCATGTCTATAAAGGATTAGTTATTGAGATCATTGTAGGAGGCCAACACCAGTCACACCCCTGCTCGTGGTTCGTGAATGACTCTAACTTTATCTGGCAATGACCAATTATGCATAGCTAGGGGCACGCCACTCTGGAGGAACTGCCTCATAATATCGTAACCTATAGTACTCCACCTCTCTGGCTAAATGTCGTACCTCTCTGAGCATATCCCCTGTAGTGGTCCCCTCAGGTACTCTCTATAACCTCTCAACTAAGGCCTCTTCCTGCTCACATCTCTACCTCATGGTATCTCTCTGTTGTTAGAGAGGTAACCTGCGCCTGTTCCTAAGATAACTATCCCTATAAGATCTACACCTATGCCTATAAGGCATCTATCTATGACTATTGATAATGGAAGGGCACGCGAATTTGAATCTGTGATGGCCCTATCTACTGCTATCCTAAAGGCACTATAGATCTCCTCCTCTGAGACACTTTGACATCCAGTATCAGTCTATCACTTGCATCTCTCCCATCCCCACCATCTCCCCCATCCCTGCCATCTCCATCATCTCCATCCCCTCCATCCCTACCATCTCCCTCCTCCTCATCTCCATCTCCCCCATCCCTCCTCCATCTACGTGCATGCGGTGGTGCCCTATCATCATCATCCAATGTTGGTACTGGCTCATCTGGATGGGATATCCTCAAGAAAGGATGTGTAAAGAAATACTACACATAATCATCTATCATCAAAGCATATGTGAGCTTTGGACAGTAATCACATATATGTGGTTGTAACCCAAAATACTCCTAACAAGCTGCATCATAGGATAGCATGGGTCCCCACTCTGGAATATCCTATCATCTTCGCACATATAATGCCACTCCATGGGGCATAACATGAAATTTTCCATACTGGCGAAGCACTCTCATAAGTAGGAATATCTTGATCACAAACAATTCCCAACCAATCAAGTACCTCAAAGTGAAAATATATGGCATTTGAATGTCATCCTTTAGCCACTGCTTGTAATCCATGTATGGTCTCCATGTGACTATTTTGACATCATCGAGAACTCGCTGCCAATACTCCAATTTTCCCAGCTTGTGTTGAACATTTGGACTTGTGTATCCAAAGGCATATTTCCTACCAACTAGACAATCTCTATCCACCATATGTTGAGTAATAGCTATATGCTCCCAAGACCAAATCTGCAACAATGTCACCCCAACTAATAGACTCACGGCTCCAAGGTAAACTACCTTATGTAAATCATGATACAAATGAGCCAACATGTAGGAACCCCATCCATATTTGATCCCCTATGTAATCATGCTCTCTAATATCTGACCCCAACCAATAGACAGTCCCTTTGACCTATGGTCAAGACATAGAAAACCTCCAATGAAACTAGCTAGAACACAAGGTAATGGCTGATATGAAGCAACCATCTCCTACCATGGGATCTCATACCCGCTAATCTCATCATCATGCAAAATCCTCCTCAGTGCATCAGTCCCTCCCTACTCTGTGTGGTCATAAACAACTAGCTCACCAACAACGGGAATCCCCAAGATACAATATACATCCTCTGGAGTAACTGTCATCTCACCAGTAGCCAAATGGAAAGTGTTGTGGTCACTATGCTACCTCTCAACTAAAGTAGTAAAAATTCCCCTGTTGATCCTATACTGGGGCATATAAATCAAAAAATTCAAACCACATCGCCTAATCAAATCCAAATCCACCTACACCAGATGCAAAATCATGTCCTAGCTCTTTAGGAAGCACTCCCGAGACTAAAGAACTCTAAAATCCTCCTATAATCATGGCATATCAAAAATAAACATTTTATCAATCAATCTAGTTAGCTCTAATGATATTTTGATCAAATCTCATTGAGCGTCTATCATTGACTCTCACCTATCATGAGGTCAATCATCACTTATCCTATCATTGACTCTCACCTATCATGAGATCAATCATCAAACATCATCAAACATTATCAAAACAACAGTTGGCGCGATCATCAAACACCCAAAACAAGGAGAACAATCAACATTTCATACATTTTGGTATCAATGTGCTAGAATAGAGCTTCTATGTGCTAGAAAACTAGATCTGCTAGAAAATTCCATCTATGCATTGAAACAGGGTGTGTATGCGCTAAAACCCTAAATGCACTAAAACAGTCAATAAATGTGTTATTTTATGACATCTATGCATCAAATCACTACATGCACTAAAAAATTATATGGATGTGCTGAAAAACTTAATCTATGCACTAAAAATCCTAATGCGCTAAATCATTCTATCAATGTGCTAAAAAATGGAATCTATGCACTAAATCACCCTATGCACTAAAACAGTAACCCGATGTGCTAAATTGGGTTCTCTATGCACTAAACCACATTTCACCAAATTTTAAAACATAAAAACATGGGAAAAACAATATTCAAATTTCATGAAGCGGTTTCTCAGGGTGAGTACCAGAGGTCCATACCCAGCTAGGCGGTTGTGACATCAAACTCACTCAAATTGGTGAGTGTGGTAGGGGATCACCATTTTTCTCCAATCTCTCAATCATCTCAAATATCCAATGAAAGTGAATTCAAATGAGCTCACTTTTTCATCTTTTTACCATTTAAAGGGGGTAATTAAGTGGGATTTAAGTGAGATTTTTTTTTCCAAAGGGCATCAATTAATCAAATGGCAGGGTCATTCTCCATTATCGAGAGATAAATTGTCGCAACATCATAAAATTTGAAAATCATCAGAAAATATTAAAATTTTCAAAAATCTTACAAATCCTAAACATTCAAAATTTCCAAATTTATCTCTTGAGGGGGCATACTTGCATCATCACTCAAAAATCAATGTCTAGGGGATGTCGAAAATTTTATCAACACTAGCAAATTTTTCTTTGAAGCAATACATCACAAACACATCACTTCAAAGAGGGGAAAAATGTATACACTTAAATTTGGTTTGGAGAAATTAATTAAATACAAGTTATTTAATTAATAAATCTTTAATTCTTCTACTTATAAATAAATTGACAAATTTAATTATATAGCTCACTTTCTCTAATTCTTTCTATTCTTAAATCATTTTCTTCATGTCTTAATTAAATAAACAACTTTAATTAGTTTATTTTATTTAATTAACTCCCTTTTATTAAATTTGAATTTTATATTTGAATTTAGTCACATTTCTACTAACTTTTCATCTTCCACCTCATCATGTGTCTCATGAAATTAAATATTTTCAATATTTAATATGCAATTTATCTTCAACAAATTCTAACCAATTTTGAGACACTTGGCTTTCACCTCCCTTTGATTCCTCTTCACACTTGGCAATTTGTTCTTCTAAAGGGAACACACTCCTTGATTCTCTTTAACCTCTTCACATTCAACCATCCATCTCTCTAGATCGAATATAGACCATTGAATCCTGCCACATAAGCTTATGCCTTGGAGAAATCTATAAATACACCCTCATTTACAATAATTCATATATAGAGAGCTGGGCATAATTAAACTCTGTAGAATTTTAGAGAGCATTTTCATTCTAGTATTAGCATTATAGCATTAGTATTCTAGTATTTTCATCTTAGCATCATTTAGTTTAACCATGGCACTTGCATTAGTTGCATCTTAATTTCAATAGCTTAATCATATAATTCTATTATCAATATCATAGCAGCATCTTAATCTTTGCACAATCATTTACAACATTTTAGAAATCACGTAATGTACGAAAGATTTATTGCATTTCGAGCATCTCATTCTTCAGGTTGTCATTTGGAAAGTCATTTGCACAAACAATCTGAGAGAAAAATGACTTGAAAAATCCTTGGAGATAGAGGATAGTGAGATGCCATTAGAGAGTTTGTTGTTTTGATTCAATTTGATTATTTTTTGAATTCTCTAAAATAATGTTTCATTGGTGTGTTGTATTACTTGCTTATGCACTCACACTATTCATACAAACAGTTTGTACTAGACCAGATATTGCCCAAGCAGTGGGATTTCTTTCAAGATATATGTCTAATCCTAGTAGATTTCATTGGGATGTAGTTAAAAAGTCTTCATATATTTGCACAGTACCTCAGATTATTCCTTATGTTATCATAGTAATATGATTGAAGATGATATTTCCCTTAATATTCATGGTTATGTGCATTTAGACTGGGCAGGTGATGTTGATAGCAAAAAATCCACTAGTGCTTATGTGTTTACTTTATTTGGTTGTGCAATTAGTTGGATGAGTAAGCGATAGGTTGTGGTTGCTTTTTCCACTACTGGAGCGGAGTATATGGCATCTACTCATGATTGTAAAGAAGCCATTTGTATTAAGATACTATGTTTAGATATTGGAATAAAACAAGGTGCGATGACAAATTATTATGATAGTCAGAGTGCGATATGTCTAGCTAAGAAATTGACATTTCATGCCAGGACCAAGCACATTTAATGTATAGTATCATTTTGTTAGAGATATGGTCAAATATGGTGGGGTGAATCTGGTTAAGGTAGAGACTTTGATGAATGTTTTTGATTCTTTAACTAATCTTGTGAGCACAGAGAAGTTCAAATGGTGTTCAGATACTATGGGCCTTTCGACCCCTAGCAATTAAAGAGATGATGTTTACACCTTCATATTGCTCTTGCAAGGTGGTCGACAAGTGGGAAAATGCGTTTCAACCTTACAATTATATGTGATTTATTATTGATAATATGTATATATATTTATATATATGTTTCCTAGTTACACTGATAGGTGTATACGATGGCAACATAGAGTGAAATGTGAGCATGTTAAATTTTTCAAGAAACTTCTAGAATGGACGATATACATTAAATAAAAGATATATTGTAAATTTGGACCATTCATTATTAGGTTTTAGATCTAATGGAAAATATTTTTTTGGCCTATGTTTCCCTAGAATGTAACTCTATTTTATGAGGGCATTGTACTATGGCTGCGGTACAGAGAGACGGTGATGTACTCTAAGAGTTTGATAGTGGTCATGATGTCTCTTAATCTCTGAGTGGTGATACTCCTGTGAGGCTTTCTCTGCAAGTATATTGTGATCTTTGTGATTGTTGAATAATATATTGGGTGGATTTTGGAGTGTGGGGTTTTTCTCTCAAAAGGGGTTTCCCCACATAAATCATTGTGTCATGGTATGCATGATATTTGTGTTTATTTTAGTTTATGTTTCTATAACTATTAAAGATCTGTAAAAGTTTTATATTATTCTCCTTTCAATATTAGTGTAGGAATTTGTTCCGCTACCTTAGCTTCCTTACAAATAGGACCATTAGGTGCATGTTTAAGTATGTCTTTTTTTTAGAAAGCAATATCAAGAGGCATTTTGGTTGAGCCCTTACGAGGTTTAGCTTCAATAAATGCCATGAGTTTAACCATTTTGTCTACATTTTCATCTCTCATATTTTCATCATTTGTGTCAACATTCATCACATCATTCTTTGTTTCACTAGCTTTAACAAATGAAATAGTATGTTTCAACATGGGATTTGTAAAGATTTGTAAATTTTGGTTAGGAGAAGCTACATATTTATTACCTTGATCATTCACACCTCAAATTAGAAGATGATTAGAATCAATGAGGTCTTGCACAAGATGTTTAAGAATCTTACAATATTTTGTATCATGTCCATTTTTTTGGTGATAATGGAAATAAGAGTTTGGTCTATACCCTACAACTAGTGGTTTTTTAGGATCAAGAGCTCTTACAAGAGGTAGAGAAAGCATATTCTTTTCTACGAGCTGCAACATGATATTGTGAAGGGTATCGGGTAGGGGAGTAAATTTTCTATTCCTATCTACAAAGGAATATGAATTTGTTGTCTTTATGGCAGCCACATGGTTAACAACTTGTGTATTTGGTTGAGGGGAATTAAGTTGTAAAAATCCCCTATTTTTTTCTTTTAAGATTGGTAACTATTTTGAGGTGCACATTCAGATTTTTTGGGATGGCTAGGAGGATTTTTCACATCACAGACATATGTTGAATTCTAATAATCATGAAGGGTTGTGCATAAGTTTTTAAAGGATGGAAATATCAACATCTCAATTTTGGTTTGGATTTTACTTTGTAAATTGGTAATAAACATTCATTGAAGGTCAAAATTAGGATTCTTAATGTTTATTTGGAAATAAAGTGTTAGGTATCTTGCTATGAAATCAGTCACTTTCTCATCATCCTTTTTCTTACATGTCATGAAATTAGCTAGGGTCATCTTGGGACCCATGTGAATGTGGAAGTGTTGTAAAAGTCATTGACAAGATCATTGAATGAACTAATTAAATTATTTTGTAAGGAAGAAAACCACTCTAAAGAAGTATCCTTTAAATATCTAGGGAAGATTTTAGCCAAGATCTTATCCTCAAAGATGAAATTGCTACATAGGGTTGTATAAGTAGAAACATGGCTAACAGGATCTTCTTTACCACCATATTTCTCAAATCTAGGAATTTATATACCTTGTGGCATTGGTGTTCTCAATATTGTGCCATAGAAAAAAGGACCCTTTCCTTAGCATGGGATTAATTTGACTTAATGAGGTCTTAATCTAGTGTTGTGAGGCAATTTATGCATCCACATTAGGTCTTGGACCCTTGTAAATTGAATAACATGCTTTTAACGACATCTTGTAAAGGTGTTGTAAAGTGTTGTAAGATACTTTCACACTTTTCTAGACTTAATGAACTTATTTTTGGGTATGTGCAGGATCATCACAGAAAAAACAGGCCCTTAAGTGTTGAAAAAATTAGAAAAATCAGAGTTAGGTAGCTTGACGTAAAAATTTGAATAAGTTATCTATATTATTTCAAAAATATCTAACAATAGAATTTGTAGCAAATTGAATATAGTTTCTAAACTACTAGGTTTATTTAAAAAAATAAAATCTATTTAGTGAGAATTTGAAATTTCAATGCAGTAGCACTTAAATTTTAGGGAAAAAATAAGTAGGTGTTTATTTAACCACCCTAACCACCATAAAATGATAATATTTTTTTATAAAATTTTGGATATAAGTAGAGGACTCATGTCCCAATGTGATGCATATTTTTTTGTAATTTTTTTCCAAGTAAATAATTAATTATGAATTTTTTATTACAACTTTTAAAAAATATTAAAACTTGTATGTCTGACCACCTTAACTTAGTCAAAACTTCATGAAATTCAATTTTTTTTTTTTAATCCTATAGTATGAAGCATAGAATGTGCATGTTTGATTCAAAAATGTGATAACATTTGAAAGCTATAGATTTTTTTCAATCACCTATCAATCGGGACTTTAGTTGTAATTCAAATAGAAAATGAATAATAATTATTTATTAAATTCAAAGTAAAACATAATTTATATTGATGAAAATTTGAGAATCTCCTTTAAAAACCCTTTTTGTTTTATCAATTTTGGGTAAAAAAAGTCATCATCCACATACCCTACACATACCCATCATATCGCCACTTTTTGGCCCATCATGCTCCTACACATACCCTTGAACTCCCCAATTCAACATTATAAAATGTTTTTAATAATATTATCACATCAATTTAAAAGGATTTTCAACTAAGCTTAATGCTAAACTAGTGTTGTAATGTGTCTTGTACATTCACATTGGTTTTTGTGCCTTCCTAGGCTATGTGGACCTCATTTTAGTGTTGTAAAGTGTATTTAATCACACTTTCACATTGAATTTTGTGTCCCAAGAACTATTTGAAATTTACATCATCACTAATAGGCCCCTATTAACCCATATTGTGCATCCCAAGGCATAATTTGATCAAATAACCAACATAGTCATCATATAAGCCTAATTTTCTTACTTCTTGACATTCCAGCTAACAAAAATGGCCCATGTGGGACCCATTTTCCATTATTGGAGAATTAGTCCCATTTAGGTGGGACCTATTTTCCATTAGTGGAGAATGAGTCCAATTTTGAGCCATTTTTGGGGTTTGAGGGGGAAAAATTAGGTTTTAAGTCTAATTTTTCTCCATGTCAGCCTTAGGGATCCAATTAATGGGAAAATAAGGTGAATTTCCTACAAAATTATCTCTCTTAACTCATTTTTACATCTAAATTAACTTAATTCACATATTCATCCACCAATCTTCCATCTCAAGTCAAGCAACTTAAGGTTTTTTCATTGCAAGTCATTAAGAAAGCTTCTAAGGACATTCAAGGGCATATTTTATATGTTATGCAACAAACTTCCAAGATCAACATCATGGAAAGGTAATATATTCCATTATTTCATGCTTCATTCCATTCTTTCATCATTTTCATTTAATTACATAAATGGGGTTTGACCAAGGCAAAGCCCCATGCCCTAACATTCACCATTTCTTCTTCTCTTCTTGTGTGTTTACAGATTTAGGTCCCTTAGAAGCTTGAAAATTGCTAAAGATCAAGTTGAAAGTTTTTTAAATTCCTCTATTCATTCAACAAGTCAAAGAATCAACAAAATCTCATTTTCAGAGTCATAAATCAAAGTTTCGGAAGCGGACACCTGTAGAACATCAAAGTGCATATCAGAAGCTTCAAAATCCACCTTTGAAAAATCAAAAATTCAAAAGTGAACTCATTCACCATGGGTGGAAAATGAGTCCCACCCCAAGGTAATTTTTTAGATTTTTACATTTTTAAATACCCTTTTGTCAAAAATGGGTTCTAGTATAGTTTGGAAAAACTGGGACTGATTCACCCAGAATGGTGAATGAGTCCCTCTAGGCTTGAAAATTAGCATCAGCCACATTTCAAATGTAACTTCTAGTCTTCAACAGAGTTCCAGGTGCACACTTTTGGTCTAATTCATTTATGTTGCATTTTTCCATTCATTTGTAGGTGATTTTGTATTATGGAGTGTGTTTTCCAACAAAACATAATTCTTAGATTTTTCATTCATAATCCATCAATTAGTTCATATAACTACATTTATATCATCTCATTTAGCTTATATAACATCATACATAACATAATTTGAATGAACCCTTAGCATTTTTGGGCCCTATCTCTCTCCTTTTAGGTGAAAAACCCTAGAAGAGCTAGAGAAGTCCATAGGAAACCCAAAAATCTATGGTTCATTTTGGTGAACTTGATTTGTGACTGCTTTATTGACTAATTTGGAGTCCATCATCGTATATCTAGTTTGCATGATTCATTTGCATACTAGGTTTTAAATTTTGCATTCATAAAACAAGCATTTAGGTTGCATTGTTGGCATCTAAATTCATTTCCACTCTCTGAAATTCTACATTTTTCAATCAGGTTTGCATCATAGCATTCAAAAAGCATCAAAATCAGTCAAAAAAAATTTAAAATTCTAAAAAATTTCATATTGGGACTCATTCGCCACTGTAGGCGAATCAATCCCTTTTGACACCTAAAATTGCATTTTATAGAACTCAAAACTCTATTTTTCAGTGTTTTTTTGGTACCTTAACCTATCTATATTAGTTAGTTTCATTTTGGTAGCATACATTTTGTTAAATCTTCCTTCAATTAGCTCATTTCATGCATTGTTTAATTTCACTTTTGCATTCACAACATTTCATTTTTCAAATTGTTGCATTGTGTAAACAAAAAATTAGCTTAATTAAAAACTAAAAAATTCATTTTCTTTTAAGTCATTGCATTGTACTTTATTTCTCTTTTCATCATAGCATGTTTTCTTTTAAAAGATGAGGCTTTGATTTCATTAATAGTGGATTGTATAAGTACAACATTCCCTCATATGAGTTCACTTTTGATTACCACAATGAGGACTTTAAGACACATGATCAAACCATTGGTACAATCCTTAACCTTATATTACCCATTGGTGTGAATGGTAGAGTCAACAATCATAACAATCATACTTGTTCTTCTCCCAATACATCTCCTATTAGTGACGAAGGTGTCTTCGTGAAGGAAGTTACAAGCATTGAGAGTCTTGATTGTCCATTTCCTTATTCCCCTTTGGATGATGATAGATAACAAGATGATGAAAACATAGAACCATTCCTGAATACCACCTCACCTAATCCCCATAACCATGAAAATCAAACTTTTCCATATCCTAATATCCCTCCTCGATGTCAAGAGGATAGGTTGGTATTAGAAGACATCCCTATTAAGAGTCATGAGAATCTTGACACCCCCTTCCCTAATACTCCTCCCCTTTAGGCTGATCTATTTACAAACCAAAGTGATCCTTCTCTTGATGCTTCTCTCACTTGTGATGAAGCTACTTTATACACTTCAAATTTGGATGAACATATTACAATCTCTCTTTAACGAGAATCGGCATTCAACTAACACCTTTTCCTAATCATCCCCCTCTTGACACTCCCATCATTGATCATTCCCCTATTAGTGATGAAGTCATTTTGGAAGAACCTAGCCCTACTTGTCAAGAATATGTCGCTTGTTGTTCTCCTCAAAGCTCTCCTCCTAGGGAGAATATCATGGTGCTAGAAAATGACAACAATAATCATGTCTCTTCCTTAGATAAAATGGTGATTCTCTATTGTCCTTCCTTAGAGATACATCAAACCAAGACCATTGAGGTTATGAATGCACACATGTCCATTCTATCCCCCTCCATCAATGAACCACATACATACCCTGTGGTACATCCAAATAATCCCCTAATTCTTTACCCATGATCACACAAGCAACAAACTCAAAACAAGCCTCAACTCATCCTCGACCCACCTAATAATAATGCATCATAGTAACTAAGTTATAATACCATTGCTCATACATATAACACTCAAAATAATCCACAACCAAATCCAACCCCTTTACATTTACCTATTCCACCTAGTTTTGCTCGTCACACCCCACACACAAAGGAGTATGATCTTGTTGAACAATTAAATAATACTCCTACAAAGATTTCCCTTTGGGATTTACTTCAAAACTCACCAAATTACCACACTATTCTTCAAATATCCTTACAACAAATTGTAGTTCCTCTTAGTACAACTCCAAATGATGTGGTAGCTTTAATCCATAGCATGAATCTCAATATTACTTTCCATCAACATGAGCTACCTCCTTTAGAGTTGTAAAAGCAAAATGAATCTTTCATGATCATAGCTCAATACAAAACAAAAGGCATAAAGATAACTCTTATATACAATGGTTCTTCCCTTAATGTGTGTAGTGTGAGTCTTTTGGATAGGCTTGGCATTCATAGATCCACCATTCGACTTGATTCTCTATCTATTTAGGGATTTGACAATGTCAACAGGAAACCACTCAGGGTAATCACTATGCCTATTACAGTTGAAGTGGCCACCTTAAATACACCAATCCATGTCATTCCTTATGAACTTCCTTACAATCTTATCTTAGGTAGATAGTGGATTCATGCCATGAATGGTGTGCCCTCCACTCTTCATCGCAAAATGAAATACATTTACAACAACAAAGTATACACCATTGATGTTGACCCTGAACCTTATAGTGCCTTACAACTTGACAACACCAAAGAGAACCCCTTGAACATATTAACACCAACCACACAAGTGGAACCTACACAAAAAAATGACAACATTGAACATCACATGACATTATCAGAAGATGATTGGGGTTCCTTGGATTTTGAGCATGACTTCATGGGCAAATACAAAATCATCCACAAAGATTCCAAAAAAGGAAAAGACACAACAATCATGTCAACACCAACTTCGGAAGACCTTTCAAAAGCATCCACCTCAACCACTTTAGACAAAGAAGAAAACTACACAACAACCTTTGATGAACACAATAACAAAAAACCACCCAATCCAAACTTCATGAAAAAGCTTTATGGAAAATGTTATGAGCTTATGAAACAATAGGGATATAGTGGAAAAGGATGTGGTGCTTGAGAACAAGGTATCCACAACCCTATTGACCCTCTCACACAAAAAACAACTCATGGTCTTGGTTATTGTCATGTAATAGAGATCGCCAAAGCTCCACCCAACATCAACAATATCATACAACACCCTTCTAACTCATTCTTAACAACTAGTGGTCTTGAACATCATCCTTCATCCAATATGCAACACATGACTACACCTTCGCTTAATGTCAATGTCATCTCGTAAAATGCTCATGATTTGAATTCGTTAGATTTTATACCTTCCAATAATGGCAAAAATAAAATCTCTCAATCTAGAGACACTTGTGTACGTATGACATGTAATACTAAGCAAGATGTATCTTTAAAACAAACTACAAGACTATCTTCTCCCATTGATCAAGAGGGTATCTTGTTGAGACTCCTCCAAGATCACTTGATCACTCTCCCTCTTAGAACTCACAAAAAATTCTCTTCCAAGACTTCATTTTGTGCATATCATAGAATTCATGGTCACTCCACTAATGAATGTAATTCCTTAAGTCATAAAATACAACACTTTTAGGATTTTGGTATGCTTCCCTATGTGGGTGCATCTAATTCCTCTAATTGTTATTGATTTTTACTCTCGCATACATTTCATCAATCATTTTGGCTTACCTTTGTCCTGCACTAAGTGGGGGAAAGGGGTTCGATAGCCTTGTACTTGTATGTCACTTGTTGTTGCCTCCTTTGGGCTAGTTGTTAACTTTTCATGAATATAGAAGAGAAAGCTTGGGATGTGGATGGCATGCCTTAAGTTGGATCACATATGACATACTACTCTCTTTCATGAAATAGCTTATCGAAAGCATATGACTTGGCATAGGGATTTTTGAGCAAGCTCTCATGTACACTTCTACTTTAAAGCACTTTCTCATAGTATGGGTGCTCGCAACTGTTTTAAAGTGGGGGGCATACATCACCACTCACATTTCATTGCATGATTCCTTTCTTCTTGTGATGCGTTCTTTCCTTGGTGGAGTCAGTGGGCTTGATTTCCTCCAAGAGTGTGATACTTCTTTTGACACATCCTCTCTTGGAAACGTTTAGCACAATGTCCCCTAAGATGAGACCTTGCACGAACAAAGAAAAATCCCTTTGAACATTCCTGACATTATTTTGCATTGACAATGTCTATAAGTATCAAAATCATTTCATTTTCCTTTTTGGCACCTTGTTAAAGTTATCAGTAGGTGTAACTTTAATATGGTTGAGTGGGAAGCCCAACTAGCACCATGACTTTTCCCCATAGCCACCTTTGTGTTTGTGAGTGCATACCAACTAGCATATGTATTTCACCTTTTTTTGTATTTCTCACCCCATGGATAGCTAGAAGTTTCATGGCCCCAGAGTATGTTGTGGCCTTCTCACCCCACAAATGACCTAAAGTTTTATGGACCCAAAATGAGTACATCTTTTCCACCCTGTCTTTCTTTCCATCTTTCCTTTGCATGATTTTGTATCTTGGGGGCTTGACTTAGGATCTTCAATCCTGGGGGCTTCACCACCTCTTTGATCTTTGTCATTCTTTGTCATTTGCATCTACACATGAGGATCTCTCTTGAATGTCTACTTTAGTGTGAGTTTGAAGCAATTTCATCTTCTCGCTAAAGTGGGGACTAAATGTACCGTAGAAAAAAGGACCCTTTGGTTGACATGGGATTAATTGGACTTAATTAAGTCTTAATCTAGTGTTGTGAGGAATTTTATGCATCCACATTAGGTCTTGGACCCTTATAAATCGAATAACATGCTTTTAACGTCTTGTAAAGGTGTTGTAAAGTGTTGTAAGATACTTTCATGCTTTTCTAGACTTAATGAACTATTTATCCCCAATTAAACATTATAAAATGTGTTTAATAAAATTATCACATCAATTTAAAAGGCTTGTGAACTAAACTTAATGTTAAACTAGTGTTGTAATGTGTCTTGCACATTCACATTGGTTTTTGTGCCTTCCTAGGCTATGTGGACCTCATTTTAGTGTTGTAAATTGTATTTAATCACACTTTCAGATTCAATTTTGTGTCCCAAGCCCTATTTGACATTTACATCATCACTAACAGGCCCCTATTAACCCATATTGTGGATCCTTGGGCATAATTTGATCAAATAACTAACATAGTCATCATATAAGCCTAATTTTCTTACTTCTCGGCATTCCAACTAGCAAAAATGGCCCCTATGGGACCCATTTGCCATTAGTGGTGAGTTAGTCCCATCTAGGTGGGACCCATTCACCATTAGTGGTGAATGAGTCCCATTTTGACCCATTTTCAAGGTTTGAGAGGGAAAAAATAGGTTTTAAGTCTAATTTTTCTCCATGTCAGCCTTAGGGATCCAATTAATGGGAAAATAAGGTGAATTTCCTATAAAATTATCTCTTAACTCATTTTTACAACTTTAACTTAATTCACATATTCATCCACCAATCTTCCATCTCAAGTCAAGCAACTTAGGGTTTTGTCATTGCAAGTCATGAAGAAAGCTTCTAAGGACATTCAAGGGAAGATTTTATATGTTATGCTATAGAATTTCAAGATCAACATCATGGCAAGGTAATCTATTCCATTATTGCATGTTTCATTCCATTCTTTCATCATTTTCATTTAATTACATAAATGAGGTTTGACCAGGCAAACCCCCATGCCCTAACATTCACCATTTCTTCTTCTCTTCTTGTGTTTTTACAGATTTAGGTCCCTTATAAACTTGGAAATCATTGAAGATCAAGTTGCAAGGTTTTTAAATTCCTCTCTTCATTCAACAAGTCAAAGAATCAACAAAATCTCATTTTCAGAACCGTAAATCAGAGTTTCGGAAGCGGACACCTATAGAACATCAAAGTGAAGATCGGAAGCTTCGAAATCCACCTTTGAAAATTCAAAAATTCAAAATTGGACTCATTCATCATGGGTGGTGAATGAGTCCCACCCAAAGGTTAGTTTTTGGATTTTTACATTTTTAAATACCCTTTTGTCAGAAACAGGTTCTGGTATAGTTTAGCAAAACTGGGATTGATTCGCCCAGAATGGAAAATGAGTTCCTCCAGGCTTGAAAATAAGCATCAACCACATTTCAAATGTAATTTCCAGTCTTCATCAAAGTTCCAAGTGCACACTTTTGGTCTTATTCATTTTTGTTGCATTTTTCCATTCATTTGTAGGTGATTTTGTATTACAAAATGTGTTTTCCAACATAGCATAATTCCTAGATTTTGCATTCATAATCCATCAATTAGTTCATATAACTACATTTATATCATATAATTTAGCTTATATAACATCATACATAACATAATTTGAATGAACCCTTAGCATTTTTGGGCCCTATCTCTCTCCTTTAAGGTGAAAAACCCTAGAAGAGCTAGAGAAGTCCATAGGAAACCCAAATATCTATGGTTCAAATATCTCCAGGGATAATAAGTTCATTGTAATGTATTGTGAAGGTTGACCATTATTTTGTTCAGTTAGGGTTGTGACTTTTTGTTGAATGGATGAAATGGTTTGCATAAGTGTGTTAAGGATGGCATCATTATTATTAGTGTAAGGTGGAGGGGAATAAGGTGGAGTGGTGTGTGTATACAGAGGGAAAGTGAATTGTAAATTTGTGAAGGAGGATGGTTGAGGAGATATGGTATGTGAATGCACAAAGCTAGAAGGATTTCTTGTGAAAATACGTAAGTGTTGATAGTGCTAGTTGGTTGAATGGTTGTGGTAACTTGAGTACTAGTGTATGTAGGAATGTAAATTGGTATTGTAGGAGGAATGGAAGTTCCACCTTGGCTTTGAGTATACCCCAAGACTTGAGTAGAACTAGTCATGGTAGGGATAGTGTTGTTAACAACATGCACATTAGTTGTAGGAAGGGAAGTCATGGGAAATGAAGTATGCATACTATGATCCATAGGGGGTTGATTATCAACAATATTAGAAAGAGGGTTAGAAAGCCCAAGATCCACGGTGAATGGTGTATCATGAGATGACATGAGTCTCAAACTATGTCTCACAATAGTATTGCTAATAGGACACAAAGTGGTAAATCTCATACAAGTTTCACAAAATTAGTGTACAAACCCAAAATGAAAAGAGACTTAAAATGCAATGAAAGGACCTAAAATGCAATGTGTAAATGTAATTTTTTAGATTCTAAACAAGGTAATTTGTTGATTACACTATGCACAACAATTTGAAAATGAAATCTTGTCAATACAATTTTTAAATTAGACAATGTACTAAATGAACCAAATTAAGCTATTGAAATGATGAAAAATTGTTGGTGCTTTCTTTTGCTTCTAGGGTTTTAGACCTAAAAGTAGAAAGACCAATTTTCCTACATTTCACTCAAGAACAAACCCTTGAGATTTCAATGCAAAGGAGATTGAAATCTGAAAAGGGAAGGTTCTAGGGATTGAATAATGTCTAATGAGGGGTTCACCACCAAGTGTAAACTTGGAAAAGATAATATGCTAGAAAACATAGTGTGATATGCAAACAAATGCTAAATAACTTAAGATTTAGTGAAAAAAATGTAGTACAAAGCTATGAGAGAGGAAGTGTGCACCTAGAAGACTGAAGAAGATAGGATGGAGGTTTGGATCACTAGAAATTTTGTTGTTGAAGGTGACTAGGACTCATACACTAGGCTGGGTGAATCAGTCAAGTTTTCTAGAAAATGCACTAGAACAGGTTTTAGCCAAAAGGGTATCCAGATATGTAAAAATCTTATTCAGGCCCATATAGTGGGACTCATTCGCCAATACTGGAAAATCAGTCCACTTCTTCTTTTTTGGAAATTCTGAAGTGGATTTTGTGCCTCTTACTCTACTTTTCTCTTCCTAACTGGTTTCTGGATCCGAAACTGCAAAATGCCACCTATAGGTCCTCTCCAATCTTCTCCAAGGCTTGATGACAACTTTGACAACTTTTAGGGACTTGAAAACTTTTCTCCAACTTTGCTTCTTGGAAAATATGCAACCTGGCTCTACAAATGACACACAAGAAGAGGGGGAAAATGTTGTGGGGGTTAGTGAATAAGGTTTTTCCTTGGTCAAACCCCTTGTTGGTAATTAAACATTGAAAGAGAATGATGAATGAACAAATAACAATATTGCAACTCACCAAACCCTGGAAATAAGGTGTTGAAAACATTTAAGTAATGGCTCCAATGGACGTAGACTTGGACTCTTGCTTGATGTTTATTGATCTTGAATGCAATGCTTGCTTTGAAACACAAATCCTACATCACAATTGTTAGCTCTAAAACAACATGATGCAAGCAATATTTGACATGATGATTGAAAATTGATGAATACTCTAGAATGCTTAATAATCTACCCTTGAAATTCCTTGAATTCTCTTGTGAATGCTTGAATTCTTGTAAAATTTGCTAGGTGAGAATATGAGTGAAAGAAGCTTGTATTTATACTTAATTATGCAAGAATTCCTGAAATTACAACACTACAAGCTGACATCAGATCTAGGAGAATAAAATACTGCTGGAAATTTGATTTAAATTTGAATTTTGGTCACACATGACTCATTCACCCAAGGTGGTGAATGAGTCCCATCACACATAATGTATGCGACCAAAAATGTAAAATGCCTAGAAATGTGTGAAACTTGCATCGAGGCCAAAAAGACCTAGGTGGGACTCATTTTCCCAAGGTGGTGAATGAGTCCCAGACACTAAATATAGGCCACATAAGCTAGGAATACCTGAATTATGATTGGTTACTAGTTGGTGTCGGGATTATCCTTGAAAAGATGCAATAAATGAGGCTTGTGGATGTAAAATCAGGTCAATTAAAACATAAGAAAGCCAAATTGTTAATGAAAAGCCTAGAGGAATGTGAAATTGTGTTAAAACACTTTATAACACTCTAAATAAGGCCAAATTAATTTTAATTGTGATTAAAATTGTGTTTATTATACTCAATTAATTGACAAAATCCTAGAAAAGTGTGAAAGTATGTTACAACACTTCACAACACTTTTGCAAGGTACCATTAAATGTAATTAGTTCACAAGGGCCCAAAAACCTAATGTGGATGTGTTACCCACATTACAATACTAAATCAAGGCAACATTAAGCCAAAATCCACAAGGAGGACCCCAAACGAGTGCGAAAAATTTCAAAGGATCATTTTTTCAACACTACAACTATATATAATTAAATTGACAAAATAGAAACTCAACATTTGAACTATAATAGAGATCTGCAAATAGAAAACATCTAAAGTATAGAACTAAAGATTTTAATTTCTAGAAATACAGATCAAGACCTAATCAGGGATTCATTCGTCCTATGGTGAATGGGTCCTAGATAAGGTCTTTGAAACTGATTTTTACAAAATTTTAAGTCTTTTCTAGTGGTTTTCAAATTCAAGTTTGTAATAGTAAGTTTCAGTTTGATTTTCTGTAGAATGCAATATGAAATTTAATTGAAAAATGTGACAAAATGATGAGCTAAAAGACCTAGTTTGATATGCAAAAAAAAATTCAGTTTTCAAATGCAATTTAATATGATGTAAATGATATGGAAGATGACTAATTTTTGTATATTTTTTAGATTTAAAGAATGCAAAATAATGCAATCCTAAGACCCTAAATGAGATGTAAATTTGAATGCAAACTAGACACCCTAAATGAGATCTAATTCAACGCAAATAATACAAGATCTAAATCTAGGTTGAAAAGGACTCCAAAATCAAAAAACTAAAATGCTCAAAAATTCAGGTTCACCAAAATGAAACATAAGGAAAGGAGACGAAGGAAACCCAAAATGTAATCAAGATGGTTAACCTCTCTTTCACTAGATATTTCATTCAATTATGCATAAATGAGTATCATAAAACAAACCTAACTAATATACCAGTAAAAAGGAAAGTTTTAAGAGGATAAAATGTTGTGTACCTAATGTAAAAAGTGTTTTTATGAGCCTCATTGAAGACTCATTCGCCCTATGGTGAATTGGTTCTAGCTAGGGTTCTAGAAAATCAATTTATGGGTTCTTTTCTTCAATGTTTGGATTTCCAAATACTATTCGAAGACTATCGAAAACCCAAATATAAATTATGTAGCTTAGTTTATGTATTTTTAAAGAAAGGTGACAACTTTGACAACTTTGCAACTTCAATTGATCTCAACCTAAAACCTACAATCACACATCAAGGGAGAAGAAAAATGTTGTTTTTTTATGGAATAGGGGTTTTCCTTGGTCAAACACTATTTTGGTAATTAAACCTTGTAATGAAACAATGCATAAAAGGAAAGATGAATGAAAAAATATAATGTCACAAGTCACCACACTTTAATTGAAACCTTGGAGTACAAATCAGCAATCTTGCATGAATTCACCTCAAATAATGTAGATCTTGATCACAACACTTGATTAGAAACAATTCTTGAATTGGATCTTCAATGCTACATTAATACCTTAGCTCAACAACATGCATGATGTACCATGCCTTTGACATGATATATTTTCATCTTTGATTGCTTCAATAATCCTTCAATAATCTTCCCTTGAATGCCTTAGAATATCCTCTTGAATGCTCTATAATTATCTTATGAAAGTACTCTTATGATCACTTCAATTTGCAAGGATTGCTTAGATGCAACTATGTGTTCAAATAACCTAATATTTATACATCTTTTATTCTTAATTCCTAGAATTCAAATAACACAAGCCAACATCAAATATTGAATTTTAAATCATTAAAATACCACCAAAATAATATCCTAAGGGGGAGTCCTAGGTCTAAGTGAGGACCATTCGCCATGCGGCAAATGGGTCCTAGCTCACTTAGCTAGGTCACACTTCGGGGATTGTGAAATGTTATGTGGAAATAGGGTCCTAAGACCTAGTGAGGATCCATTCACCAGGTGGAAAATGGGTCCTAGGTCACTAACTTAGGACACACACCTTCAAAAATTAAGTGTTGTGTAATATCATTTATGAATGTTGAGTTTTATCCCTCTGAATCTACAATTAATTAGGTTTGGATTTGAATTAAAGGGGAAAATTAAATTCAAATTAAGTGTATGAGTCCCTCTTAGCTTTCACCTATTTTAAATTCAAATTCTTGGTAGGATTATATTCTCCTACATCTAATGTCATCTTGTAGCATTGTGATTTCTAGAAATTTGGCATAAACAAGTATAAATACAAGGTCTTTTCACATATTTTCTCCCAACAAGTTTACAACTCAACTACCAATTCAAGTGAGAGCATTCAAGAGCATTCAAGAGTGATTATCAAGCATTTTAGAGCATTATTCAAGTATCAAACATCATGTCAAATTTATCATGCATCATGTTTGTTTTTGAGCTAACATTTATGATGTAGGTATCTTATGATTCAAGCAAGCATTCAAGTCAAGATCCACATTCATGCTAGCCATTACTTACAATATTTCAGCCTTTTTTTCAAGGGTTTGGTGAGTTGCAACATTGCATATTTGTTCACTCATCATTCCTTCATTCTATTTCTATTCACTTCAAGGTTTGATTACCAAAACAGAGTTTGACCAAGGAAAACCCCTATCCACTAACAAAACAACATTTTTCCCTCTCTTTGATGTGTGATTTGCAAATCTAGGCTGAAGAGTCCTTGAAGAGAAATATTGGAGAAAAATTTCCAAGTTGTCAAAGTTATCACCTTACTTTCAAGATCACGAAAAGTCATCTATAGAGTAGAATTCAGTGTTTCAAAATCAGAGATTTGAAAGGAGGAAAGTTACAGCAGATCACTAGAGGATTCCAGAGTTTTGGAGAAACCCTGATACTAGGACTTAATTACTACTTGTGGCGTATGATTCCCTGATACACATTTTAAGGCATTTTCTATAGATCTTGATTCAACAATTCCATATTTCAGTTTCAGCCCGAAACCCTAAATTGGGACTAAATTTCCCCTACTGGTATATGAGTCCAAGTGTGCATGAAAAAGTAGTATTTCCAAGATTTTAGACCTTCATTCAAGCTTCTTAATTTTATATCTACAACTCTTTACTTTCTCAGTTTATTGTTCGTATTTGAATTAATTGCTAGGTCATTTATTTAAATCTTTCATATCATTTACAATTCCTAGGTCATTTATTTAAATCTTTCCTTTCCAAACGCTAGCTTGGTGGTGAACCCCTCTTTAGTATTTTATCACACTCTAGGACACCTTATTTCAGATCTATTTCCCTCATTCCATCCTTGGATTGAGATCTATAAGGTTTCCTTGAGTGGAACTTGTAGAAAATCGGTGATTGTATCTCCTAAATCAAAAGATTACGACAACTACTATTTTCTTCACTTCATTTAGGTGAACCCAGCCCTTAGAACACCTTATTTTTTTATTTGGAGTGCATCATATTCCTAAATCTAGCTTACATTAACTTTGCATTAGGTCTTGCATTAGTTGATTTGCATCTAGGGTTTCTAAATCTTGCATTAGTGAAAATGCATATAGGTTACATTTTGCATCTTGCATCATTGAATTTCATTTAAAATCCATAATTTCACTTAGTCTAGACATCATTCAAACTAGAGAACCTAACATTCAATTAGAATTTTTTGAAATTTATGCAAAAACCATAATTTGGGACTCATACACCCCTCTAGGCGATTTAGTCCCAGTACATGTGGTTTTGCCTAATTTCTAGGTATTCTATATTGATTGTTTATCAACATTTGAATCCCTAAAAAACCTTGATTGGGACTCATATGTCGCTCTAGGAAATTTAGTCTCGTTTCAAATCTTAAACTGTATTTTACAGCATTAAAAACTCTATTTCTATGTTTTTGTTTGTTGTTCTTACATTTTTGTTTCAATTTGCAAAAAAATTGTTTTATTCATTTCATTACTTCCAGCTTCATTTGGTTCATTTTACACATTGCTTAACTTCAAAATTGTATTTACAACATTTCATTTTTAGATTGTTACATAGTGTAATCAGCAAGTTACCTTGTTTAGAGTCTTAAACTTTCATTGCATTTCCCAATGGATATGTGCTTTGGTAAGCTTTGGATTTCCTTAAAATTAGTAGTGGATGTGTCAAGTTGTGATTTTGGAAATGATCCTAATGAAATTAAACTCACTCATGCTCACTCAACTCCTAATGCAATTCCTCGTCATGTTGACATCATTGGAGAAGATGATGACAACATGAACAACTTCATAAATGATTGTCTTAACAACCTTGACAATAATGCATCCTTTTATCCTTCTATGAAACAATCAATGCAACATGAAATGTTTAGTCTTTCACATCCTAAAATTGAAACACAATTTGAGCCTAAGTTCCCTACAATAGGTGAACATAGTTCCTCTAATCAAGAAAATATTCAACCATTCTATGTTAACAAAGTGACCAACACTCCTATCAACCTAGAAGAGACATATGGTAAAAGAATCATGATCTTAAGCAAACAAGGATGTGATATAACAAGTGAACATGAAATTCATCAAATCTTAGAATAAATACCAACCAAAGATACCAAAGGGATAGGATATCAAGATCCTCCTCCCAACGTAAGTGTCCTCCTTCCTAAGGAACAATCGATGCCTTGTAACAATGATGAGGATGATGAGATCATCTCAAGTCCTCTTGCCCTAATTCCACATAGATAAATTGGTGAATCTATCAAGCAACAAAATCCTTAAAAACTTAAATAGTTACCACTCCTACAAACTCAAATAGAAATTCAATGAAACTTGGAACAACTCCTTAAAAAACGTTGGATTAAATTTTCACCTCATAGTAGAAGTGGTATGCCTAAGAAAAACATGAGTTATTGTGCATATCATAGAACCCTCGGGTATCTTACTGGTGAGTGTTATGCATTAAAATTGATATTGATTAACTTTCACTTTGTTGATGATGATTGTTACCCATTGATTGCATAGCATGACCTTTCACTCCTTGTCATGTAATAGTTGTAGGATCATAATATTCTAACTATTACATGCTTTACATTCATTGCAATTCATTTCACAATGCAAGGAGCTCTTTCCCATCTCCTACCTTGGCTCATTCTTGTCTTGCACATAGTGGGGGCAAGAATCAGATAGCCTTGCCCTAGTTTGGCACTTGCTATTGTCCCTTCAACTATTTTTCCACCTTTCGTATACAAAAAACAAGAATGGGATGCAGAAAACCTACTACAGGTTGACTCACATGTGCCTTACTAGTTTTTTATAATAATTTATTTTTCATGTTTTGTGTGTGATTGCATGTGCATAATGTGATCCCTTGTATTGTTTTGTTTGATTTCTCTATCTTTGTGACACTCCTCTATTTGTACCTAAATTATTTTTTATGTCATAAATCATTTCCTTTATCTTTGGTGTATCTTGTGTTTTCCTTTTGGGGATGATGCAAGGTGTCGAGACATTTTGGTCTCTTCCATGTTGACCCAAAAATATTTTCTTTTTTTTCATTCTCTTTGTGTCATTCTTCCTATTTCATGAGTATTTGGGGAATGATGATAGTTCTAAGCTCTCTAAAAATATTGTAACAAATACATACTGACCCCAAATCTGTGGATCCCTTATGTGATTTTGGGATTTCATTTTGGGGGCAACCCCTTTTCATGACATAGCTTCATTTAGAAACATATGACTTGGCATGGGGATTTCCAAATAAGCTCTCATGTCCTCTTCATTGTTAGCATTTATCATTTTCTACTTCAAAGTAATTGCTCACAGCATGGTGTTTTGCAATTTCTTTAAAGTGGGGGCATACATTGGCATTATTCTTTTACAACTCATTTTTCATTATGTAGTCTTCATATTCCATGTGATGCATCTTTCTATTTTTGGTGACATTGGGTGTGATGTGCTTCAAGAGCGTGATCTCTCTTAGCATATTGTATTCCTCTAATTAGTGGCTTGATGTGACACACTACATCCCCTAAGTTGTGAATCTTCTATTCTTCGATCGGTCCTCTCTTGGAGACATTAAGCATGATGTCCCCTAAGTTAAGACCTTACATGAACTAAGTAAAACTCCTTTGAATGTACCTTACACTATTTCACATTTACAACATCAATTATATGGCCACATTGCATAACACACTTTGCTTTCCTATGGGGCCATCTTGTTTGTTCATTAATTTTAAGCATGTGAAGCTTTGCTTTCCTCATGAAGGTCAAAGTTCATTGTTGTGTGGCACCTTATCAAATTTATTATGAGGTATAGCTTTGGTATGGTTGTGTGTATGGGATCCAAACTTAGGCATGAATTTCCCATAGCCACTCGCTTGTTTGTGTAAGTGCATACCGGTCATGTGTGTATGTGTCTCATTGGGGCTCACCTAGTGGATGGTCTAAGGTTCCACTAACCCTTGTGAGTGTGCATTGGATTCCATAGTGGACATCATGTTCCACTTGTAAATGTTTTCGACAAACATCCTAGATCTGATCCACAGCGTGTGGGACAAATAGTCGAAGTTTGATCCACCCCCTTTTTTTTGTTTTTCTTTCTCTTTTGTCTTTTGCAATGTATGCTTGTTCCTTGTTTTTTCCCCTTACATTATTTTCATGTGTGTTCTTTTGTACCTATGTTGGTTTTCCATAGGGTCTTGATCATCCCTCTTGATCATTGTCATCCTATCTCACTAGCATTGGTACACTTGAACCCTTCTTGATGTGATTTTATCTACTTTAGTGTGAGTTTGAAGCAAGTTCATCCTCTCACTAAAGTGGGGGCTAGATATATTATAGAAAAACATATCCCTTTAGATTTTCACACTTGTTTGGGCCATCCTTGCTAAATTTGGGCTTCTTTATTCCTTATTTGGCCTTATTTTGCATTAACAAGCCTTAATTAATGCATCTTTCCAAGGATAATTCTGACATATATCAAGTGACCAATCAAAATTTAATTATTTTGGATTGTATGACCCAGATTTAGTGATATGGGACTCATACGCCACCTTGTGCATATGGGTCCCACCTAAGTTTTGGGGCATAAATCTGAATTTCACATTAAATTAAGAATTTCTTGAAAAATGTGTCCCAAGCCTAGTCTAAAGGTACTCATACACCCCAATAGGTGTATGAGTCCCACTTAGCTTGGACCTATTGTAAATTCAAATTCTTGGCAGGATTTTATTCTCCTAGATTTGATATCAGCTTGTAGTGTTGTAATTTCAAGAAATTTGGCATAAACAAGTATAAATACAAGGTCTTTTCACATATTTTCTCCTAGAAAGTTTACAAATCATCGAGAAATTAAAGTGAGAGCATTCAAGAGCATTCAAGATTGATTATCAAGCATTTCATAGCATTATTCAAGTATCAAACATCATGTCAAAGTCATCATGCATCATATTTTTTCAGAGCTAACATTTGTGATGTAGGTATCTTATGATTCAAGCAAGTATTCAAGTCAAGATCCATAACATACAATCAAGAGTCAAGATCCACATTCATGCTAGCCATTACTTACAAGATTGCAGCCTTTTTTTCAAGGGTTTGGTGAGTTGCAATATTGCATATTTGTTCATTCATCATTCCTTCACTCTATTTCTATTCATTTCAAGGTTTGATTACCAAAATGAAGTTTGACTGAGGAAAACCCCTATCCACTAACAAAATAATATTTTTCCCTCTCTTTAATGTGTGATTTGAAAATCTAGGCTAAAGATTCATTAAAGAGCAATATTGGAGAAAATTTGTCAAGTTGTCAAAGTTATCCTTACTTGCAAAATCATGGAAAGTCACCTACAGAGCATAATTCAGTGTTTCAGAATTAGAGATTTAAAAGGAGGAAAGTTATAGTAGATCACTAGAGTATTCCAAAGTTTTTGAGCAACCCTAATATTGGGACTAAATTTCCACATGTGGCATATGATTCCTTGTATACATAGTTTCAAGCATTTTCTATAGATCCTAATTCAACAGTTCCATATTTCAATTTTGGCCCAAAACCCTAAACTGGGACTAAATCACCCCTACTGGTGTATGATTCCCAATGTGAATCAAAAAGTAGTATTTCTAGGATTTCATACCTACATTCAAGCTTCTTAAGTTTCCAGGTACACCTTTGTACTTTCTTAGTTTACTATTCTAATTTGAACTCATTCCTAGGTCTTTTGTTCAAATCTTGCATATCATTTACATTTCTTGTCTTTCCAAGCCCTAGATCAGTGGTGAACCCCTCTTTAGTCTTTTATCACACCCTAGGACACACTATTGTAGATATATTTCCCTCATTCCATCCTTGAATTGATATCTCTAAGGTTTTCTTGAGTGAAACTTGTAGAAAATCAGTGGTTGTGTCTCCTAAATCAAAACATTACAGCAACTACTATTTTATTTGCTTCATTTTGGTGAACCTAGCCTTTAGAACACCTCATTTTTTGATTTGGAGTGCATCATAGTCCTAGATCTATCTTACATTAACTTTGCATTAGTTCTTGAATTAGTTAATTTGCATCTAGGGTTTCTAAATCTTGCATTAGTGAAAGTGCATATAGGTTACATTTTTGCATCTTGCATCATTGAATTTCATTCAAAATCCATAATTTCACTTAGTCTCTAGAGACATCATTCAATCTAGAGAACATAACATTCAATCATAATTTTTGAAATTTGTGCAAAAACCCTAATCTGGGACTCATACGCCCCTCTAGGCGATTTAGTCCCAGTACAAGTGGTTTTTCCTAATTTCTAGGTATTTTATGTTGATTGTTTATCAACATTTGAATCCCTTAAAAACCTTGATTTGGACTCATATGCTGCTAGATAGATGATTTAGTCTCGTTTCAAATCGTAAACTGCATTTTACACCATTAAAAACTTTGTTTCTATGTTTTTGTTTATTGTTGTTACATTTTTGTTTCAGCTTGCAATTTTTTTATTTTATTCATTTCATTACTTCTAGCTTCATTTGGTTCATTTTTTGCATTGTTTAAATTCAAAATTGTATTTACAACACTTCATTTTTTATATTTTTTCATAGTGTAATCAGCAAGTTACCTTGTTTAGAGTCCAAAAACTGCATTGTATTTCCCAATGGATATGTACTTTGGTAAGCTTTGGATGTCCTTAAAATCATTAGTGGATGTGTCAAGTTGTGCTTTTGGAAATGACCCTAATGAAATTGAACTCACTCAGGCTCACTCAACTCCTAATGCAAGTCCTCCTCATGATGTTGACTTCATTGGAGAAGATGATGACAGCATGAACAACTGCATAAAAAATTATCTTAACAACCTTGAGACTAATGCATCCTTTTATCCCTCTATGAAAAAAACAATCCAACATGAGATTTTTTGTCTTTTACATCTTGAAATTGAGATATAAGTTGAGCCTAAGTTCCCTAAAATAGGTGAACCTAGTTCCTCTAATCAAGCAAACATTCAACCATTCTATGTTAACAAAGTGACCAACACTCCTATCAACCTAGAAGAGACATATGGCAAAGCATTCATGATCTTAATCAAAGAAGTATGTGATACAACAAGTGAACGTGAAACTCATCAACTCTCAAAATAAATACCAATTGAAGATACCAAAGGGATAGGATATCAAGATCTTCCTCCCAACATAAGTGCACTCCTTCCTAAGGAACAACCAATGCCTTGTAATGATGATGAGGATGATAAGATCATCTTAGGTCCTCCTTCCCTAATTCCAAATAGAGAAATTGGTGAATATAGCAAGCAACAAAAGCCTTACAAACTTAAATAGTTACCACTCCTACAAACTCAAATAGAAATTCAATGAAACTTGGAACAACTTAAAAAAATGTTGGATAAAAATGCCACCTCGTAGTAGAAGAGGTATACCTAAGAAAAACATTAATTATTGTGCATATCATAGAACCCTTGGGCATATTACTAACAAGTGTCATGCATTAAAATTTCAATATTGAGTAACTTTCACTTTGTTGATGATGATTGTTACCCATTGATTGCATAGCATGACCTTTCACTCCTTTTCATGTAATAGTTGTAGGATCATAACATTCTCACTATTACATGCTTTACATTCATTGCAATTCATTTCCCAATGCAAGGAGATCTTTCCCATCACCTACCTCGGCTCATTCTTGTCTTGCACATAGTGGGGGAAAGAATTGGATAGCCTTGCCCTAGTTTGGAAATTTCTATTTTCCCTTCAGCTAGTTGTCCACCTTCCATATATTACTAACAAGATTGGGATGTGGATGGCGTGCTATAGATTGACTCGCATGTGCCTTACTAGTTTTTTACATTATTTTCTTTTTCATTTTTTTTTTGTGATTGCATGTGTATAATGTGATCTCCTGTACTATTCTATTTGATGTCTCTCTCTTTGTGACACTCCTCTATTTGTACCTACATTCTTCTTTATGTCATAAATCATTTCATTTATCTTTTCTTTGTCTTGTGTTTTCCTTTTGCGGATGACACAAGGCATTGAGATATTTAGGTTTCTTCCATGTTGACCCAAAAATATTTTCTTTGTTTTTTCTCTCTTTGTGTCATTCTTCCTATTCCAAGAGTGTTTGGGGAATGATGACAGTTCTAAGATCTCTAAAAATATTGTAGCAAAGACATACTAACCCCAAATCCATGGATCCCTTATGTGAGTTTTGAATTTCATTTTGGGGGAAACCACTTTTTATGATGTAGCTTCATTTGGAAACATATGACTTGGCATGGGGCTTTCCAAATAAGCTCCCATGTCCTCTTTATTGTTAGCATTTATCATTTTCTACTTTAAAGTAATTGCTCATAGCATGGTGTTTAGCAATTTCTTTAAAGTGGGGACATAGATTGGCATTATTTTTTTACAACTCGTGTTTCATTCTATAGTCTTCTTATTTCACGTGATGCATCTTTCTCTTTGTGGTGAAAAATTGAGTGTGATGTCCTTCAAGAGCGTGATCTCTCTTAACGTGTTATATTCATCTTAGTGGCTTGATGTGACACACTACATCCCCTAAGTTGTAAATCTTCTATTCTTTGATTGGTCCTCTCTTGGAGAAATTAGGCATTATGTCCCCTAAGTTAAGACCTTTCATGAACTAAGAAAAGCTCCTTTGAACGTACCTTACACTATTTCACATTTACATTTATTATATGGCCACCTTTATAACACACTTTGCTTTCCTGTGGAACCATCTTGTTTGTTCATGAATTTCAAGCATACGAAGTTTTGCTTGCCTCATGAAGCTCTAAATTCATTTTTGTGTGGCACCTTATCAAAGTTATTAGGAGATATATAGCTTTGGTATGGTTATATATATGGGAGCCGAACTTAGGTGTGACTTTTCGATAGCCACTCACTTGTCTATGTAATCACATACTAGTCATGTTCCACTTGTAAACATTTTGGACAAAAATCCTAGATCTAATCCATAGTGTGCAAGACAAATGGTTGAAGCTTGATCTACCCCCTTTTTCTTTTGTTTTTCTCTCTTTTTTCTTTCACAGTGTATGCATGTGCCTTGTTGTTGCTCCTTACATTATTTTCATGTGTTTTCTTTTGTTCCTATATTGGTTTTCCATAGGATCTTGATCCTGGGGGCTTGATCATCCCTCTTGATCATTGTCATCCTATCTCACTAGCATTGGTACACTTGAGCCCCTCTTGATGCGAGTTCATCTACTTTAGTGTAAGTTTGAAGCAAGTTCATCCTCTCACTAAAATTGGGGATAAATATATTGTAGAAAAATGTATCCCTTTACATTTTCACACTTTTTTGGGCCCTCCTTGCTAAATTTGGGCTTCTTTATGCCTTATTTGGCCTTATTTTGCATCAACAAGCCTTAATTAATGCATCTTTCCAAGGATAATCCCAACATATATCAAGTGACCGATCACAATTTAATGAATTTGGATTGCATGGCCCATATTTATTGATCTAGGACTCATACGACACCTTGGGCATATGGGTCCCACCTAAGATTGGGGCTTGAATATGAATTTCACATTAAACTAAGCATTTCTTGAAAAATGTGTCCTAAGCTTAGCTTAATGGGCCTCATACACCCCAACTCGCATATGAGTTTCACATAGCTTGGACCTATTTTAAATTCAAATTCTTGGAGGTATTTTAATCTCCTAGATCTGATGTCAGCTTGTAGTGTTGTAATTTCAAGAAATTTGGCATAAACAAGTATAAATACAAGGTATTTTCACATATTTTCTCCTAGAAATTTTACAAGTCATCTAGCAATTCAAGTGAGATCATTATAGAGCATTCAAGAGTGATTATCACGCATTTCGGAGGATTATTCAAGTATCAACCATCATGTCAAATTCATCATGCATCATTTTTATTTTTGAGCTAACATTTGTGATGTAGGAGTCTTATGATTCAAGCAAGAATTCAAGTCAAGATCCTCATTCATGCTATCTATTACTTACAATATTGTTCAAGGGTTTGGTGAGTTGCAGCATTGCATATTTTTCATTCATCATTCCTTTATTCTATTTCTATTCATTTTAAGGTTTAACTACCAAACGAGGTTTGACCAAGGAAAAACCCTATCCACTAACAAAACAACATTTTTCCCTCTCTTTGATGTATGATTTGTTAATCTAGGCTGAACATTCATTGAAGAGAAAGATTGGAGAAAAGTTGTCAAGTTGTCAAATTTATCACCTTAGTTGCAAGATCACGGAAAGTCACCTACAGAGAAAAATTTAGTGTTTCAAAATCAAAGACTTGACAGGAGGAAAGTTACAGAAGATCACTAGAGGATTCTAGAGTTTTGGAGCAACCCTAATACTAGGACTAAATCATTGGACTTGTAGCGTATGATTCCTAGTATACACAATTTCAGGCATTTTTTGTAGATCCTGATTTAGCAGTCCAGATTCTGGTTTCAACCTAAAACCATAAATTGGGACTAAATCAACCCTATTGGCATATGTTTCCCAATGTGCATCAAAAATTAGTATTTCTAGAATTTCAAACCTTTATTCAAGCTTCTTAAGTTTCTAGGTACACCTCTATACTTTCTCAATTTACTATTCTGATTTGAATTCATTCCTAGGTCATTTGTTTAAATTTTGCATATCATTTACATTTATTTTCTTTCCAAGCCCTATCTTGGTGATGAACCACTCTTTAGTCTTTTATCACACCCTAGGACACCTTATTACAAATCTCTTTCCCTCATTCCATCCTTGGATTGAGATCTCTAAGGTTTCCTTGAGTGAAACTTGTAGAAAATCGATGGTTGTATCTCCTAAATCAAAACATTACAACAACTAATATTATCTTCATTTCACTATGTATAAGTAATTAAGTTTTTTTAATCTAAAATAATGTTATATAGTTAACCAAAACCACTAGTGGTTGCCTTCAAACCTACCACTAGCTTATAGGCTTCCAATACTTGTATAGGCCTAGTGCGCCTAGTTGTGACAAGTGGCCCAATTGTCACTAGTAGCTTGGCCAACTCACTACCAATGGTCCACTAGACCACCACTTGAGTATCTCAACTCATGCTTCATACTTCAACATCCCTCCCATCACTAAAGTTCTACCATCACCAATTGCACTTCCAATCCAATGCCCAACCCACTAGCTTGCCACTAGGGAGGTTGATCCCCCTCCATTGCTCTTTTAAAATTTGATAATGAACTTCATGAGGATTATTCTTAGCTACATGAAGGACTTATTTAGATATTTATTATTTATTTATGGTATATTTTCATGATCTAAATTTCCTATATATTATGAATCCTTCTTGAGCTAAGTGATTTTGAGTGGAAGCATGCATGATTTACCAAAATATACATGGTCTATGAACTAATATGTCTAACTATTTTTTAGGATATTCTACATCAAATTTGAGCACATTTAGTGCCCTTTCAGTACTTCAAACTTCATCTATTAGAACTGCACTGATTCATTGATTCTTCATTTGACAGTGATGATTCCTCAAAAAAAATCACATATAATATTACTATTACCCATAATCCTTCTCTTGATATTCTATCTATAGGTGACAAAATCTCTCCTATATGTGTTTTTGAAAGAGGAAAAAATGGGTTTTGCAGGAACCCAAAACCACAAAGTTTACAAAAAAAAGAAGAGATCGTCAAAGACCCCAAAAAATAGAGGTTGTAGAGAAGAAAACAAAATGACAAAGCCAGCAAGGGCCACCGAAAAGACCCAAAAAGACCAAAAAAAATGCCAACAGTGACTAAACTTGGGACTTTAATGTTTCTGTAGTCTCAGCTTCCGTGTCATTCATTTCCTGAACCCCTCTTTAAGATTCAGACCATCTGGGTAGTAGGAGGCGCCTTCCTCTTAAGGTTGGCACAGGTCCTTTTTGATATTCCTTGGTCCTCATTCTTGCTTTTATCCTTGTCCTCTTCCAGATCAACAACCAGCGAGCCCTATTGAAACTTTTCCAACTTTCCAGACATAGCATTGATGATAATGGCATTGTGCCTTGCCATTCTATGGTTTTGTTCCACAAAATTTTTCATATTAAATTTTTTATTTTAACAATTTCAGCTTCCAGAGTCTTATACTTGTCCTCAATGTCATCATGTCCCATTTTAGTATTGTTCTTTTTTTGTTTTCCTTCTTCATTTCTAAGAGTGAACAACTTCAAATCTAGTTCCTCCAACTTGCTTTTTAGAACCCTACTTCTAATATTAAGATCATTAATTTCTTGATAGGCCCATTTCATAACCCTAAAAATATCACCAAAGCCACTTCTAGCAGAGGCAAGGATATCACCAGACTAATCCTGGTCTAAAATGAGGTTAAAATCATCTGGGTTAGGAGAGATGGAAAATCTGGTACCATAATCTCTAAAAGAGGTAGGAGGGGTAGAGATAGAGTTTCTACTCACTTCAGGGTTCTCTATTTAGTCCTCCAGAGAGTCTGTAGAGTAGGAAACCAACTTATTGGCATGGGAGCCCTTAAGAGTGGGATTCTTTAAGGGAACCGGGTAGTTAGGGTAGATCTCAGGGTTATCTTTCGTGAGTTGGGGTTTACAAAGTTGGGTTTTGTTACCAGACAGAATAGGGGATGGGTGGGCTTCAACAATTCTCTCAGGGTTAGGCTTAGAATGATTCTTCGAACCACCACTGTATGTATCATAGTCCTTAGATGCCATGGAGGCAATTGGTTTGGATAAAGCTGGAAGGCTTTGATAATGTTCATATATTAGCCTAATAAGACCAGGATGAAGAATAGGGTATCTCCTAGGGTTTTTCTTGTTGTCCTCAAGGCTATTTCTCAACGAACAGAACAAATAATGAGGCAGAGAAATTTGTACCTTATGGCAGAAGTGGTTAAGGATAGCAAAGTGATGACCATAAACTCTGGTGAATCTCCTATCCAAGGTAATATACTCCATTATAACATGAAGCACCTTTATCCAAAGCACCTTGATGGTGTCAATTTCAAAATAGTTGTTGGAAACTTTGACTAGTTTCATTTTCTCCTTTTCTTTCTTAGGGAATTTGATTACCGCCTCATCTGAAAACCTTTTGTCACGATAAAAATTCATGCCCTTACTGGGCATTCCAGTCACCTCTCCTATGATTTTCTCATCTAGTTTCACCTTTCTCCCAAAGAGGATTATTTCTCCATCATTCCAGTTCTTCTCAAAATATTTATTAGCCATAGGATCAAGCCCATGAAGTTTTTCTAGGAATGGAACCAAACCACCTCTCACAACCTATTTCTAGACCTTAGCATTCCTCATGTGCACTTCGTAGCTTTTTGGCTCAATTCTTTTCCTGTGCCCCCCCATTTTTGTATGCACCTCACTGTAGACTTTACCGACACTGAAAACCTATTGCAGATTTATGCAACCATTCCAATGAACCCACAAAGCATGCTGCTCTTTCTTACCAGCTATGTTATTTGACACGACCCCATCAAATCTCTTGATTTTGATGTACTTATCCTTTTTCCCTATCATCATTAAAGATATTTTCCTCTTTCCTATGTGTTGCATCAAAATCTAATAAGGCCTTGCCTTTAGCTCCCAAGTCCCTGAAATTCTGCCACATGTTCAAACATTGTCTCTTAACCCCCTCATTCGTAAAGTAATCTATCATGTTGTTAGCTTCCCTATAGACATGTGATACTTTAACTTTATCGAACTTGTCTAAAATAGATTTTTCTTCGTCAATCCAATTCTTTATAGACTAGGAGGGGGGCCCTACCTAGGAGACAGTCAATGATGTTTTTGGAGTCCCCTTCAAGCCATAAATATTTTATATTTAGATTATGTGCTAACTTTAAAACATGAAAATCTCTTATAGCCTTTGTCACATGGTTGGTTTGACGACCTATGGAAATGGCCACATGCACCATAAAGTTACCATTTGAGTCCCTTAACACACCTCCACTTCTAGCCATCCCCTAATTTCCCTTCACAGCACCATCAAAATTGGCTTTAATCCAGCCATTTGGAGGAAAGGTCTAGCACACACCCTCCCTACTTTTCTTAGCTAGCTTAGATGCCTTAGAAACATCCATTTTAATATTCCAATCCTTGGCTATCATTAGATCATAGGGAGTACACACCACAGCTTCAAGGTTAAGAGCTTTTTGGGGAATAAAATTGAATTTTTTCTTTATAAGCCTAAAAAAAATTAAAAACATTAGTCTTCAACATCTCCTTATCCCTGAAAATTCTGTTATTACATTCTTTCCACACTCCCCAAACAACAAAAGGGAAAATAAAAGCCCATAACTTTCTAATGAAATGATTTTGAGATGGGGCTTTCCATTGTGAAAAGAAATCTTCAATGGACTGGGGGAACACCCAAGAAATATTCTAGAGGGCTAAAAAATTTCCCCAAATTGTAGAAACAAATGGATAGTGGAGAAACAAGTGGTTAGCTGGCTCTGCCTCACACTTGTAAAGGTAACATATGTTAGGGATTTGAAATCCCCGTTTGCAAAGATTATCCATCATGAGCACTTTATTTTGAAGCAGAATCCAGAAGAAAATGTTGAATTTAGGAGTCAAGTGTTTAATCTCCGCTTTAGACCATAAAGGAGGGGAGGCTTGAGAAAGGGACAATAGACAAACAGCCGAAGAAACAGAGTAGTTACCCAAAGGGTTGTCCATCCAAACAAGATTATCATCCAACTGGATCTTTCCCAACCTAACATCCCTTAAGGAAGATTGAAGTTGAGCCAACTCCTGACTAACCATGCACAAATCCACCCATTCTCCTTCATTCCAATAATCTTTAAAATACTCTCCAAAAGCTTCTTTGCAAAACTTAGCCCATCTGTTGAATCTTTCAATTTTGATTAGGGGATCCTTAAAAAGCCATATGTCCTCCCAGAACCTAGCTTGATTGCCACTTCTAATGTGCCATCCTATCCTAGATTCCAAGATCTTTCTACCAGCAATCATATCATTCCAGTAATTTGAACCACAAGGCAGAATAGGAGAATCTAGCAAAGCTTTGAGGGATGCACAATTGGTCATATATTTACTTCTTAAAATATCTTTCCATTCTCCAACAGATGAGAAGGATCTCCATATTTTTTTAGCAAGAAGGGTCTTATTAATCATTCTAATTTTTCTAAGAAATAAACCCCCCAAGGTTTTTGGTCTGTAAACCAAATCCCATCCTATAAGTGACATCCTCTTTCTCTCCTCCACACTCGACCAAAGGAATATTTTTTGGATCTTTTCAATGGCCTTTGCATATTTAGCAAGAATTTTGAAAAGGCTTAAAGCATAAACTGAAAGATTCTAAAGAGAAGTTTTGAGAAGTTGAATTTTTCCAGCTTGGCTCAAAAGAGCTCCTTTCCATCCTGCCAACTTCTTACTGCACCTATCAATGAGCAAGCACCAAAAGGAGTCTAGAGGTTTAAGGCATAGCGGTAGTCCAAGATAAGTAGAGGGTAAGGATTCCACTCTACAACCAAGGATTCTTGCAATCTTGACATGTCTATGTTCAGGGGTATTAAGGAAAAAAATGGAGCTCTTCTATCTATTGACCATTTGCCCAGTCGCCTTCTCATACACATCCAAAGTTTTTTTCAAAGTCTTAGCCTTAGTCATCGTAGATCTTCACATCAACATAGTGTCATCAAAAAACTATTAGTGAGAACAAATCAAATTGGTAGATGAAGGACTAAGACCAGCAATAGACCTTTGTTCAATCAAACTTTTAAGATTCCTTCCCAGGCTCTCAACCATGATTGTGAATAGAATAGGAGAGATGGGATCACCCTGTCTTAGGCCTCTTGAATTTTGAAATAATCTAGAGGGAGACCCATTCACAATGATAGAGGGTGAGATGGTAGTAACCAACTGATTCACCAACTAAATGACTCTACTACTAAAACCACACACCATAAGAATTTTGAATAAAAACTCCCAGTCAACATGGTCATAAGCTTTGGAAATATCCAGCTTAAGAAGAAACCCTTCAATTTTAGATTCCACAAGTGAATGGATATTCTCATGGACAGTAAGTATAGAGTTTAATATTTTCCTTCCAAGAACAAAACCATTATGTTGAGGGGATATCAATGAAGGAAGGATAGTAAGGATCCTTGATGTGAAAACCTTAGATATGATTTTATAGAAGGAATTGCAAAACTAATAGGTCTAAATGCCTCAAACTCCATAGCCCCAGGTTTCTTGGGAACAAGGACCACAAAAGTATCATTTAATTCCTTAAGAAGACTTCTGGACCCAAAGAATTCCTTAATAGCATTCACAACATCCTTTTCAACAATTTCCCAAAACCATTGAAAAAAGAACATAGGAAACCCACCAGGGCCAGGGGCCTTGCTCCCTTCAAAGGAAAAGACATTTTTTATAATTTCCTCCTTAGAGGGAATGGAAGCAAGCTTATCATTATCTTCCATCCCAACAACCTTAGGGATAGCCTCTAACAGAAAATCTTGGTCATTACATGGTTGACTTCCCCATTCACCGAGAGAAGGTTGTTAAAGAAGAGGACAACTTGCTTTTTGATGTCTTCTTCTTCCTCATATCTCATGCCATTAACTTCTATGTGAGAAATTATGTTGGAAGCCTTGTGTTTTGAGGGAGACAAATGGAAGTACCTAGTGTTTCTATCTCCAGCTGAGAGCCACAACACCATAGATCTCTGCCTCCAGAACTCCTCCTCTTTAGAAATAATATCATGCAATTTCACCAGTAACTCATTTTCTTTTGCCCTATTATTTTCAATGTATCCTTCCCTCTGAATTTTATCTTGGATCTCCGCAAGCTCCATTTGAAGTTCATATTTAATGCCAAAGATGTTTCCAAAGGACTCTTTTTTCGGCTTCTTAATTTGTGTTTGACTTCCCTCGGTTTCTTAGCAATTCTAAACATAGAAGTACCCGGAACGTCAATATTCCACCATTTCTTGATTTCATCAAAAATATGGGGGTGGGATAGCCACATTCTTTCAAATCTAAAGGGAGAGTTCTTCTTCACCTTTATGGGGTCCACCACAAAACTTATAGGAAAATGATCAAACCCCACTCTATAAAGAGCTTTAAGAGAATAGTAGTAGTTTATAAGCCATTGATCATAAATTAAAGTTCTATCTAACCTTACTTGAATCAGTTCCTTAGTGATTCTTCTATTCGACCAGGTATGCACGGCTCCTTGAAAATCAAGATCAATCAATGCCTTGTTGTCGATGAAGTCCAAAAGATCATATTTACTCTCCTGATTCACCTAAGATCCTTCAAATTTCTCTTCATTCAAAAGGGGAGTGTTAAAGTCTCCCATTACAACCTAGTGGTCATTATCAAAGATCCTATGGAAGGTAGAGAGCTCATTCTAGAAAGATTTTCTAGCTCCTTTCCAATTAGGAGCATAGATATTCGATTGGATCTAGCTAAAATTGTCTCTAATATGTGTGAATTTAGTAGCCATGTGATTAGTGCTCTCCAACAAAGGTTCCCCTTTAATAAAGTTTTGGTTCCAAAAAGTAGCAATTCCTCCTGATGCACCATCTAAACTATTTCCTTGGATTCCACAGTTCTAAAACATTTTAATCTTCTCCACCTTATCTTTGGACATTTTAGTTTCTTAGATGAGAAGAATATTAGGTTTATGATACCTAACAAAATTGTGCAAAACATCCCTCTTATGAAGGTTATTAAGCCCTCTAATATTCCAAGACATAATCTTCATAACTTACTAGGGGATTGGAGAATCTCCAAAATGGTCTTTTGAACACCATCTGCTATATCCTAAAAGCTTTCATGCTCTCTCTGCCATTTACCTGACCTTCTTCCTTGGCTTAACTTAGTAGCACCACAATCCACCTTTGCTCTTGTTCTAGTAACAACTCCACTCAAAATATTCTGATGTTTACTTCTCTCCTTAGTTTTCTTCAAATGAGAGAGGACTTCTTCCCAATCAGTATCTTCTTGACTCTCCAACTCTCTCCTAGATTCCCATTCCTTATCATACACTCTTCTTTGCTCGTAGGGAAGAGTATCCATCTGCCCATTCCTGAGCTGGTTCAAATTGTCACTTGAAAGTTTAGTATTTTGGCTCGGATTCTCAAAGGTGTCCTTGAAAAAATACTGACTAGTTTTTTTCTGAGAGTTTAAGAGGGTCACTCGGAGGGAAACATTCTACAGAAGTAGTACTTAGGATAGGGATGCCAATATCTAGAGACAAACCCTGGATGGGAATATCCTCCAGTCCATGATACCCATTATCTTTTCCTTCTGATAAAATCTTAAGAGTGGGAGAAACAAAGTCCTTATCCCTTTTACCTTCCCCAACATTCTCCAAGATTTCTTCTCCATCTTCCTTTGGACCAAAATTACTTTCTGCCCCTATTTGTTGATTCTTCTAAACATCAAAATCCTTGGGTTCTGTTTCACCATTGATACTAGTGGTATTCCTCGGATCTTCAAATTTTTTCCCAGATTCCTCATTAAGGGTATTGGTACTGCTTGCTTTCCCTTCCCCTTCAGACTTCTTTCTCCAAACAGTTGTAGGGTTAGACTGGAGGTTTTCTTTGTCTTTGTTGGTATTTAATGGGAATTTTTTAGCCTAATACCCCATTTTTCTGCACTTAAAGCAAGCAAAGGGAATGGACTCAAACTTTATAGTTTGCGTCTAAGTTCCCAACTTAGACTGAATATCTATTGGAGAAGGGAGGTCAGCATTTTGTGAAACTCCTACACAAATTCGTGCAAACACCAACCGCTTTCTAGCTGCTGTCATAGGGTCAATAGACAAAAGCTCTCCAAAAGAACTAGAAATGCCATTGAATATGTCCTCGTTCCAATATTCCAAAGGCAGACTCAGGAGTCTAGCTCAAACTGGAACGTTCTAAAAAATGGAATCAGAGAGATCCAAACAAGAGGTCCATTTCTTAAGGGCCGGGGAAGATTTTCCTATGACCCAAGGTCCACCACTCCTCACAACCAATATGTGCTCCTTGCAAGTGAACTCAAAGGCAAAGAAACCCTTAGGAAGAGCAGCCATTGTAACCTTCCCATTGATTCTCCACTTATTTTTGAAAAACTCCCTAACCACCTCAACATTTGGTCTAGGGCCCATAAACTTACTGACCAGAACTTTTTCCATCAAAGCAATATTATGATCAATAATCAGATTAGGCATAGAGATGGCAAACTTACCTTTCACTGGGTCAGAAAAATTACGCACTGGTGGGAAGACTGATTTTCCATTTTGTTTAACACCAAACAACGAAGACCAAGGTTTGTGCTTTTCTCCTTCCCTATAAGCGGTCCCTACCACTTCATTGGTATTTTTGCCTTTTTTTCCTTCAAGGGACCCCCCCAAATTTGTCTTCCCTCCCGGGTCCACCTGAATTTTGTTTCCAGTGTCCTTCTCAACTAATTCATCCTTACCTTTCTCCTTGCTCAGAACATGCGTCAATTCAGCTTGGGATTCCTTAGATCCTACTCCATGACCTACTCCAATGTTCATAGATTCAAAATCCTTCTTTTCCCACTCGTGTTCCACAGTCCCGCCCATCGCACATTCCTCTCGACACTTGATATATCTCCTATATGTGTTGCTAGTTCATAGTTTAGAGTTTCTTCTTTGAGAACTTCTAGTGATTATTCATAGCAAAACTATATATTATTTCTAGATCAACCTCATTGGGACACATTCCTACCAAAAATATCTTCTATGTTTTTAGAGTCTCACATTTAATATCTAGATGACACTATTAAGAACTTATGTTCCCTCTTGTAGGGCATTCCTCCATCACCTATGACTTCATCAAAGTTTAGAGTCACACTTTTCATGACTTCTAATGAGCTAAACTTATAATTTCATTTTAGGGTCATTTTGGTATCTAAATGTACAATGACATCCTTTAGAAGGATCATCCATATCAATATTTAAATATAAATGATATTGATCAATTGTAATCTACATTTTTTATCTTCACACCAAATCTTTAATATGTGTTGAAATTTTATAGTGACGATCACAATCTTCCATTATTTTCCAAACACATTTCATAAATAAATATAGAACATCTAAATGACAAAGCAAGAGATTTTTTGAATTCAAAAATTCATTTCATATTGATCTATCGAGGTCTTACAACAAGGGAAAGAGAACCAATAGATTTTTATAGTATATCTTTGTATTTTAATTTTTATACTGACAAATTTAAGCTAACCAAGGGAAATAAAATATTTACTAGCATTGCACCTTTTTAAATTGAAAAAATGGGATGCAGCAATAGAGATGCACTAGACTTGTCTTCCTTTAGTATACCTACTACAAATGTGCTTCTAGCAACACAACCAAATATTAGGAGGTTTTACGAGTTTCTAGAAAATTCAAAATTGTGATCATTGATGAGAGGCTAGACCATTTTAGTAGTGAGATTAATTCTTACGATATTTTTGATGCCTTAGCTTGTCATGTTTCCTTTACTTTATTTAACAAAGGTGTGACTATGATTTATTTGCTACTATACATTCAAATAAGACCGAAATTGCTTGAAGTGGCCCAAATCTTCTATCAAAATTATTGGATGGGATAGTGTTCATACACTCAAGCTTTGTGAAATACACTTGAAGCCCTCTAGATCGGAATAAATCCATACCTTATTTATTTATAATTTTGAATCACTTTAGTGAATAATGTTACTCCCAATCTTTTTTAATCCAATGTAATAAATATTATCTTTTTATTTTCATATTAATAACTAATTTTGAATATATGATTAGATCATGATAAAGATATCTCTCAAATCATATTTTATGATAAAGAATAAATAAATACCATAAAAAAATATTACAAATAAAATTACATTAAAGTATAATAAAACCTGAAATTATTTAGTCCATACAAATTTAAATGTATTATTATATAAAATATTTTAATTAGTATATTTTCATATTCAAGTTGATAGATAGAAATATTTATTAAAAACGTTAGTTTGGTCGTTGGCAAGCACAGGGCCGGCTGTATAGATTCAGACTAGCCGCGAGAAACGGACTAAGAGATGCAGTTAACCGACAAACCGACAAATGTGCCCCATAATTTAGGCCCTGGTCGCAAGTACCAGGGGTTTTAATCCAATGACTTATGATATGTTGGCGTTCCCTCAAATTGGACAGACTGTGGTCTGTTGACTGTGAGAAGTTTCATTACCAATATTAGTAAAGTTTCATTTTTGTCTCCACGTTTCTCTCTTCACGGACATATAAAAATTCTTACTATTTTTGTACGTTTAATCTATTATTTTTAATTTTAAAATATTTTTATATTTTATTAATGTTTGGTTAATTGCTTTATTTTTATTGTTAGGTTTATTTCAAAATAAAAAAGTTTAATTAAAACTTTTTATATAATTTTGTATCAAGGGAAAAAACAAATACTTAAGCGTAAGAGAAATTGTAATAAATTAAAAATATAGTTACATGCAATATTAAAAAAATCATCTTTGATGATGTAATAATTTTAATAGTATATCTAATAATCTTGAAAGTCAATGGAAATATTAAAAAAATTATTTCAAAAAATAGAAAAAATGTAAGGTTATTTTCCCTATCATTGTCATTTGATGTATAAGACCTTTAGAATAGATGCTTACATGATTATTTTCCTCAACATTTGTTTTATGTATTGTCCTAGAAAGTATAGATAACACACAACTCTTTTTGAATCAAACCTATACCTCCTCTCTAGAGCACATATACCTTTGTCAATATGGAGTCATTTTTTATTTTCTATATAATTTTGTATCATGTAAAGTAAATTAATATTAATTGTAATAAATTAAAAATATAATTGTATCGGTATTTTGAAAGGTAAAAGTCATTTTAGCGTTATCATGATGCTATTATTTCAATGGTATATCTATTAACTTTCTAAGTTAATGGAAATGCTAAAAAAGTTATTTCAAAAGGATAAAAAAAAATGTAAGGTTATTTTCTTATCATTGTCATATGTTATTTTCTTATCATTGTCATATGAAACATCAATTTGATATATGAAAATTTCATGATAGATTTTTAGGAGAAATTTTTTCCTGAACATTTGTTTTGAGTATTGTTGCAAAAATTAAACATAATACACCAATCCTTTTTAAATCAAACCTATGCTTCCTCTATAGAGCACATATACCTTCATCACTAAGCCTACTTACAAGTAAAAAAATGTATAATTTACAAAATTATTTCTAAATCATATATAAATAACAAAAACAAGTTATCTTTCTTCATATATAAAGGAACAAAAAGATATTGAGACAGACATCCATTTATATATTGTTTATCTATTATCATTTCTTAAAACAAGATTTCTTCCACTTCATTTTGGTTGTCTTGATCTAAATGCTTGATATAAACTCATGTTATTTATTATTATTTATTGAATGACACTTGAAAAAATTAATTTAAGTGTAAAATAACATGATAATCACATCTACAATGACAGTAAGAATTTTTTTAATAGAAAGAATGAATAACAAAAACAATTTAAAAAATTAGATGATGACATTATGTCAAATTGTATAATCTATATAGAAACTTCATAAACAAGTATGAATGTGTCAAGTACATCTTTCTATAATATATTGATTGAGAGATATATATCTAACAGACACCTTGAAACAGCTGTCGACCGCGTATTGTCAACGCATGATCTGTCGTGGAAATTCGGGAAATGCCCAAGGGCAGTTTAGACGAACGCCATGGCCTGGCCTCAGTACGCCTATAAATACATCCCTCTTACCACGCCTTCCTCACACATTATGCAATTGTAGGATTGGAGTCTAAAGTTAACTGTGCCTCGTATTCTCGTTTAGTTATAGTTTTAATTTTGATATAGAATGAGGATGCCTGAAGCTATGCGTAATGAGACTGATAGTGATGGGAGAGCTTTAAATTTTATTGAGAATGTCACCATGCATGCCGATCAAGTACAGGCTCAAGTCCTTTCTGAGATTTTGACGAGGAACGCTCATACAGAATACTTAAAGCGCTATGAACTCAACGGTCGTACTGATAGGGAATCTTTCAAAATTCTGTTGCCCGTGATTACATACGAAGATCTGCAGCCCGACATTCTGCGAATCGCTAACGGGGATAGGACTCCAATTCTTTCGTCTTATCCTGTCTCCGAATTTCTCACCAGGTAAATAAAAAGTCGCAATTTAAGATTTCGGTAAACGTGTAAACGTTACGTGAAACATAAAGCGCTGTGTGTGTTAAGTCGATGTTAAGATTTCTAATGGCAGTTTGATTCAAAGTTTATTGTTTGTGGTGTGATTTACTATAACAGCTCCGGAACATCCGCCGGAGAACGCAAGCTGATGCCCACAATTGAAGAGGAATTAGACCGAAGAACGCTTCTTTACAGCCTTCTCATGCCAGTCATGAACCAGTCAGTGTTTCCTCCCTCAATTCTTATGTATGAGATTCTTATAAATGGATAATGTTTTAAACAAGGTACATATTGTTGTGTGGCAGGTACATAAAGGGGCTGGACAAGGGGAAAGGGATGTACTTCCTCTTCATCAAATCTGAAACCAAGACTCCAGGCGGATTAGTAGCTCGGCCAGTTCTAACGAGCTACTACAAGAGCCGGCACTTCAGAGAAAAGCCTTTTGATCCCTTCAATGTCTACACCAGCCCCATGGAGGCCATTTTGTGCCCCGATTCCCACCAGAGCATGTACGCTCAACTCCTCTGCGGCCTTGCCCAAAATAAACAAGTTCTCAGAGCAGGAGCCGTCTTCGCCTCGGGCTTGATCAGAGCGATACATTTCCTCGAAGAGCATTGGCAGTCGCTTTGCGATGACATTCGAATGGGAAGTGTGAGCGAGGAAGACGTGGCCGATCCTTCATTAAGAAAGGCCGTGATGAACATAGTGAGTCCCAATCCTGAGCTTGCAGAGGTCATGGAGCGCGAGTGCTCAAAGGAGTCATGGGAAGGAATAATAAAGCGGCTATGGCCCAACACAAAGTACCTGGAAGTGATCGTGACAGGAGCCATGGCCCAATACATTCCCACCCTCGATTTCTACAGTGGTGGACTCCCTCAGTTGTGCACCATGTACGCCTCCTCCGAGTGCTACTTCGGACTCAATCTCCACCCGCTCAGCAAACCTTGGGAAGTGTCGTACACTATCATGCCCAACATGGCCTACTTTGAATTCCTTCCCCTTCGCCGCGACAACCACAACAATCAGCCACAGCCTTCCCAACATCCAGAGCTCGTGGAGCTCGCTGACGTCAAAGTCGGCGAAGAATATGAACTTGTGGTGACCACATACGCAGGTAAAATATCAGAAAAACAAAAAACATTATAATTATAATTATAGGTAATGATTATCTGACCAAGTTCCATACCATACTGGTTCGTACGTCTTAATCTAAGACATATTTATTTTCCTTGTTGCGATGCAGGTCTGTATCGTTACAGAGTGGGAGACGTGCTAAGGGTGACCGGCTTTCACAACTCGGCGCCGCAGTTCCATTTTGTGTGCCGAAAAAATGTAATGTTGAGCATTGACTCGGACAAAACTGACGAAGTGGAGCTGCAGTACGCGGTGAACAAGGCAACTGAGCATCTGGAGAGTTATGGAGGTCGAGTGATTGAGTACACGAGCTACGCAGATGTATCTACCATTCCGGGGCATTACGTTCTGTTCTGGGAGCTCAACATTGCAACGCATGTGGAAGTGCCTGCTGAGGTGTTTCAGCAGTGTTGTCTCACTGTGGAGGAGAGTTTAAATTCGGTGTACAGGCAAGGCAGAGCCGCCGATAAATCCATCGGCCCCCTGGAGATAAAAATAGTTGAAAGTGGGACATTCGATGAGTTGATGGATTACGCCATTAGCCGAGGGGCATCTATCAATCAATACAAAGCACCCCGCTGCGTCAAGTTCGTTCCAATAGTCGAGCTTCTCAATTCGAGAGTCACTGCGTCATATTTTAGCCCCAACTGTCCCAAATGGACACCTGCACGCACCAACTGGAATGCTTCTCACAAAGCTCTCTAAATCTTCTTGTCAGATTTATAAATCTTGTCGAGTGTTAGTGAATGACTATTACCTGTTGTATGTGAGATGGAGTGTTTTGCGAGTTGTTTAAGATTGGTTCTAGGAAAATTTACCGTCGGTAATTTATCAACGGAAAAATTTATGTAATTGATTTTTCGCGTGGTGAATTGTCATGGCAGTGAATCGTTGGCTGTGAATTTTCCTTCTGTGAATTGCTCACGGTGAATTTGCCAAATGCCATTCTAAAATTTAAGATAGTTGATGTTCGTGGGAGTGAGATTGTAAAAGTAGTTACCAAAATAAATCATAGTGGTTTTTGTAAGTTACATCTAAATCATATATGGATCTAGATAGTATGAACAAAAAATTATATCAGATGTTTTTTTTTTAATTTTTATATATAGATTTTTATATTATTGCAAATTACATAAAAGTATTTGATTTTTGAAAGGTCAATATGATAAATGATATTATTTTTTAATATATAAGATTTTAATATTGTTGAAAGTTACATAGAAATATTTGGTTTTAAAAAGATTTTAATGATATTATTTGGTTCATCAAAGAGTCATCATCAAGTCGATATAATATAAATATTTCATTGAGTATGTTGGTGGACACATCACTTTTCAAGCCTCCATATTTGTGTCCTTGAGAACATTTATTCTAGCTATGGCTTCACTTGAAAATTTTAATATCATGGTTAGTGCAACATTAGATGGTTGGAATTATGTAAATTGGAAAGGAAAAATGGAATAAATTCTATAAATCAAAGGTTTGTGGGAATTAACAATAGAAGACAAATTTATAGGTACAAGTAAGCACAAAGGAGAGATAAGATGGATATGAATTTCTTCATAATGTTGGACACTATTTTGGGAAGAGTTTGGAGTTGCGAACTATATAAGTTATTTGTTGTTGTCAAAGACATTCTACATCCATCAAAACTTATGTGCATCAACTCTTCAATGTTTTATTAATCTCTACTTAGTTGTGGGTCACATAAAAGGTCAAGAATATATGAATATTTTGTCTATGTAATGACCTTTTTGCTATTAGTTATACTCAAATATATATGTTTATCTCTATATTTCATTGATAAGGGAAATCAACCAGCTATTTATTTTAATGTCTATCAAATTCATGAGTATTTGGATATTCAAAATGAATGCTTGGTAACTTGTTCATCAAAACAATTCAACTGCATTACAAGCAACTCAGAAACTATCACTAAGAGTGTGCATTCTAAGAGTACGTTAAGATAGTTGATGTTGGTGGTTCTATAGCATATTCTACATTAAGATAGTTGATGTTGACTAATGCAAAACTCACTTCAAAGGAGGCATGTGGGTTGCTAGCAACATTGAAAGGAGAAGAAGAGGCATTGGGGAGGTGAGGAGAAAGGAGAAAAAAGTAAAAACAATTCTCTAAACCAGCACCATGTTACGAAAATGTAATCCCAACTACCCAAATAAATGGAATCACATGTTCATCTTCCAACAATGAAATGAAGTGTTGCTGCAACAATTAATATGTGCTTTTATTTATGGGTAACTTATCCTTATCTTCCCTTCTTATTTATTATCTAATAAATGAAATAAAGTGTTGCTGCAACAATTAATATGTGCTTTTATTTATGGGTAACTTATCCTTATCTTCCCTTCTTATTTATTTTCTAATAGTAGCCCATATGTAGCCCATGTTCAATAATGCTATGCATAGATTGATGGTCATTTGTCTATATATTGTTCAAGTTAGTATTGTTGAAAGCACTCTCAAATGAGTCCAACTTTATAGAGCTGTAAGGGTATGCAATGGTGTCTATGAAGGAGCAAAAGCTCCAGCAAGAGTCCGATAATGTAATGAAGCGTGTTTCTATGAGCAGTAGCTCAGTAGGTTTCCATGTCAAGGAGTATGTAATGGGTTTATGTTTCACAAAAGTATGAGAAGTTGTAGCAACAACACTTTGTGAATGATGGTGTTGTATGAATGAGTAGAAGCTCAAAGTATTTATGCAATGTTTTGATCAAATATAAAATATTCGTTTGTTTTAAGTTTTATCCTCTCCTTCAAATTCCATCAACTGGTATTAGAGCTAGGCTAATCGTTTGTGAGATCTGGAGTCATCGAAGGCATTGAACCAACTGTAGTCGATCACAAAAAAATCATAAGATTAAAGAAGCGATCTTCCTCCTCTGAAGAGATAGGGAGAATGAGCCGTAAAAAAAGATTGATGTTCAAATTACTGAGGAGTTACCAAAGACTGAAAGTTGGAGATTGTTGTCCACAGCTTTAAGGAAATCAAATGTAAGTTGTAGTCATCGATTTCAAAGAAGAGTTACTGGTAAAAGATTAAAGAAATCAGAGCCTAGTTCATAGTCAAAGGAAGATTGGAAAGTTTTTAGATGGAAGAACAAATGGTGGAGGATTGCAGTTTTTGAAGCTACCATAAAGGAGCTACCATAGTGAATATATGCAGGTCGTGTGAAGTATGTAGTTTTAATTTGCCAATGTTGAAGTCCACTAGAAGGAAATAGATCACAGCATGTTTGAAAGAAGTCGATAAGAGGATTAGTTCACAGCCTGGAAAAGAGAGATCACCAGAAGAAGAAATAGATTGTTGTCAGTTGTAGTTGATATTCAAGGGGGGACAATTACAAAATAAATGTTAGAGTCACAGTTGAAAGGGTTGATAATGCCAAGAAAAGAAACCACCAAAAGAAAAGATCACCGTAGAAGCATCCAGGAGAATCCAACTCCATGGAAGAAGTCATCGCAACAAGAGTGCGGTTCTCACTTCCAAAATCAATTTGTTTTCTTTGTAAAGTCGGCTGCTAGTTTCGCAAGATTGATTTGGTTGTAGCCAAAGGAGAGCAATGATCGAATTAATGAAAGGAAGTGATCTAGAAGAGATCAAGGAAGACATGGCCAATCTTATTGCAGAATAAGGAAATCATTGAATTCATGAAGAAAGGAGCTAGTCGCTAGAGGACGAAGATCGTTGAGAGACCAACTATCAAGAAAAGGTCATCATTGAAGGAATCATTAGATCCACCACTGACTGGGAATCAAAAAGAGCATAGACGTAGCTATCAAGAGATCCATTGCCAAGGAGAATTCACTTGAAGGGTTTGCAGCCTTTGAAAAGGCCACAACATTTTTGAAGTCAAAGAATTAGAAGCCTTGGAAGAAGGCTGCAAGATTTTAAAATTGGTAGAATTCGCTATATGTGTTTGTATTATTCGCAGCTCAGTAAAATATCCTCAAGAGATCGTTAGCAATAGAAAGATTGGAGGAAGTGTTGCAATTTGAAGACAGAGAAGCAAACAAAGAGGATGTCACAGTTTTGGTTGAAGCCATATTGCATCTTGGTGAAGTTGCTACCCAAGAGAAATGAGATTGTTGTGAAATTATTGTTTGACCTGGTAGTATGTCTTCAAAGGAGGATGCCATGACAGGAAGTGAGTAAATCAAAATTTTAGATGAATTATTGTGTCTATTAAAGAGTCAAAAGAGCTCGAATCAGATTAAGGTGAGATGGTGAGATGTAGCTAGTTTGGAACTGTTGTAGAAGTTGAAAAAAGTCTCTAGACAAGTCATCATGACGCTTGAATGGAGGAGGAATGAAAAGTTGCTGAATAAGGGGAATCATTAGGAGATAGATCGTGGTTTGGAGAGAGGTTTTCACATGGATGAAAGAAATTCGTAGTTTTGATTAAGGGGGAGTGTTGGAAAATGTAATCTCACCTACTTAAATAAATGCAATCACATGTTCATCTTCTAGCAATGAAATAGGGTGCAGTTGCAACAATTAATATGTCAGGCTTTTATTTACCGATAGCTTATCCTTATCTACCCTTCTTATTTATTATCTAACATCAGCTCATACGTAGCCCATGCTCAATAATGCTATGCATAGATTGATGGTTATTTTTCTATATATTATTCAAGTCTATATTGTTGAAAGCACTTTCAAATGATTCCAACTTTGGTGTTTGTGAAGGAGCAGAAGCTCCAACAAGAGTCTGATAATGTAATGAAGTATGTTTCTATGAGAAAAAACTCAGTAGGTGTCCATGTCAAGGAGTATGTAATGGGTTTATGTTTGACCAAAAGTATGAGAAGCTATAGCAACAACACTTTGTGAATAATGGTGTTGTATGAATGAGTTGAAGCTCAAAGTATTTATGTAATGTTTTGATCAAATACAAAATATTTGTTTGTTTTAAGTTTTATCCTCTCCTTCAAATTCCATCGCGCCATACATCACATGTGCACAACAACTTATAGAAAGGGGGACATATGCTAGGGTCATTGAAGTGTGAAGATACCACACAAAGACAATGGAATGCCACGTAAGGTGAAAGGGACTGCGCAGAAGGGTAAAAGCACAAAGTTGTGTCATAATGGCTCCCATGATCCACCTTAGCATCTATTGGGGGTAAAATCACAAAGTTGTGTCACACGTTCGGCCAACTAAATAGTTTCAAGTGAAAATATTCTGACCTAAATAGTTTTGGTCAAACTAGTTTTTCCCAAAACCATGTGGCCTATATGCGGCACATAGAGTTTCAAGCAAAACCCTTTTGCCCGAAACTCAAAAATTTGAATTTTTTGCTATGTCGCATCGAAATGTGGCTTATTCTATGTGTGGGGTTTCGGTAATCGAAACCCTTTCTATTGAACTGTCTATGTGGCATCCTAGTTGGTAGCCAACTCAACTTTTTTCAAAATCTATTGAAACTTTCAATGTTAACTAATAATTTCTTTAGTCAGAATGATGTTTTTTTATAAATAAAATTACCCTTTTGTAGAGCTCAGAGTGGTGAATCTAAATATGTAATTTTTTAATATTTTCATTAGTCTTAATATATATATTTTTTAAAAATAATGCAAGTAGGTTGTTAAGGTTAAAATATAGGTTGATTCCAAATTAAAAAATACTAAAATGTATATTAAAAACTTTTGAAAAATATATGTTGCACTAGAGGAGAGATTCCTCTTCAAAAGGGTATATTTTTTTTTAAATGATTAAAAGAATAGACAGTAGTTGACGTCCAATGAAAATTATCAAATTTTGACAAGTTTGACTTTAAAATGTTATTACGAGAAAAATATATATCAAAATTTCAAAAAAAAAAAATCCATGCACTAGATATTGAAGTTACCTATTTGGAGAAAAAAGGGGAAAATGAATTTTTTTAACTATTTGTTTCTTGACGTTAAGTGAACGTCACTTTTTCCTAAAATTTCAGCATTCCAAAATCTGCTCTTAAATTGATAAAAAATAATTAAAACAATTTTTGAAAAATCTGAAAAAATTATAGGATTAAACTTCATCAATATTTCTACCTCTCATTAGTTTACATCATTTTGAAACTCAAAACATAAAGACCACTTTTATGTGCTCGAAGTTTAGATTTTTTTTTTTATTAGTTGATTCCTTTATAAAGTGTGACATAGGTTTGTTCTTTTACCCTAGCCATACTAGCATCTAATCAATACACGATTGTATGAGACACACATGCATCTAACCTTTGCACTAGCATCTAAAGGACACATTTTCATCTACCCTAAAAACTAACATCTAAGGACACACTAATGTCTAGGATAAAGTTAGATATTTTAAATTTTTTGAGTGGAAATTTAAAAGATTAAGTAGATTAGTGAATGATAGAATGTGAAATAAGTTTATTACATTTTATCCCATGCCCACTATGTTGGAACATATAGGAGGGGTAGAGATTTCTCTTCTATAGAGCCAATTATTGACACTCCCAATAAATAGGGTCTCACTCCTTTGACAAGTGGGGATCTACTAGGGTTTTTTCTTCTAAATATGCATTAGCATTGATGGCCTTGATGGAGTAGTGGGAAACAGACACATCAACCTCCATTCTCCTAATAGGGGAGATAACAGTGATATTGGAGGATGTCTACCAAATTTTTAGATTATCCATCTTAGGTCACATTATGACCACCAAGGACTAGAGATGTTGGCTACAGTACAAGAGGGACAACACTATTTTATTGGATGGGTGGTGCCAAATGACACTATAGAGAACTATAGCAACAAAAATATTACCCACCACCATTGAGGAATCGAGCACAAAGGTGGGGTTCCTATTTCACACTTTTTACACTCAAGGAAACCTTAAATATTTCAATCCGAAGATAGAAAGGGGAAAATAGATCTTGCAATAAGGTATCCTAGGGTTTGATTGAAGACAATAAGAGGGTTCACCAACAAGCTAGGGCTTAGAAAGACAAGATATGCAAAATACATGCAAAACCTAACTAGATGACCTAAAGAATGAAACTAAAATACATAATGACAAATTGAGAATGAATAGAGGTGCACTTGGAGGAAAGATGTGATCAAAACAAGCTCCAAAACCGTGAAATCCTGACTCTCAATGCTCATTGGAACTCATACACCAGTTGTGGCATATGGGTCCTAGGTGGGTCTTGAAGAGATGAAAATTTGGAATCTAGAGTTGTAGACTAAGAGGAACAAAACCTAGAAATTGTTCCTTGAAACCCTAATTGGGACTCAGACACCCAAACTATTATGAAGTGTCTTGTTTTGTCGTGAAGTGTCCTAGGAGTAGAATCTTGAACTGAAACTTTGCAAGCCTCTAAAGATGGATCAAATAAACACTTTCCCACTAATTTCATGTAAATAATTTGGATATCTTTCTCTAGATCTTAGTTTTTGTAAGTCTTGAAAACTTTCCATGACAACTTTGACAACTTTTGCAACTTTGTCATTTTGGCACTTTTGAGGGCTTCAAATCCACTTTTTCTTCAACCTATAAACTTGCAATTACACAAAGAGAGAGAGAGAGAGAGAGAGAAAAAAAATTGTTGTTTTTTTAGGAAATAGGGGTTTTCCTTGGTCAAATCTCGTTTAAGTAATCAAACCTTAATGAGAAATGAAACATGAATGAAATGAGATATGGAACATAGGATGAAACAATAGAACCTTGTTTGAAACCTTGTAGATTAGAAAATAATCATGAAGTGGCCTCAATGGATGTAGATCATGATTCTTGATGAAGTATAATGCCTTTGAGCATTTGAGTTGATCTTGAACAATACATCACAATATAAGCTCCAAACCACATGATGCATTATGCCTTTGACATGATGATAGATCTTGAATTGTTGCAACAAGTGATGTAGAAATATGCCATTGAATGCCTTAGAAATTCTCTTGAGTGCTCTTATAATCATAAACTTGCTATTAGGAATGCTCTCTTGAAATTCTTAGGAGAAATGAGTGCAATAACCTTGTATTTATACTTGTTTATGCCAAAATTTCCTGAAATTATAACACTACAAGCTGACATCAGATCTAGGAGAATAAAATCCCAACAAGAATTTGAATAAAATTTTATTTTGGGACACATTGGACTCATATGCTAGAAGTGGCATATGAGTCCCATTAGGCTTAACTATGGGACACATTTTTCAAAAATGCTTAGAATGATGTAAAATCAAGATCAGGGCCCCAAAACTTAGGTGGGACTCATGCGCCCAAGGTGGCGTATGAGTCCCAAATCACTAAATCTAGGCCACATAACCTAAAAAGACATAAATTATGATTGGATTTTGGTTTATGTTGGGATTATCCTCGGGAAGATGCATTTAATAAGGCTTGTGGATGCAAAAATAGGGACAAATAAGGCATAGATAAGCCTAATTAATTAATAAAACCCTAGATTAGTGTGAAAGTGTGGTCCAACACTTTACAACACCCTACATAAGGCATAATTAAGTTTATTTAGTTTACGAGAGCCCAAAAATTAATGTGAAAGTGTAAATAAATACAATTTACAATATTAAATTATGGTAAAATTAGGTCAATTTAGCTTGAAGAGGCCCTAAATCCAATGTGAATGTGTAAATTACATTAGATCACTAGATCAAGGAAAGATTAGGTCCATTTTAATGTTAATCATTCTCAAATTAAGTGAAAATGTAAAGGATGACATTTTTCGACACTACAGTTAGCCCCCACTTTAGTGAGAGGATGAACTTGCTTCAAACTCACACTAAAGTAGACATTCAAGAGGGGTCCAAGTGTACTGATGTAGATGGTCTAGGATAACAAAGATCAAGGGGGTGGTCAAGCCCCCAGGATCCAAGAGCCTACGTCAAATCGACATAAGCACATAAGGACATGCACAAGGTGTGCGATCTGCAACATCAAGTACACAAATATGCAATGTCAAGGACATAAAGAAGAAATGAAAACAAAATACAAAGAGGTGGATCAATCCTTGACCATTTTTCCAACACAATATGGATTAGATCTAAGATTTTTGTTTGAAAAATGCACACTCACTCTGAGGCAATAGAACTTCAGGCTGTCCACTAGGTGAGTATTCAAAAGGGGTGGTTTAGTGAGAAAGTCATGCCTTTGTATCGGCTTCTCACCACATAATGAGAAATTCATGCCACATTTAGGCTTATCATATTTTAACCATACCAAAGCTATACCTCCCAAAAAAATTGACAAGGTGCCACAAAACAATGAATTTTGAGCTTCATGAGGCAAGGAAAGCTTCGTATACTTGACACCCATGAACAAACACAATGGCTCCACAAGCAAGCAAAGTGTATTATGCAAGGTGGCCATATAACAATTGTTGTAAAAGTGTAAGGTATCTTCAAATGGATTTTTCTTAGTTCGTGTAAGGTCTCTTCTTAGGGAACATTGTGCCTAATGTATCCAAGAGAGGAAAAGTCAAAGAAATATCACGCTCTCAAAGGATATCAAGCCTAATGACACCACCAAGAAAAGGCTGCATTGCAAGAATAAAGAAAATTGTGCAGTGAAACATGAGTATCAATGTAATGTCACTTGTGAGTCAACTTGAGGCATTTCGTCCACATCCCAAGCTTGCTCTTATATGTATGTGTAAGGTGGTCAACTAGCCAAAAAATACAATGACAAGTGACATGCGAGGACAAAGCTACCTAACCCCTTGCCCCCACTTAGTGTAACAGGACAAGGGTGAGCCGAGAAACATGCTAGAGTGAGAATCAGTATCAATTAGAGGAATTAGGTGCCCTGACATAAGGAAGAGCACCACACTCCTTAAGATGTGTAATTTTGTTACTCAAAGCCTTGCATTCATTAGTAGCATGACCATGAACTCTGATATGGGCACAATGAACTCTTGTAGTAAAATTTATTTTTTGTTCTTAGATGGAGAGATATCAAGTGATCTTGGAGGAGTCTCAACAAGATACTCTCTTGATCAAAAGTATAAAATGTTCCTTTATTTTATGAAAAAGATATCTCTTGCTTAGTCAAAAATATCATACTTACACAAGACTCTTTAGATTGCGATATTTTGTACTCTTCTTTAAAGGAAGGTGTAATATCTAACGAACTCGAATCATTAGTGTTTTGCATGATGACATTGATATTAAGTGAGGATTTCTTTGTTTCTTTTGTTTCTTTCAAAGGATAACAATCAAGACCACTAGTGTCTATCAGTTCAAGATGCACTAATGTTAAAGCTGGCTTAGAAGGATGTTTTGTAATAGTGTTGATATTAAGTGAAAGCTTGTTTATATCTTCCGAGGGACAATAACCAAGACCTCTAGTCTTTTCTTGCATGTGAAGCTCTATAGGGACATGGATACCTTGTTCTTTCAGCCAAGCTTATCCAAAAGTTTTACGCTACACACATTAAGAGCAGAGCCATTGTTGAAAACTTGGGTTTGTTTTATTCCCCACCCATCATACTTAACTATTATCATGAAAGCATCATTTTGTTTTTGCACTTCCAAAGGAGGGGGCTCACTTTGGTGGAAAACAATGTTGGAATTTATTCCTTGAATCATGGCTGCTATGTCATTCAATTACACATTAGAATGGATAGGAACTTTTTGTAAGGAATTTTGAATCATGTTGTGATAATGAGGGGAGACTTGAATAAGGTCCCATAATGATATCTTAGCAGGAGTTTTCTTTAGTTGTTTGTCAAGATCATACTCCTTTTCACAAGGAGGACCCAACAAGATAAGGTTAGGCAGGATAGGATTAGGCAATGGGAGGGATGTTGAAGGTATTTTTCTTGGTTGCGGGTTGTTTCTAGTGTTATATGTATGAGAAACGACATTATAATTTGGCTACTACAACATATTATTCTTAAGTGGGTAAAGGATAAGTCTGTGTTTGTTTTGAGCTTTAGGTTTGTGGGAAGGTGGATAAAGGATGAGTTGAGGTTGAATATTAACATCCCTTAGTGAAGGAGAGTCTAATGTTACTTCATCATCTTCATCTAAGGAAACTATATCACTATTTTCAATGTTATCATTTTCTTGCACCATGATATCCTCCCTAGGAGGAGAGTTTTTAGTAGAATTACAAGCTACATGTTTATGACATTCAAAGGTCGGTTCTTCTAAAATGACTTCATCGCAAGTAAGGGAGTTATCAATGGTTGAATTTTCTTGTTTATTAATGATGGAAATCTCTTGTTTGATAATTTTTTCCTTAGGGGAAGAGAGGCAGCTAATATTCTCATGGTTCTTATTGCTTTGATTGTTTGCTATCAAAGTTTCTTCTTCACCAATAGTAGAGATATTAGGAGAAGGTCCAATTTGATTGTTATGAGTTTCCATGATTTCATCCTTGTTTTCTAGGGTCTCATTCTCTTGTGCCATAACTTCTACCCTAGAAGGAGAGTTAAGAGGTTGGTCACATGCCATGATGATATTTTGTAAAGCAACTTCATCACCAATAGGGGAGGAATCAAGGGAAGGAGAACTATCATTGTTATGCCTATGAATGATTGAATCCTTTTGTTCAAATAGATCTTTCCAAATTTTAGGGAAATTAGGAAGGATAGAAATAATGCTATAAATTGGATCTTCTAACACCAACATGTCTTCCTCCCAAATGTGATTTTCATGGTCATTCTTGATTGTATTCTCTTTCTCTAAAGCATTGTCATAAGTAGTAGAGGTGTTGGGAGAGGAATGTAAACTAAGTAAAGTGGTGGAAATGATTTCATCTTCTGATGTTATAATATCTTCCCAAGGGGGATGAGGAGAAGGAAAAAAAAAGACCTCCATGATTCTCAATGATTGCATCTTCTTTCACTAAGATACCTTTGTCACTAGCAGGAGAGGTATCGAGAGAAAATAAATTATGATTATCATGATTGTCTATGCTTTCATCTTCTTCTATCATATCATTCCCACAAATAGGAGAGATAGGAAAGGGCATAGGTTTAAGGATAGCGTCAACATCTTCACTCTCTTGCACTAAGAGACTCTCATAACTAGGGAATGTATTGAATGAATGACTGACATGCTTATTGACTAACTTTTCCTTTGCAAACTTGGAAAAGATAGATACCAACATTTGTAAAAAGTAACCTATGAAAAGTTAAAAAGGAAGAGACTTAAAATGCAATGTAAAGACCTAAAATGAAATGTGTCAATGCAATTTTATATTTCAAATAGGGTAATTTATTGATTGCCCTATGCAATAATTTAAAAATGAAATGTTGTAAATGAAAATTTGGAATTAAGAAATGCATGAAATGAATTGATTTAAGCTAGATCTAGTGAAATGCATGTAACAGAAATTCAACCAGCTAAAATAGATAACTAATTATAGCAAACAGAAGTGTAGAAACGAGGTTTTTGATGTTGTAAAAGGTAGTTTTGGGGCTGATCTGGGACTAATTCGCCCAAAGGGGAGTATGAGTCCCAGTCTTGGGCGAATTAGTCCCAGTCAGGGTTTTTTAGGGGTTTAAATCATGAAAAATGCACAACACAGAAATCCCAAAAAGTAGGTAAAACAACCTGTACTGGGACTAAATCACCCAAAGGGATGTATGAGTCCTAAATTAGGGTTTTTGCACCATTTTTAGAAAATTCTATATGAATGTTTTCTAGTTAGGATGATGTCTAGGCTGAGTGTAAATGTAGAATTTGGATGAAATTTAATGATTTAAGATGCAAAACTGCAACCTATATGCACTTTCACTAATGTAAGATTTAGAAACCCTAGATGCAAATCAACTAGTGCAAAATCATAATACAAAGTCAATGCAAGCTAGATCTAGGATTATCATGCACTAAAAACCAGAAAAGGGGTGATTCACGTCGGGTTCACCAAAATGTAGCAACAAAAATAGTACCCCCCACCTTTGAGGAATGGAGCACGAGGGTAGGGTTCCTATTTCACACTTATTACACTCAAGGAAACCTTAGAGATCTCAATCCGAAGATAGAAAGGGGAAAAGAGATTTTGCAATAAGGTATCCTAAGGTTTGATTGAAGATAATAAGAGGGTTCACCACCAAGCTAGGGCTTGGAAAGACAAGATATATAAATGACATACAAAACCTAACTAGATGAACTAAAGAATGAAATTGAGATCTAGAACTTGACAAACTAAGAATGAACAGAGGTGCACCTGGAGGAAAGATGTGATCAAAACAAGATCCAAAACCCTGAAATCCTAACTCTTAATGCTCACTAGGACTCATACACCAATTTTGATGTATGGGTCCTAGGTGGGTCTTGAAGAGCTGAAAATTTGGAATCTATAGTTGCAAACTAAGAGGAACAAAACCCAGAAACTATTCCCTCAAACCCTAACTAGGACTCATACACCTAGACTATCACAATGTGTCTTGTTTTGTCATAAAGTGTCCCAAGAGTAGAATCTTGGACTAAAAATTTTCAAGCCTCTACGGATGGATCAAATAAGCACTTTCCCATTGATCTCATTTAAATAACTTGGATATCTTGCTCTAGATCTAAGTTTTTGTGAGTCTTGACAACTTTTCATGACAACTTTTGCAACTTTGTCATTTTGGCTTTTTTCAGGGCTTCGAATCCACTTTTTCTTCAACCTATAAACTTGCAATCACACAAAGAGAGAGAAAAGGTGTTGTTTTGTTGGGAAATAGGGGTTTTCCTTGGTCAAACCTTGTTTAGGTAATCAAACCTTAATGATAAATGAAAAATGAATGAAATGAGATATGAAACATAAGATGAAACAATAGAACTTTGTTTGAAACCTTGTAGATCTACAATCAAGCATGAAGTGGCCTTAATGGATGTATATCATGATTCTTGATGAAGGATAATGCCTTTGAACACTTGAATTGATCTTGAACAATACATCACAATATTAGCTCCAAACCACATGCTTGATGCATTATCCTTTGACATTATGATAGATCTTGAATTACGACAAGTGATGAATAAATCTACCATTAAATGCCTTAGAAATTCTCTTGAGTTCTCTTGTAATCATAAACTTTCTATTAGGAATGCTCTCTTGAAATTCTTAGGTGAAAATGAGTGAAATAACCTTGTATTTATACTTTTTTATGCCAAATTTCTCAAAATTACAACATTATAAGCCGACATCATATCTAGGAGAATAAAATACTACCAAGAATTTGAATTAAATTTTATTTTGGGCCACACGAGACTCATACACCAGAATTGGCTTATGGGTCCCATTAGGCTTAACTATGGGACAAATTTTTCAAAAATGCTTAGAATGATTTAAAATCAGGATCAGGGTCCCAAAACCTAGGTGGGGCTCATATGCCCAAGGTGGTGTATGATTCCTAGATCACTAAATTTGGGCCACACAACCTAGAAAGACAGGAATTATGATTGAATGTTGGTTTATGTCAGAATTATCCTCGGGAAGATGCATTTCATAAGGCTTGTGGATGCAAAAATAGGGCCAATTAAGCCATAGATAAGCCTAATTAATTAATAAAACCATAGATTAGTGTGAAATTGTGGTACAACACTTTAAAAGACCCTAAATAAGGAAAAATTTAGTTTATTTAGTTTACAATGGCCTAAAACTTAATGTGAAAGTGTAAATAAATACACTTTACAACATTAAATTAAGGAAAAACTAGGTCAATTTAGCTTAAAAAGGCCCTAAATCCAATGTGAATGTGTAAAACACATTACAACACTAGATCAAGGAAATATTAGGTCCATTTTAATGTTAATCATTCCCAAATTAAGTGTGAAAATGTAAAGGGTGACATTTTTTGACACTACAGGAACACTTATGTGTGATGGTTGGATCAAGAGTCAATTCTAGTTTCCTTAGTGATGCATATATTTATCACTACCATAGCCATATTAGTGGTGATAGATGGATGTGGCATGCACCTTCATGATGGCCTCATTCATACCTTCTAGTAAATGGAGGATGATAAAACAATTTTTGTATGGGGACAAAGCATGCTCATCCACCTATATCATGATGTAGGCCACTTTATTTATGATGAGGAGTCATAACATTATGAATTAACACATTTCTTCAATTCTAGTCCATCGAGCATATCACATGTATGAGACTGGTCAGTTACATGGGCCAACTCTCATTAGATATGTTGAGAGTACACACTAACCCATTATGCCAAGATTGGAGATTTTGCGACTTATGGTTTTGGAGGTAGATTTTTCATAGGCTATGCAACATAGATGTTGTATAGAGACCATATATATAGATTTGAGCATGGTCATGTATTTTGAGATAGTTGTCTTGTATGCAAGGATATCAATTTTTTGTTAGTAGATATGATTATATACTGATTCCATTTTATTATGTGCAAGTTATGAGGTCATTTTTCTAGGTGTATTAGATTCATATATGTATACCTACCTATGTGTTTTCACACTATATTATTGTTAGAGGAGGTGATATTCTTTGACCTATTATTGCAGATGTCACATTGAGTGACCTAAATAGTAAGGGAGAGGATGCTTTCCTAGTTTTTGAGATTAATGATATAGGGGTGACTCTGGGCTACATCACATGGTGGAGAACTACTAAACCAACACCCATTTTTCTTGATGATTCTCCTTGAGGATATCCTATTGCACAAGGTTCAAGTGAGTAGCAAAGCATCAGTGGTAGGGAGAGCCCAATAGAGGAGAGTTTGAGGGTGTGTGCACATTAGAAATTGATAGGGATACCCACAACAACAGACGAGCCAAGTCAAATGGAGAGAGGCAAGTCAAGTAGTGTTGCTATTACAAGACCCTACTCAATGTCATCTATGACTATGAGTGGATCTTGTGCAAGGACACTTGTTGTTTGTAATACCAATAGTAGATCAAGGCCCCAAGTGAGAATTTATTTATGATGTGTATATTTATATATATATAATTTATTAGAATAGAATTAGTTTTATGTATTAGTTTTTGATACATGATGAGGTACTGATGGATATATATATATATATATGGATATGAGAGTGGCTCAACTTTATTAGTCAAGTCATAATTGATATGTTCCCCACTATATAGTTTGAGGGAGTAGTGAGGGCTATTTACAGACCACAACAAATTGTTGGCTAACATAAAGAGATTTATTATCCCATCACACAACTTTGAGCAAGGTATGAGGATTCCAAGGTGCAAGAGAGTTAGAGGTTTGTAGAGCTATTGATACTCACTATAGAGAGAGATTAGAGAGTTTCAAAGGTGAAAAATCTAACTGCATAGAGGGATAAACTCATGGTAGAGGTCAATACACTCAAAGGATAGAAAGACCAGGTCATGGCAAGATCAGAGAGTACTAAGATGGCATCTGACACTCTATAGAGCTAGGTTGATTAGATTCAAGGAGATCTATAGAGATCTTAAATTGCTACACCTACTAACCTCGATCATCCAAAAGTATGGGAGTTGATGGATTAGATTATAGCTTTGAGAAAATGGGAGATAGACCTCAAAGAGTAGATAAGAGAGTTGCGAGATGATCTTAGAGGCCTATCAAGTGCATTTTAAAGTGTCTTCGACACATAATATCAATTTATTACATCCATCACACAACCACCACCTTGCTATATAAACCACTAGTCAACCCCAAAGTGGTTAGCTAGCCATGCACCTTGATGTATTTTTTTGTATATCATATTAGATTGTTTATATACACCACATGTTGATATAGTGGTGATAATTTTGTATTCATATGATATTTATGTATACATGAGAGATTTTTTATGTTTTTCATGTGCATGTATAGATGCCTCATGGAGATTTCTACGTATTTTATTTATGTTTATGTGATGTGATGCAAATTATTTAATTAAATTCAAATCTAATTTAACAAAAAAAAATGGGTAAATTTTTTTAATTAAATTCAATAATGATATGATTAAGAAATAAATATAAAATAATCTAATTATGCAAATCAACTTTAATTAATCATTGTTATGTGAAATATCAACTATAGATAATGAACATGACATAAAATAATTTGAAAATGAAAATTAAATGAGATAAATGAACTAATTGATACACTCTAAGGAATTAATTAAGCAATTAAATTAGATATTTTATGAACTAAAATTATAATTACATAGAAAAAATTATTAAACAATTCTCAAAAGGAAAAAAACTACTTATACAATTCAAGCATTTAACATATTGCAAATATTTTTCACATTTAAACAATCTAATGCATTGCATTCTACTTGTACATGGATCTTACATTCTGATGGAATATAAAATTCATAGAAATATCATAACAAAAATAAGTTGTCACATAATATGAACATTATTATACAAATGTCCCATAAATAAATTATGCATCCATTGTAATGAGTCCATAAGCTCCAAAACCATAAACAAAGGTGATAATGTAAGGACTTAACCACTTAGGGCTATATTTCCCTTTAGTACTAGCATCTGCATTTACATTACGTTGGTTTGCATAGATCTAACCAAATCACCTACTTTGAAAGAATGAGAAGAAAATGTTGATTTTAGTTACAAGAAAGAGATTGATTAAAGTTGTTTGAAAGTATTAAAATGATACCCATCAAGTAGTTCAAGTTGATAAAGACATTGTTCATAATAAGTATTTCCATCAATAAGTCCTTGGAGGGAAACTCATAAAGAAGGAATTTTCAAATCCAAAGGCATGATAACATCAGTTTCATACATGAGATTCTACAAAGTAGTACCTGTAGTCACACAAATATGCATGTGATAGGTCCTTAGTCATACAAAAATTGAGTATTCCAATCTTTACCTTTTTTGTTAAATATTTAAAAATAATTTTTTCAATAGTTTTATTAGAAGCCTCAACTTGACCATTAGACTAAGGATAATAAGTACATAAATTATGTTGAATATGAAATTTCTCTAAGAATTGCTTCACTTATTTTTTCTTAAATAAGAGCCACTATAAATAGGGATATGTTTTACATGTTTAATGATAAAGTGGCACGTAGACCTATAATAAGGGCTTCATACTTAGCTATGTTATTTGTACATGGAAAGTTCAAATGAAAGGAGAGTGGAAGTGGTTTACTAGAGGGGAGAATTAATATCACTCCTAATCCAAAGATAGTTAAACATCTCAATTCATCAAAGAATATTTCCCATGGGTGGGTACTTTTTATTTAAAGAGAGAATATGCTCATCGGGAAAAGCATTTAGATTAGGAAAATAATATGGTGAAGGGACATTAGCTAATTGGTAAACCACAACTTTTCCCTTTCTTGTGTTTTGAGAGATAAACTTAAGGTCAAACTTAATTAGTAACATAGCCAATTTAGCTAATCTCCCTAAGAGATCAATTTTAGAGTAAATGTTTAATAAGATCAAACTTCACCATGACATGGGTTTTCCCATGAAGGAGATAATGTCTTGGCTTCTATGTTGTAAATATATGATCTAGCAAGAAATTTTTTATCTTTAATATAGAGTACCTAGTTTCATAATCAAGTAGAATGTGGCTTATGTAATATATATCTCATTCTTTACCTTCATCATCATTTTGAGCCAATAATGTTGTTGAGGCATGAGATGAAGGATATGTGTAGAGGATAAAAGGTCATACTTGTATAGTTGGTATTAGAATAGGATTAGCTAAATAGCTTTTAATAATCTGTCAAGAAATTTATGGTAATTCTCATCCCACTAAAAGTGGACATCCTTTTTGAGAAGATGTGTCAAGGGGAGGGTAGGATTGGCCAATCAATAGATAAATCATCTTATGACCTAAATATTTTATTGAAGACAATGAAATTGAGAATTTTTTTTAGGTGGAGGCGTTATTATGATGACATTTATCATGTTCATGTCAACTTCAATAACATGTTGAGAGACTACAAATCCTAATATTTTTCCATTGTAAACACAAAAGACACACATCAAAGGATTTAGTCTCATTATATAGAGTTGAATTCATTAAAGTATAAGACAAATATTATGAATATGATCTTAGCGAGTTACATACTTATGAACATGATCTAGTGAACTGAAAAGTTATGAAGAAGTTATTGAAGTAGACACCAAAAAGAAGTGGGAGAAATAAATGAAAGAGGAGATGGAATCTTTGTTACAAAACCAAAATTGGGACTTGGTTGAGTTGGTTGAAGGTAAAATGGATTGCAAAACAAATGGGTTTACAAGATGGAGGAAGAAGGTGCAAGAAAAAGGAGGTATAAGGCAAGATTTTTTTAAAAGGGTTTTGCACAAAAAAAGGTATAGTTTTTGATAAAATATTTTCTCCTATTGCTAAAATGACTTCAATCAGAACTATTTTAGGTATATTGGCAATATAATATTTACATCTTGAACAATTAGATGTAAAGAAAAAATTTCTTCATGGGGATTTGGAGGAAAAGATTTATATGAAGGAGCTACAAGGGTATGAGGTGAAAGGGAAGGAGAACTTAGTGTGCAAGTTGAAGAAGATATTGTATGGCCTAAAGAAATCTCCAAGGAAATGGTATTTAAATTTTGATAGGTTTATGATAGAACAAGGTTATAGTAGATTTCATTATGAACACTAAGTTTATTTCAAGAGATCAAATAATAGGAGCTATATTATCTAGTTATTGTATGTAGATGGCATGCTTTTTGTAGGGTCTAACATGTAGGATATAAATGTACTCAAAATTAAATTAGCTAATTTTATTTGCAATGAAATATTTGGGTGTTCCAAAGAAAATCATTGGTATGTGAATAAAAAGAGAAGAAAAAGCACACAATAACATTGTCTCAAATTGAGTACATAGAGAAGGTGTTGAAAATATTTCAAATGTAGGATGCAAAATTAGTTAGTACACCTTTACCCAATAATTTAAAATTGACTTAGGAGATTTTTCCCAAGACACATGAGGAAATATACTACATGTCCAAGTTTCTATACTCATTAGGAGTTGGCATCTTGATGTATGTCATGGTGTGTACAAGGCCAAATATTACACATGCAGTGGTAGTTGTTAGCAAGTATATGAATAATCTAGGAAAACAACATTGGAATGTATCAGGTATTTTGAGAGGTACTACTACTCTAACATTCTATTTTGAAGCTTCTAATTCTACTTTACAAGGTATGTTGATTCAAATCTAGCACATGATAAAGATAGCAGGAGGAGCACCACAGGGTATGTTTTTACTATAAGTGGAATGACAATAAGTTAGATTTCAAGGTTGCAGAAGGTTGTTGCACTTTCAACAAAAGAAGCAGAGTATGTTGCTACTAAAAAGGCTAGTAAAGAGATTATTTTACAAATGTTTATGGAGGAATTAGGAAAGAAGCAAAAGGGTAGCAGGTTGTATAGGGATAGTTAGAGTGTCATTCATTTTGTAAAGAACTCAGCCCTTCATTCTAATACTAAACATATACAACTCAAGTATCATTCCATATAATCAGTTTTAGAAGACAGACAGTTAAAGATGGAAAAGATACACACTAGCCAAAATTTTGTAGACATGTTGACAAAGGTAGTAACACATGATAAACTAATTTCATACTCTATTTTAGTTGGCCTTCAAGGATGATTGTGAAGATGGAAAACTTTCCAATTCTAAATTTGGAGCCTAGGCTAGTGGAAGCAACAATGGTGGAGTTTTCGTAATCAATATCCAAGTGGGAGATTTTTTGTGGAGCCAGATTATCTTCCTAGATTTGTCATGATCAGTCTCCAAGTGGGATATTGTTGGTTATGAATCCTAATCTTATTGGTTGATATTTATAGCATGGTGGTTCAAGGGTAGTGCCCTCAAAAGCCACATTTGATATATATTTATTCATTGTAAATCTAGACCATTCATCATTAGGTTACAAATCTAATGGTAGAGATTATATTAGTTTTTTTCCCCTAGAATAAAACCCCCTTTTATGAGGGTAATGCATTATGGTTGTGTATCGTACATTGTATTGTGAGGCGATTATGACAAAGAGAAGAGGAAGTTATGGCAGATATGATGTAGGTTGTATTCCTTCATTTTCTTGGACATAATAAAGCAAGGACTAGTTGTTTTTCCATAGATGTAGCCCATTTTGGGTGAACCATGTATATCTTTGTCTTTATGGTTTTTGTTATTCTTATATTTTATATTTACATTCATTTTATTATATATTGCTTTGTGATCCTATTCCTAACACCATGAAGGGGACAAGGTGGTGGATGCTTTGGCCAATGCTAGAACTAATATGACCCAAAGGAATTTTTGGCATAGGATTATAAACCTTCCTAATTTTATACATCCTATACTTAAAAATTATAATAAAAATTCTATCAATTAATAAGATTAAGGCCAAAGGGGGGAGTAATATTCTTTTAAATAGTTTTTCTTGTTTGGGAGAATCTTGGTCATGTATCATTTTAATTTTTATTTCATGGCTAATGTCATCATATGAAAAACTCATGGGAGGTGTTACAAAGATTCATATTTGAGCTAAACTAGCTTTCATAACAATGATTTCCATCACACAAATGGGTAAAATTACAAATTTGTGTTACACTTTCGGCCAACTTATCAACACAAGTGAATTTAAGTATTTCTAACTAAAAATCAATTTTGGTCAAACATATGATCTAGTAAGATTCATTTTAGCTAAGTTAGATGTTTTCACAACTTTTCCAACTACAATTGTTGGAAATGCATATATGTAGCATCACTTTGAGGCCAATTTATCAAAAGAAATAAATTATTTGAAAAAATTGATGCCTCTACAACTCCTACTCATGTAAATAACATTTTTTCTAAAATATGAAATACCCTTTTGTAGATCCATAAGTGTAGTTTTCAAAAATATATTTTTAATAGTGTAATCATTATTTATATTTTTTAATTTTTAGTAAAAGTAGGTTATCAACAAAAAAATTAGGTTGATTACCATGTCAAGAAAAAATGTTAAAACTTATTTTAAAAATTGAAAAAACTATGATGCACTAGATAAAAGAATCTATGTCAAGATCATATTATTTTTTCTATTATAGATAAATGTTTAATATGAAAATTGACATCAAATGAAAACAACTATGCTCTAATACAAACACTTTTTAATATTTATTTAAAACTATATATTTATCAAACTTGGAAAAAATATATCTATGCACTAAAGTTTCAAGTTATAAAAAAACACAATTTATATTTGAAGGAAAAAAAATAAAATTTACTATATAAAGATTGATGTCTCATGTAACTTCATTTTTCAACATTTTATCAACAACTAAATTATAGTGTCAATTTATAAAAAAATATTTTAAAATATTTTTCTTTTTTCTTTTTTTTTGTATTAGATATAGTTGATCAACAACATTACATGATAATGGGTTGTAGTACTACTGCACTTACCCCCCCTTACAATACTAACAGCATTAACTTGACCCTTTACATAGCTATATATTGTTTTAGATTTTTACATTGCCAATGTACAAATATAGAAGATATACACCATGCATAACCAAAAAGGACCATCTGTAACCAAATGGGTCTATCTGTGGGTATTCTGATCTTGCTTGTATCCTAGACCTTTAACCTACAACCAAGTATTGTACCATTTTCATTGCGTATCTGATAAAAAAAAGTGGCATAACTGCCAAAAAGGACCATACTAGCCTGAATAGATATATTTCTTCCTGTATTCATGAGCCGACATCTAGAGGAGAACAAAAGGATTATCTTTAAAACCTGTTGTATATAATCTCAAACTAGAAAAACCATAAAAGCATTTTTGTTTAGCATGTACTGCTGCAGCTTCAATTATCCCCTAGTGATTGTCTCCTTCCCTCTATATTTCATGTTATCAAGGATCTATGTTGCTTCCTGATTAGCATGAGTTATCTCCTCCAACCTATTACTAGAGATTTGTGCCCTTTCCTTACTGATACCACCTCTATCATTGAGTTCCTTATGAAAATATTTGAGAGCCTTTATGAAGACCTCCACATCAGGATGTCCCTCTTGCCATATGTGCCCATGCCTTGCTTCTTGTATGTTAATTTCAACTATCCTCCTCTCCAAGAACTTCCAAAACTTGTCTTTTGAAATTTCAATAGTAATATGTACCTGTACAGCCACATTGTAAACCATGAGCCTTTTACAAGACTCGGTAAGTGCTCTCCTTTTCCTATTAAACAATTCTTCATTCTAAGCTTTACATATCACCCATAAAATTTTTGAAGAGAAACATAACCAAAAGATAGAACATTCTCTATTCATTTTAGTATCCACATCAAATAAAAAAAATTAGGACGGTGAATTGTCAATTCCCCATATGTTCATGTCTTTACAAAATAGTTTCCATACTTCCTTAGCAAAGATGCAATAAAAGAAGATATGTTTAATAGATTCAGGCACTCTACATTGGCTACAAATATTAATTTCAGCATGTTTAACATTGTAAGGGAGCTTTTGAAGTATTAGCAACCATCTAAAACAAGCTAATTTAGACTCAATTTATTTTTTCCAAATATTTTCAAGGATCATTTGCCACTACTTATTGTTTAGATTAAAATTCCATATTTTATTGGTATGCTCAGTAATGGTAACATGTTTAGTTAGGGCCTTGGGTGGGTGCAAAAAGATGGGTGACCAATTTCTGGCCAAATTTAAAAAAATGTTTTGAAAGCTCATAACGCGAGCACATTATAATACGGGCGCGTTATAACACACTTGTGTTATGGATTGGTGTGTCGAGCCTAAGTCTCAGCCACAAAAATCCCATAACGTGAGCATGTTATAACACACTTGCTTTATGAGGTATTAAAAGCAAAAAAAATCAAAATCATTTTCATTGTGACTGTGTTTTTTTTGCTCGCGGTTAAAACCCTTCATTTCTATGCTCATGTTCTGGGAGGATCCATTTTGCAAGATTTTTTGTCAAATTATTGTTGTTTCATCTCCAGGATGTCACTACATCGACGAGGAGGTCTAAGAGGTAAGGATTGTTTGTTTTTTGTAGTCAATTTGTTAGTTTTAGGTTGTTTTTTATATTTATTTTTAAAAAAATTAAGAGATGTTAATGAACCTGCAAACACTCCTCAAAATCCTCAACAAGCACAACAACAACAAGAGGAACAAAATCCTCAACAAGCACAACAATAACAACAACAAAAAAATCCTCAAGTTGAACAACCACAACAACAATCTCCTCCACCAATCCCTCAACATCCTCTTGGCACTCAGTAAAACTTAATGAGTGAAATTGAAAACAATAAAAAAATAAATTGAGGAGTTAATCAGGAGGTTGAACGATCCAAATGGTTCAACCATGGAAAGAATGACCCTGGAAACTTCACTCAAAGAAATGTTAAAACATGTAGATTCAATCAACAAATAATCTGGTTGGAAAGATAGAAGGTAGGCAGCTAGGGCTTATTACTAGGATAAATTATCATATAAAGATGTAAAAGATCTAAGAATTACAAAAATTGATTTGTGCTCACTATTCATTGACCCACACACAAATACAAATCTTACACTCAATGCAAAGAGGTTTCCTATCCATTGGTGCCACCACCAACAGATTAGGACCTTTCTTGGGATTAATGGTACATGGTTTTTGATTGCCCAGCATGCAAAAATTGTGAAGTCCCACAATATTTCCTAAGGAAACTATACTGTGAGTTCATCTTGAACAAAATACCGAATTATTTTGATATGAAGGAATTCCAGAGGAGAGGTGGGGGGTCGGCTCGAGATAGACCCAATGCACATTAGGATCCTATGCAGCAAGCGAGATGACCTCTTGCTAGGCCGCCTCATGAGCACATCGTTAACCCTTCCATCATGCAGGAGAGTGTTGAGGTAGAGACTTTGCAGGCCATCAGTTCTTTCACCAAGAGTGTGATCTAGCATGTGTTATCATGGAATCTAGCAGTGCTCGATTCACGGATAACCCCCCTACAAAACTTGTCCATTTCCTAGGATTCGTGAAGTTCATGTACGCATAACGAGGTGATTTTCAAGCCACTTCAAAATGTGTTCCAAAGCCTTGAATAGTCAATTTGAGCATCCCCCTATGTTCACCTTGCGAAGACCTTTGAAACGAGCTCCTTCGCGAAGTCTCACCGATCATACTTAGTTAAATTGTGAAAGATGTAGTTGTGCCAAAAAAGTGCACTCTAACTCATCCAAATTTTTGGCTAAGTGTTGAAAGTGCAGTGGCGCCAAAAATCAGCGACCCTGCATAAAAAGTGATTTTCCAAAAATGTGTAGAAGCGCTAAAAATCATGAGTTAGATTGAATCGACTGCAACATCTACTTATGCTGCTACTAAAATGTTGGATCTGCTCGAGCGTGCCAGATCTGGTGGGTCTTGATCACGGGGCAATAACTGGAATTAGTGAAACTGGATATGCAATGGGTTATGCCTCTGCTCAATCTATCTCCTCCACCAGCACTTCGCGCCCACCCCCCCATTATAGTTGTGCCTTAGGGGCCCACCCCTGCTTCTTCGACTGACACAAGTGAAACTGCGACTCATCGAACGATAGTGATGATGAGGGTTAACCTAGGTAAGCACCTGGCTCTCTATCTTTGGATCTGATGGTGCTGGATAAACTGCTTCTTCTAGCTCTTCTATGGCTGGATCAACAATAAGATCAACCGTCCATGCTACGAGAAAGAGAAGATGCTGGGCTTGGCTTATTAGCTGGTCTAGATATGCTATTAGTGCTGCTTCTGAATTTTAACACCTTTACACTTTTGGTAGTTTTTATCTTAGTCTCTTCAAACTTGCTCTATTTCCATTCCGGACCCTGTTTCTTCGCTCTTGCATCGTTTTCTGTGCCTAGTTGCTCGTTTCACACTTGCTCAACATCATTTCTCGCTTCACGCTTCCCAATGCTACTTTTTTTGCTAATTTCTATTGATTCACCATCCTTGCAGTTTCTCTCCAGATTTCATCAAGTGATCCTAAAGGTGACATCTTCTGATCTAGTGAACTATCCCAGATCTACAAAGAAGCCGTTATGCAGCAAGGTTAGGATGACAGTTTTTCCCAAAGCCTCAATACATATCATTTGCGATATACAGCTGACACTTGATAATCTCAAGACACATCTTCGTGGGTGCAAGAAAATCCATTCATTTTCTAGAAGGTCAATCACAAGAGCTCACACCCTTGTAGATTACACAGTCGGCCTAGATGATGCATTCATACCGGAGACCAAGAAGAAGTGAAGACTCCGCGCCCAAAGCAAGGAACCATGAAGATTCTTGATCTCCGATGTTGAACATTTTGATGCATCCTGTTATGCATCTTGTAAATATTTCCTGACATCTTATATGTCTTTTTGTAAATTGTAATTGCACCAAGTTCGAAGATGTAATCTTTTGAAAACAAATTACACTTTGACTTTGGTCAAAGTTAGGTGAGATCTCCTTGATTCGCTCACCTAACTTTCCTTGATTTCCTCAATTAGATTCCTATTTTTGCTCATCCCTCTTTCTATATAATGTGAGGGATTTCTATTGTAAATTCATCCTTTAGTATTTTGCAACGAAGTGCTGCCCTTTTTGAAGCAAATTTGTGAAACTTTGCGTTCATGCTTTGTGAATGGAATTTGATCAATAAAGAAGAGGATCGCAAACCAAACTTTGCGTTGGATTCGATACTTTTATGAATTGATCTCATTGGTGGTAATTAGGTGATGAAATCTAAAGGACTCTAAGTGATTTATGTAAACTTTGTGTTGCATCTATTATTTAGATTTGCATTTGTGTTTTTGTTTATCTTTTGTTGAATGATCTACAAGACTTTGTGCTTGTAATCGTTCATGCTCTTGGATACTTTTATTGAATGATCTACAAGACTTTGTGCTTGTAATCATTCATGCTCTTTGATACTTTGGTTGGATAATCTACAAGACTTTGCGCTTGTAATTGTTCTTGTTGTTCGAGGAATTGCTGCGTCTAAGAAGACTTTGTGCTTCTAACGTGACAAATGGTACACTCTTCACAGATCCAACATTGAAAAAGCTATGGAAAGAATTTTTGCCTTCGTGAGCTTTCCCTTTTACTTTATTTGTTTATTGTTAATCACTTTTGGTATCTCTACGCTTCGCTTTGACAAGATAGAGGTATTGGTATTACTGCTAGTTGTTTGTTTCAAGTTGTTAAGAATTAAGAACTTCCAACAGTGAAGCATTGTAAACATCTTCTCTAAAAAAAGAGAGAAGGATGAATGTAACACACCCCCCCCAACTTCGTAAGTATTGTGTACATTTTGTAATTACTTGTTTGTTTTACTATCGCTTATGTTAGCAGTAAGAAGGGCGCCTCCCCTTTCCGAGAGGAGAGATTCACATCTCACATAGCTGTGGCTGAAGTCCAAGTTGTGTAATCTATCGAAAAGCTGATTACATAATTTTCACCCAACAGCATGCCAACCCTATACTACACTGCTATCTAGGGGAGTCTTTAAGTGGTGGGCTTTGATCCCATTTATGTCAAGATTGTGGGATGACTTGTTCATATGACCCCATCGAAACTCAAGAGGCTGCTACGCAGGATACATCTGCAACTATGGAGATGGCAAGGGAAGTTGACATTTTGAATGAGGCCTATGGCATTGATACTCAGGTAAATGTTAGCATGTTCATTAAATTTAATTTATTAAATTTCAATTTTTAAATGCAAGATTAACTAATTTAGTTTTATGATTTTAATAAAATTTTAAGGTCATAGTGTTGATATACCAGCCCTACACCCACTTATTTCTCCATTGCATCTACCGTTGAGGTATGTAACTAGTAAATAATTATAAATTTATTACATGTTAATAGTATTGTTTTATGAATGGTATTTTAATATGTGATTTTGGATGTTAAATAGGCTAATATTGGAGGTTTTGAGGGAACACCTCCCAATGCCAATGGATTTAGACAAACCTACACGCAAGTAATAGAATAAAGAGTTTAACTAATGAATTTTACTTAATAGATTTGTGTAGCTTATATTCATATCATTGATTACATTGCTTTGCATATCTTTCAAACTCAAAGCATTACTTCACATTCCATAACTAATAACTAGATGTTGATGGATGACAAAATTTCAACTACAATATAGTTGTTTAGAAAGTCAACATAAGCAGTGATGCAATTACTTCACATAGCATAAGTAATAAGTAGGAGCAACTTCCAATTGCATTTGCTTGTCATGGCATTCCATGAGACCACTTTTTACTGGGGCATCTTTTCAAATATTTCACTACCTTGTCTATGATATGGATGCTTGGAAGAAATATATGAAAGAATAATAGTAAGCAATATCATAGACAAGGCAATGATTTGTTTGAAAAAATGCCTCAAAGAAATGCAGTCTCATGGTGATGTCCATCACCATGAGACCCAATTTCTTTAAGGCACATTTTCAAACAACACACTACCTTTTCTATGCTACCACATTTTCCATACATGTCTACCAAAGCATTTTATCAAATAGTTCATTTCCTCGTTGCTATGGCTAAAAAATTTAAAAAGTTGATTTCCAACAAACTGTGGATGCTTGGAAAAAATCTATCAAAACATAATAGTAAGCAATAGCATAGATAAGGCAATGAGTAGTTTGAAAAAATGCCTCAAAGAAATGTGGTCTCATGGTGATGGAATTCCATTCCATCACCAAGAGACCACATTTCTTAAAGGAATTTCTTCAAAAATCTCACCACCTTTTCTATGCTACCACATTTTCCATACATGTGTATCAAAGCATTTTATCAAACTACTCACTTCCTTGTTGCTATGGCTAAAAGCCTAAAATAGGTGTTTTCCAACAAACTATGGATGCTTGGAAAAAATCTATCAAAGCATAATAGTAAGCAATATCATAGTTAAGGTAGTGATTAGTATGAAAAAATGCCATGAGACCACATTTATCTGAGGCATTTTTTCAAACAGCTCACTACTTGAAGAATAGAAACCAACCCATTAGCCAAAATTCCCCTCCAAATTTTTTTCAAGGTCCTCATCCTCAATTTAACAATCCATGGAACCTTCCACCTTTTATTCCACTTGTTCATGTCCCCACCCCTCCCTCTTCATGTCATGATTTCCCTCCATCTCATAACCAAGGCCACACTATACCATCCACCCCATCCTAGCATAATACCATAGAGAAGGCAATGAACTGTTTGGAAAAATGCCTCAAAGAAATGTGGTCTTATGGTGATGGAATGCCATGACACATTTGTTTGTAATGGCATTCCATCACCATGAGACCCCATTTCTTTGAGGCATTTTTTCGAACATTTCATTGCTTTCTCTATGCCACCACAGTTATCGTACATGTCTACGAAAGCACTTTATCAAATGGTTAACTGGCTTGGTGTTATGGGTAAAAGCCTAAAAACACATGCTTTCAAACAAGATATGGATAGGAAAAATAGTAAGCATGATAGTCAGAAATATATAGTTTAATAAGTACTCAAAATTTTGTTCATTATCTTATAGATTATAAGCCATGATGTAGTACCCCTCCATTTATGCTTATGTTTTCTGCTGCATGTTTTCATACTATTAGACTTTGGTACTTGGTTTGGATATTTTGATCACTGATTTTGAGTGACAGTGGTTTCATTTTGTGACATGATGATACATTGTATGGTGTTTATTGATTTATGATATGCTTTGATATAGCGTAGATGTTCTTTCTTCAGATGATCATTGCTATGTATATGTTTGTGATGGACTAACTGTTATTTAATTTGTCAGTCTGATGTGACGTGTATTGGTGTGGAGAATGGAATTGCATCACTCACTTGCGAGTGCCCTGTGATGTCCGTGATTTTCTCCGCACGGTGTGCCTATACAATGGATTATATATATATGCATATTATTGCTTGGTTGCAGGATTGCAGGTACATGACATCGACTCCACCTGGTTACTCAGGTCTAAGCGTGTCAAGACTCAATGGAAATGTTGATTGGGAGCTAGTAGCATGGTTCATCCTAGTCTAGTCTTTAACCCGATCACAGTACATTGTCAGTTAGTTTGAGTCTTGGTTGTCTTGTTTGTTTATGTTTGGATTTAATTGTCTGAAAGGAAAAATTTGTCACTTTTAATGTTAGTTTATTATGCATTTAATTTATTATTATTTAAATTAATTTTTAAATGTTAAAGAAATTAGTTTTGCATGTTATTTAATAAATTAATTAGTTTGTTTGGTTAAATAATTTGATCTTAGAGATTAAATTTATTTAATTAAATTAATTAATTAATTAAATTAAAATTGTTTTGAAATTATGTGTGAATAGATTTTATTATAAATTAAATGTTATTTGGAAATGGCATTTTAATTATTAAATAAATTTTGTATTTTGAAAATTTTTAATTTTTAATTTTAAATAAATAAAATGCATGCAATCTTGAAAGGCAAGATTGCCAAGAAGTTGTTAAAAGATATTTTGTACTTCTCGACATGTGTGCCAGTTTAATTTATTGTTGATGGTTGAGGTTGTTCACGGATATTATTTTGGATCTGGGAAAACACAGAGGCTATTCTATTCTTCACAGAAAAATAATTGAGCTCTGTTAAAAAAATTTATGTTTATGGTTATTTGGTATTGTTGCAAATTTGTGGAAGTTCTCTGGTTTGCAATTGGGTATTGGTTCTCGGGAAAGGATTTGGAAACTACAGGCAAAGCTCTTCACCAGTCAATTTTCTGAAGCAAAGGAAAACAGGTATTCTTCTTGTGAATTTTATTTTGTTTGTTTTTGGAAGGGAATGTTGTGAAAAGAAATTAGTTTATTTTAAATTCCTATACTTCTTGCAAAGAAATTGTTCACTGCAATTTGTCATGTGAAGATTTGATGGATTCAAAAAACTTCTGTAGAATACTCTCTGTAGAAAGTATTTAAATTTTGTGAGGGGAATAATTTAGGATTTAATTGGAAATGTTGTGTTGAAAATTTATAGTTTTCCCAATTTCCCCATTGTAACCTTGTTGAAAAACCCTCTGGAATTTCTTAATTTTCTTCATCAGAAAACTCTGTTGAAATATATATATATATATATATATATATATATTTACATATTTTTCATATATAAATTGGACTATAAAAACAATATTTAATATTTTATTCATCTGGCAATTTTGAAATCGCCATACTGGCAAAAAAATGATAAACACGAATTACCACTTTTAAGTAAAAATCTAAAATTTAATTCGGAACAGTTTCATTTTTTTATTAATATTGGTATTTAATATTAATTGGGAGGGGCTAGGGTTAAACCCCAACCCCGTCGCTCCCACTGTGGGGGCGCGGCCGCTGTGAGGCAACGCCCACCACGGCTTTGTGGGGAACGGGTGCCAAAAGGCAACGCCCTCCACAGAACCGTGGAGGAGACATTGTCCCACAGGCAGCATGCCCTCCACAGTGGAGATTGTGCGGCCCGTGGTTCTTTTCTTGTTAAAATTTTGTTTCGTTTGTTTCAAACAGAAAATCGTGTGGTTTAAATTTAATTTCGATTTGTTAAAAAAATAAATAAATATATATAATATGTAGTATATGTGTTATATATATTATATATTATTAATAATATATAGTATGTGTATAATATATATATTTATATTTATATATATATATATTTATTTATTTAAATTAATTATATTAATTGATTTTGGTAATTTAATATTTGTTAAAATTAATTTATGAATAATTTTGTGATGAGGAAGCAAATTATTTAAGTGAATATGAAAAGAATATTATATTGTTTTATTGTAATAGGGAGTTGTATTTTTTTTAACATGATTGTAAAATTGGGATAATTGTGGATTTTATTTTCATGTTAGATGGTAGATAAATTATGTATCAGATGATTAATTTTATACTACTAATTCTTGATTGACTGGATTTAGTAAATCCAAATGATACACGTGAATTTGCTTTAAGTTGCTTTAAATTTTTATTGGGCAAATAGGGATTATTTTTATTTGATTTCAAGTCTTCCAGTTGTAGTCTCTTTAAGGGAGTAAATTTTACTATGGTTTCTTGTGTTTGAACAAACTAGGGTAGTGCACCTAATTTTTGTGAACAGATTGTGATGTCCATTGTGGTATATCTGGTATTATATGTTGAATTTTGTGCACTTTGTCTACCCTAGATATAGAATTTAGAATTCCTATGTTATGTTTAGGGGAGTGGCTTTGTGTAAGGGCCGACACACAAAGTGGTGTCAAGGTAACTTACAAAGAGTTAGTAAGTCAGTGATAACTAAACAACACAGTAGTTAGAATTAAAATCCTTAATAAGATGAATATGCCTCACTTATGGACTCTTGAGCTAGTTCAGTCTTGAGTATAAGATGAGAAGGCCCGGAATGGCAAATCAATGTCTTGTTTCTTCAAAAGACATTTGATTCCGCAATAGTATGCAATAGGGGCCAGGTTTCATGAGAGGTTACCAGGGTAACCCAAGTTGGGGGTCGGAACCTAGGAAGAAACACCAGGGTAACCTTTGCAATATTGTGATGACACTCCACCTAAAATAATAGTTAACCTTATGGACTTAGTACATTCGATTATCTTAAATCTGGAAGCAATGTAACCATCAGTTAGTCATGTACTTGTGTCTAGGGTGAATAGGTTATGTCTAGGTAACCATATTACTATCTCCTAGCACAGGGGGTGGACCTACGAGTACCACATGGTTGGGTGGAACGTGCACCTTACTCCGTTGGGTCACCAGTTTATGATCATGGCATCGAGAGCTTCATGGATGGAGAGCTCACACTTGGATATAGATGTACTTTCTTTATTGCATTATTGTAAAAATTTTACTTGAAAACATCCCTCAATTGTTTATGAGATGAACATTTGTAAATGTAAATTGTAACTATTATTTGATCTACCTCATCAAATGAATGAGTAATGTAATATCTTATCAAATGCAATGTAAGAAACATGTTTGTACTTTATACTATCTTGAATGGAATTTCAAATGTTATGCAATATTTATTTTTAATTTTATGATTAATTAAATATATACAATGCGAAATACTAAAGTCGTCTATGGAAACTCAAGTAGTGTAACGTCGCGTAACTTAATGAATGTATGCAACTAATTAACTTAATAATTATACTTTTTAAAAAAAATTATTTCACTATTATACACAATTGCAACATTCCTTAGGTTATTATGATGGGGCATTACAGATTGGTATCAGAGCCAAGGTTACAAACACTGGATGCTCTGGGTAATCGCGAGCCCATTAGGTTGACATAGTACGTAGTGTCGCTATCTGTTAGCCTTGGTTGATTAGTAACTAAGAATCGTTATTGTTATGTGTAGGAACATGCCTAGGCAAGGTGGAAGAGGGCATGGTCAAGGTCGAGGTCGAGGTCGAGGGCCAATCCCTTAGGTTACTCCCCCTGTGAACCCTCATTACAGTGATCAGGCAGAACAGTTGGATCAGAGGAATGAGGGACAGAATCCCGAACAGTCAGGAGTAGAGGGTTCACAGATACGTCCTTTATTATAGGAGGTCCTAGCTCGACTTGGACCTAGACAGGAAGTTGAGCAGGAGGTTGTTAGAGAGAGAGATAGATCTCCTAGGAGAGTAGATGATACAGTGCATTAGGATGCTAACTACATGACACATGAGGGATTTACTGAGGGCACGCCCTCCTACCTTTGATGGTATAGGAGGTGGATTAGAGGCTGAGACCTAGCTACTAGATTTGGGTAGATGCTTTTCCATGCACCCTTACGGTAGCAATACCCATGTGAGATGCGCTATCATGCATCTGAGAGGATTCACCTCTACTTGGTGGCACCTGGAGGAGCAGAAGCTCCACTTAGATATTAGGTCAGTGTCTTGGGAGATGTTCCTTGAGAGGTTTAGAGCATGGTTCCTATCGGAACACTGGAGGCAGTGACGGGCTGACGAGTTCCATGATCTACGTCAGTTGTCTCTATCTGTTGAGCAATATGAACGTAGATTCTATGAACTCAAGCAGTATGCTAGTATTGGCGATGATGAGCCTATGCTAGTACAACACTTCATCAGGGGTTTGAATGCCCGCATTAGTGGTGGTGTCAGAGTCTTTGAGCCAAAGACTATGGAAGTTGCGATGGAGAAGGCTCGCATAGTGGAGGAGAACCTTGTTATGGCATTAGGTGGTCACACAGGAGTACAGATTGGCAGTGCTCCTACAGCAATTTTTAGTCCACGGGGTGGATAGGCATAGGCAGGAGGTTCCTCTAGGAACCAGTAGACACCCACAAAGGGTGGGCAACAACAACAACAATGTACACCTCAAAAGAATAATAATCCACAACCACAGCAAGGTAATAGCCCTCAGAGTGCTCAGTCTACTGTCAGTAGAGGTAGTTTCCAGCAATCCAATGCACCTTCGGGTGGCAGAGGATTCAGTAGAGGCACAGGATGTTACTCATGTGGTCAGCAGGGACACATTGCTAGGCAGTTTCTGATGAGAGGTTCTTCTGGTTTTGGGCCTCAACCTATAGTTTCAGAGCCTACAGTGGGAGATGTAGGCAGGTCGCATAAGGAGGACCTATTTTAGATATGTATGTGTTATTTGTTTTCTACTAGCAGGCTTCCAAGAGTAAGCCTGATCCTAGGGGGGAGGATGTAGTACCCCTCCATTTATGCTTATGTTTTCTGCTACATGTTTTCATACTATTAGACTTTGGTACTTGGTTTGGATATTTTGATCGCTGATTTTGAGCGACAGTGGTTTCATTTTGTGACATGATGATACATTGTATGGTGTTTATTAATTTCTGATATGCTTTGATATAGCGTAGATGTTTTTTCTTCAGATGATCATTGCTATGTATATGTTTGTGATGGACTAACTGTTATTTAATTTGTCAGTCTGATGTGATGTGTATTGGTGTGGAGAATGGAATTGCATCACTCGCTTGCGAGTGCCCTGTGATGTCCGTGATTTTCTCTGCACGGTGTGCCTGTACAATGGATTATATATATATGCATGTTATTGCTTGGTTGCAGGATTATAGGTACATGACATCGACTCCACCTGGTTACTCAGGTCTGAACGTGTCAAGACTCAACGGAAATGTTGATTGGGAGGTAGTAGCATGGTTCATCCTAGTCTAGTCTTTAACCCGATCACAGTACATTGTCAGTTAGTTTGAGTCTTGGTTGTCTTGTTTGTTTTTGTTTGGATTTAATTGTCTGAAAGGAAAAATTTGTCAATTTTAATGTTAGTTTATTATGCTTTAATTTATTATTATTTAAATTAATTTTTAAATGTTAAAGAAATTAGTTTTGCATGTTATTTAATAAATTAATTAGTTTGTTTGGTTAAATAATTTGATCTTAGAGATTAAATTTATTTAATTAAATTAATTAATTAATTAAATTAAAATTGTTTTGAAATTATGTGTGAATAGATTTTATTTAAAATTAAATGTTATTTGGAAATGGCATTTTAATTATTAAATAAATTTTGTATTTTGAAAATTTTAAATTTTAAATAAATAAAATGCATGCAATCTTGAAAGGCAAGATTGCCAGAAGTTGTTAAAAGATATTTTGTACTTCTCGACATGTGTGCCAGTTTAATTTATTGTTTATCTTGAGGTTGTTCACGGATATTATTTTGGATCTAGGAAAACACAGAGGCTATTCTATTCTTCATGGAAAAATAATTGAGCTCTGTTAAAAAAAAAATTGTTTATGGTTATTTGGTATTGTTGCAAATTTGTGGAAGTTCTCTGGTTTGCAATTGGGTATTGGTTCTCGGGAAAGGATTTGGAAACTACAGGCAAAGCTCTTCACCAGTCAGTTTTCTGAAGCAAAGGAAAACAGGTATTCTTCTTGTGAATTTTATTTTGTTTGTTTTTGGAAGGGAATGCTATGAAAAGAAATTAGTTTATTTTAAATTCCTGTACTTCTTGCAAAGAAATTGTTCACTGTAATTTGTCATGTGAAGATTTGATGGATTCAGAAAACTTCTGTAGAATACTCTCTGTAGAAAGTATTTAAATTTTGTGAGGGGAATAATTTAGGATTTAATTGGAAATGTTGTGTTGAAAATTTATAGTTTTCCCAATTTCCCCATTGTAACCCTGTTGAAAAACCCTCTAGAATTTCTTAATTTTCTTCATCAGAAAACTCTGTTGAAATATATATATATATATATATATATTATATATATATATATATATATATTATACATATTTTTCATATATAAATTGGACTGTAAAAATAGTATTTAATATTTTATTCATCTGGCAATTTTGAAATCGCGTACTGGCGAAAAAATGATAAACACGAATTGCCATTTTTAAGTAAAAATCCAAAATTTAATTCGGAATAGTTTCATTTTTTTATTAATATTGGTATTTAATATTAATTGGGAGGGGCTAGGGTTAAACCCCAACCCCGCCGTTCCCACTGTGGGGGCGCGGCTGCTGTGAGGCAATGCCCACCACGGCTCTATGGGGAACGGCTGCCAAAAGGCAACGCCCTCCACAGAACCGTGGAGGAGACATTGTCCCACAGGCAGCGTGCCCTCCACAGTGGAGACTGCGCGGCCCGTGGTTCTTTGCTTGTTAAAATTTCATTTCGTTTGTTTCAAACAGAAAATCGTGTGGTTTAAATTTAATTTCGATTTGTTAAAAAAATAAAAAAATATATATAATATGTAGTATATGTGTTATATATATTATATATTATTAATAATATATAGTATGTGTATAATATATATATTTATATATATATATATTTATTTATTTATTTAAATTAATTATATTAATTGATTTTAGTAATTTAATATTTTTTAAAATTAATTTATGAATAATTATGTGATGAGGAAGCAAATTATTTAAGTGAATATGAAAAGAATATTATATTGTTTTATTGTAATAGGGAGTTGTATTTTTTTTAACATGATTGTAAAATTGGGATAATTGTGGATTTTATTTTCATGTTAGATGGTAGATAAATTATGTATCAGATGATTAATTTTATACTACTAATTCTTGATTGATTGGATTTAGTAAATCCAAATGATACACGTTAATTTGCTTTAAGTTGCTTTAAATTTTTATTGGGCAAATAGGGATTATTTTTATTTGATTTCAAGTCTTCTAGTTGTAGTCTCTTTAAGGGAGTAAATTTTACTATGGTTTCTTGTGTTTGAACAAACTAGGGTAGTGCACCTAATTTTTGTGAATAGATTGTGATGTCCATTGTGGTATATCTGGTATTATATGTTGAATTTTGTGCACTTTGTCTACCCTAGATAGATAATTTAGAATTCCTATGTTATTTTTAGGGGAGTGGCTCTGTGTAAGGGCCGACACACAAAGTGGTGTCAGGGTAACTTACAAAGAGTTAGTAAGTCAGTGATAACTAAACAACATAGTAGTTAGAATTAAAATCCTTAATAAGATGAGTATGCCTCACTTATGGACTCTTGAGCTAGTTCAGTCTTGAGTATAAGATGAGATGGCCTAGAATGGCAAATCGATGTCTTGTTTCTTCAAAAGACATTCGATTCCACAATAGTATGCAATAGGGGCCGGGTTTCGTGAGAGGTTACCAGGGTAACCCAAGTTGGGGGCCGGAACCTAGGAAGAAACACCAGGGTAACCTTTGCAATATTGTGATGACACTCCACCTAAAATAATAGTTAACCTTGTGTACTTAGTACATTCGATTGTCTTAAATCTGGAAGCAATGTAACCATCAGTTAGTTATGTACCTGTATTTAGGGTGAATAGGTTATGTCTAGGTAACCATATTACTATCTCCTAGCACGGGGGGTGGACCTACGGGTACCACATGGTTGGGTGGAACGTGCACCTTACTCCATTGGGTCCCTAGTTATGATCATGGCATCGAGAGCTTCATGGATGGAGAGCTCACTCTTGGATATAGATGTACTTTCTTTATTGCATTATTATAAAATTTGTACTTGAAAACATCCCTCAATTATTTATGAGGTGAACATTTGTAAATGTAAATTGTAACTATTATTTGATCTACCTCATCAGATGAATGAGTAATGTAATATCTTATCAAATGCAATGTAAGAAACATGTTTGTACTTTATACTATCTTGAATGGAATTTCAAATGTTATGCAATATTTATTTTTAAGTTTATGATTAATTAAATATATGCAATACGAAATACTAAAGTCGTCTATGGAAACTCAAGTAGTGTAACGCTGCGTAACTTAATGAATGTATGCAACTAATTCACTTAATAATTATACTTTTAAAAAAAAAAAAAATCACTATTATACACAATTGCAACATTCCTTAGGTTATTATGACGAGGCATTACACATGACGTGGATCGCTATTGTAGTTTTCGTGATTGAATAATTTGTTGTTTTATTTTCAGATGTTGCAACCGAATGCACCTCTAAATATTCATAGGGAAATGGAGATCAGTGTTTCATCTGCTATTGACTCCTTGATGGCTCTTACAAGGGAGGTATGAGGAAAATTACTAAATTTCAATTTACATTTGTTGTTATAGATGTTCATTAGTGAAAAATCAAACCATTATTGATTCGTAGTTTAATTTCTATTTGGATGTTTTATATAGGGCTTTGGCACACCTCAGCATGGACATTTGAATATTCCCCTCATGGAGAGTGATCATCAGATGGTGGTAAGTAATTATTTTGTTAAATATATCATTTTTTTAATGTAATTTCTATATATTAATGTCTTTACTTCTTATTGTAACAAATAAGACTTGACCAAGAACTAAACCTTAGGAGGAGTAGTAGGAGCACTCCTCGACCATAGAATAAATAAGTGATAGATGTATCGCCATCCGATCAACCAGCAAAGGGAAAGAGTTTATTTAGAGAGCATGGAGAGCAATGACTTTTGATTCCAAAGCCCTTTGTTGTATGCCTATATGGCATTTTTGTACATATTTTGTATTGGATATAGTTGACATTGTATGCCTATATGGCATTCTCATAAGCCTATATGGCTATTTTGTACCTATATTTTATACTTATATCGACATATATTGATGTATGCCTACATGGCTATTTGGTTAATACAAATATTTCTTATCGATGGTGTCCATATTTGCATTATAAATCCATGGTTCAATAGATATGAGCTACGTGTATTCAAGTGTATAATTTACAACTTATGTGTATTCTTTGTGACTTACGTGTATTCCAATGTATACTTTGTGACTTATGTGTTTTCATGTGTATACCTTGTATATTTCATGCATATACTTTGTATCAATTTGTGTATACTATGTATTCATCTGTATACTTCAACACTTACGTGTTTTTGAGCACTTGTGCTTCCCTTATTCACATGTACATGCTTGACTTATTCACGTGTATACTTATTAATTGGTTAGCCCTAGCATTGATCATTCCTATCCTTCATGGTTTGTCTTGAATATTAATTGATTTATGCTAAACAACTTTATTAGTCAATGCTAAACAACTTCAATATTTCTAGGAATAGTAGTAGAGTTACAAATTCCAAAATTGCACAAATTGAAAAGAAAATATTAACTATAAATAAATGCATTGATTATTAACTTGATAATTGATTAAGAATGAGTATAAAATATATCAAGAGATGAGCCTTCTAGAATGGAAACTACCAACTAGAAAATAGGCAAAGCATTCCCAATACTTTGAAAGTAATAATCCACCCAAAATTGAAATGGGAGAGAAGTCCTATTTAAGATCCTTGAGAAATTTATTTCTTAATACTCCCTTGTTCTTACATATCTCAATTCAATTTAATCCAAAGAGTTTCATGAAATGTTTTATCTAAAAGAGAAAAACACATTTTCAATTGGTATTCCATGAAATGTTTCATAAAAAGATTCCAATATATTTAATATTTTGATTGGAGCATCACTTGTTTCTCTTAGACTCCAATTTTTAAGAATAGCAAATCATTTCAAATGAAAATGACAAAATGCTTCACAACTAGAGTTGTTAATTGAGGAAAAATAAAATGTTTCCAACTTTTGCCATTGTACGCATTTACAATTGGTTGTATATTGTTGTAAAGGCAAGGAAGATAATTAAAAAATGTCTTGTGCTTGCTAGACTTGAGGATGATCATATGTTTTTTTGTGTGGAAAACTCAGACTTCTCAACCGTCATGTGTATGTTTATATTTTTTATTGTTTTGCATGCCATCATAAGGGATGAAGCCGGTTGAACGTAGCTCAGAGAAATTCCTTGTGTTTAAGTGCAAAAGAGGACCATGCCTAGCATAAATGTACCTATCGGGATGCGTTGGAGCAGTTTTTTTGGTCACATGAGTTGCAAAATGAAATTTGCACCACTTTGCAGCTTTACACTACTTGCATTTGACACTTTTTCCATCAAGTGAAAACTAGACACCACGAGAAAATGACTCCAAGATAAAAAAAAATTGAGAGAGGTTATTGTACAGGGGCCCAATGCAATCTCGTAGGCTTATATGGAGAGTTTGTAAGCATCACAATTTTTGAGTAATAGCCCATCAAAGATTGTTGCCCTTTTGCACTTTGGACCCTTAAGGGATCAAGTCAGTTGAACGTAGCTCGGAGTGATTCTGCATGTTTGGGTACAAGAGAGGACCATTCCTAACATAAACATACCCATTTAGATGTGTTGTAATAGTCCATTTGGTTACATGATTTGTAGAATGAAAGTCACACCACTTTGCAATTTTTAACTACTTACATTTGCCAACTTTTTCCCTGAGTGAAAATTCTCCACCACAGGAAAATGCCTCCAAGATAGAAAAAACTAAGAGAGGTTATTGTAGAGGGGCCCAACGCGATCCCATAAGCTTAGACAAGAAGTTTCTAAGCATCATGATCTCCGAGTAACAGCCCATCGAAGATTGCAGCCATTTTGCACTTTAGACTCAAGGGATTTTGTCGATTGAATGTAGCTCAAAGCGATTCAATATGTTTGGGTGTGAAAAAGGACCATGCTTGGTGCAAAATTACCCACCCAGATGTGACAGAATAGTTCATTTGGTCACATGAGTTGCAGAACGAAAGTTTCACCACTTTGCAACTTTTAACTGCTTGCATTTGACAACTTTTTCCCTAAGTGAAAATTTGCCACAATGGAAAAATTCCTTCGAGATAGTGAAAATTGAGAGAGTTTATTATATAAGGGCTCAATGCAATCCCATAGGCTTAGACGAGAATTTTCTAAGCATCACGATATCCGATTAACAACATGATAAAGTTTGCAGTCATTTTGCACTTTGGAATCTTAAGGGATTATGTCAGTTGAATGTAGCTCAGAGTGATTCAACATGTTTGAGTGTGAAAAAGGAAAATTCTTAGCATAAACATACCCACCTAGATGCATTGGAATAGTTTGTTTGGCCACATGAGTTATAGAACAAAATTTGCACCACTTTGCAACTTTCAACTACTCGCATTTGACAACTTTTTCCCCAAGCGAAAATTCACCACCATAGAAAAATGCCTTCGAGATAGTGAAAACTGAGAGAGGTTATTATAGAGGGGTCCAACATGATCCTATAGGCTCAGACAATAATTTTATAAGCATTACGATATCTGAGTAACAACATGTTGAATTTTGCAGCCATTTTACACTTTAGACTCTTAAGGGATTCTACCTGTTGAATGTAGCTCAAAGTGATTCAGCATGTTTGGGTGTGAAAGAGGACCATTCCTATCATAAACGTACCCACTTGAACATGTTGTAATAGTTCATTTGGTCATACGAGTCATAGAATGAAAGTTGCACCACTTTACAACTTTCAACTACTTTGCATTTGACAACTTTTTCCCCAAGTGAAAATTCGCCACCACAGGAAAATACCTCCAAGATAGTGAAAATTGAGAGAGGTTATTGTATAGGGACTCAACATGATCTCATATGATCAAATGAGAATTTTCTAAGCATCACGGTATCATCTGAGTAACAACATGTTGAAGTTTGCAACCATTTTGCACTTTGGACTATTAAGGGATTTTACTGATTGAATGTAGCTCGGAGCGATTCAATGTGTTTGGGTGCAAAATAATACCATTCCTAATGTAAACCCACCCATCTAGACATGTTGGAATAGTCTATTTGGTCACACGAGTTGTAAAAGAAAATTTGCACCACTTTACAACTTTGCACTACTTGCATTTGACACTTTTTCTATCAAGTGAAAACTAGACACCATGGGAAAACCACTTCAAGATAACAAAAACCAAGAGAGGTTATTGTAGAGGGGCCTAACACAATCTCATAGGCATAGATGGAGATTTTTTAAGCACCATGGTTTTTGAGTAATAGCCCATCAAAGATTGCTATCATTTTGCACTTTTGACCCTTAAGGGATCGAGTTGATTGAACATAGCTCAGAGTGATTCCGCATGTTTGAGTGTGAAAGAGGTTCATACCTAGCATAAATGTATCCATACGGATGTGTTGGAATAGTTCATTTGGTCACATGAGTTGCAAAATGAAATTTGCACCACTTTGCAACTTTACACTACTTGCATTTGACACTTTTTCCCTTAAGTGAAAATAGGACACCACAAGAAAATAACTCTGAGATAACAAAAACCAAGAGAGGTTATTGTAGAGGGGCTCAACATTATCTCGTAGGCTTAGATGAAGAGTTCTTAAGCGTCATGGTTTCTGAGTAATATCCCATCAAAGATTGTTTCCCTTTTGCATTTTAGACTCTTAAGGGATCGATTCAGTTGAATGTAGCTTAGAGCGATTCCACGTGTATGGGTATGAAAGAGGACTATGCCTAGCATAAATATACCTATTCAGATGCATTGGAATAGTCCATTTAGTCACACGAGTTGTAGAATGAAATTTGTACCACTTTGCAACTTTACATTGCTTGCAATTGACACTTTTTCTATCAAGTCAAAATTGGACACCACGGAAAAATGACTCTGACATAACAAAAACTGAGTGAGATTATTGTATAGGTGCCCTACATGATTTGGATGCCTCAGATAGAATGCCCATAACTTACACGTTATCTAGGTAACAATCCATTAAATATTGTTGCCATTTTGCAATTTGGACTATTAAGGGATTACATTGCTTGAATGAAAAATATTTGAGGGCAGTAATAAATTTCAATATTTGAGTAAATCTCATTACAAGTGTTTATTTCAATAGACTATATACTATATTGATATTGATATATAATCATTAAGTTTATTTGTTTTAATAAATGAATTTTTTATAATATGTTAGTCAATTGGTGCTAGTTATAATAGGAATAGAATAAAAGAAGAAAAAGAATGATTAGTAACCACCAATGGTTATTACACTCACTATATTAATAATATGATGTTCATAATAAAACGAGTTTTATTTGGTTGTCCTAATTCTTTTGTTTGTGCTACAATTGTCTAATATGCTTCATACACCATTTTGAAACCCAAGTTCTTGTACTTGTAGGTACAATGCCTTAGGTACTCCATTCTCACATATCTTTTACAATGTCACACATACATTTGAGATTATCTTATAATATCTACATCATAGGTACTCATGATGAGGTTAACTTCAAATGAATAACTTGAGATTCCCTCACTAAGCTTCACACACTCTTTTATAATGGCTTCAAATCATAATTGAGATTTGTTAAGATCATCAAAATAAGGATGTTGCATTGCTTTTTTGGCTGAGATTCTCTTCAATGGCTCATAAATCAGCATTTTCTACAAGGAGAGACCAATCAAATTTTAGTAGTTTACTTTTAAATATGCAAAGTAAAAGAAGAAAAAGAAAGAGCATCCAAAATGGAAATGAAATGGAAATAGATGGAAGGCACTTACAACACCATTTGGTTCCAACTCGGAAACAAGGCATAAATCTTGATGCTTCCATTGAGGATAGGCATGTCAGTCTCTCAACTTAGTCACTCCTAGTTATACATCTTCACTGGGAGTTCCAAGATACCTATTGCACATGACACCTCTCATAAATAGAACAACTTGAAATTCAAGATGCTCTTATAATTTCTACATCATAGGTGCTCATGATAAGGTTAACTTCAAATGAATAACTTGAAATTCCCTCACTAAGCTTCGCACACACTTTTATAATGGCTTAAAATCATAATTGAGATTTGTCAAGATCATCAAAATAAGGATGTTGAATTGCTTTTTTGGATAAGATTCTCTTGGATGGATCATAAATCAACACTTTCTGCAAGGGGACACTAATCATTTTTTAGTAGGCTACTTACAAAGAGGCAAAGTAAAAGAAGATGATAGCATTGGCATCATACAAATTAATGTGCATACAAGTATAAATTAATAAGAACCAATGTACATACTTAAAAATTAATCCAACGAACCATCTGGGTCTGCTCTACTCTTTATTGTGTCAAGTATTGCCTCATGGTCAGAATCATAGACCTTCCACAATGTCTTGTTCAAAGTTCTACACCCATATTTGGTCAAACAAACATTGGATGCCATGAAAAGGTTTGAGTAATGAAGAATCTTACGATGCATGTCAAAGTCCTAAATATTTAACACTCTTATGTGGGTACCTTCTAAGCCATGTTTCAATAACAACAACTAAGTCTACAAATTATTCGATGTTTTCTCCATCTATAACTGGGGCCTCCAATTTATTTTTGGCCAAAACACAAGGACACAAGTAATAGTTTATTCCCTCTTCGTTGTCTTCATCTACAATAACTGCATAAACATGTCATGCATTGATATGTGCAACAAATCTCTTGAAATTAGTCAACATTATGAATACACTACAAAGTAAGATAATAATAGGAATTTCATAAACTAAGCAAGTAGATATATTACTTGGTTGAACTAGATCTGATATGTGGTCAAATTCGACTGATGATTCCATATGTGTTAGTTCCAATGTCGTTGCAGGGCGATACATGTGAAGTGGGATAAGATAACTTGTCAACTATTTCTCAACCCACTCCTCTAACTCACAATCATTCTAGGCTTGCATTGTACATGAAGAACAAAAGCATGCCATATTTTGTGTATTGATACTCCATGAACTTGCATCTGAGCTAAGGAAAGAGTGTAGCTCACTCGATCATATTAGTGTACAACAATCCTCATATGGTGTAATGTTAGTATCATCCATCAACCAAAAAAATCTATGAACTGAAGGTTCGTACCTTCATTACCTAGACCCATCGAATCATTACACCACTCGACAATTGATTTTGCATCTGTCAACTTTGCATTGTCTTTATACTTTAACTCTTCTCGTGCTAATGCTCTTTTCACACATGATCTTACACCATCATGCTTCCCCTTTCCACACCCAGCCTCACAAAAGTTCCACATATGTTAAACACATGCAATGACATGCATCCTACTCAACCAGTAGAACATGTGTGAGTTCTTGAACTGTGTTGCACAGTTATCCAACCATATTATATGTTGACCATATGCTATGCCCCTCTGAGCCAAATCACTATAGAACATTTGGAAGCAACCTTGCATGAACTCTAGAGAATGTGTGTGATCATCACTAATATAAAAGTGATACTCCCTCAATACATTCCTTTGGTCCTTTGTACTATCAGTTGCATGAATGAATGCTATGTGCACAAATATCGAAACCTGAGTGGAGTTGTAATTGTAGACATGTAAAATTGACTTAAACATCTATCACACTAGAAATCAACCTGAAACATCCTGAAATGGATTTGAATAAACTCAAAACATCTTGAAACGACTCTGAATCAACTCAGAATGACTCTAAATCAACTCGAAACATTTCGGAATGGCTTTGAATCAACTCAAAACATCTCAGAATGACTCTGAATCAACTCATAATGACCCTAAATCAACTTAGAATGATTCTGAATCAACTCAAAACATCTCAAAATGACTCTAAATCAACTTGACTTTGAATCAACTCGAAATGACTCTAAATCAACTCGAAATGTCTCAGAACAACTCTAAATTAACTCAAAATGACTTTGAATCAACTTGGAACATCTTTGAAACATCTCTGAACATCTCTGAAACATCTCGAATCATCTCGGAATCACCCCGCAATCATCAAACGACATCCAAAACCCTAATTTCCTCTATTAATTGAATAATAAAACATTAATTAATTAATTCACTTTTTCATCATTCTCGACAAATTAAATAAATACCATTTTATCTAATAAAGTCTTGAAAACCCTAATTCTACTATTTATTGAATAATACAACATTATTTGATTAATTCACATTTCATCATTTCAACTAATTAAATAAATTACATTTATTTAATAAAGCCCTAATCTTATCTTATTTTGTCCTGATTAGTCAAACAACGCTAATTATTTGATTACATCACTAATTCACCTTACTCCTCAAAATTAATTAAATTATTAAATCATAATAATTTAATTATCACACTTTCCCTTCGAAATTTGAGTAATTAAATCAAACTATTCAAATCAATTATCAGAAATCAAACACAAAAAGGAATTAATTAATTAATTAATATTCCTAACCCACTTTTTGATTGAGAAAAGTATGGCTTGCTAACTAAGCAATCTAATTTTGCTAACTGAACCATCTAATTCCTAACTAAACCCTAACTGATCAGTCAATTGCTAACTGAGCAATCAATTTGGTGACTGATCAATCAAAACCCTAACTAGCCAATCTATTCTTCAATCACCCTAATTGTGCAATCAACTTTGCACAATATTCTCATGTCTAAATCCTCTCAACATATTTTGACCGTTGATCTAGATATTCTCCAACACGATCCTGATTATTGATTCAAAATATCTTTTCCTATGTAGCAAACCTCTCTCCTCACAAATAAGAATTAGAATTTCAACTTACCTTATGCAACAAAGTGCTATCAAGATCACCATTGATAGAGCTTCCTCATTTCTTCAAACACAAGCATCGTTCAACAAGCTTTTGCATGTAAGCAATGGAGGTTTTGCAATGATACGAACAACCTAACATCATGAAAATACACTCCAACATGGGATGGTAAAATCTTCTTTTGTTTTTTGAATTTTTTTTTAATATCTTAGGATCTCATTTCATTCAAATAGCTTAGATTTGTACATTTCATGAGTGATGGAATAGGATAGATTAAGTGTTTTGGATTAGATAGTTTCTGATTTCAATCTTACATTTGATCATTGCCTTTACATTTTCCTGATGGATTCCCTCCTCCTCACACATTATGGCATGCCCGGTGGGACCTAGGTCCTCCTTACTAACATTTTTATGAGAAAATTTGAAGTCATAGGATTTCGAGAGCCTTCTAAACATGTTTCACGAACTGCCCAACAAAATCTCACTTTTGACTATCAAGAATTCTGAGCTTTTGCCACAAAAACTACACTTTTTCCATGGGAATTATTCCTTTGCACTAGGAATAGCTCTTTTCCTCCAAAAAGCATGCTTTTGAAGTTTTCTAGGTTTGCACCTGCATGAAAAATTTGAGCTTTTGCCTGATTTCTGAGTATTTACAAAATTTCTTCTCATCTTTTGATTTTTTTCTGAGCATTTGCTTTGGAAGACAAGTGCACAGATCTTGGACTATTGTAATGACCCTCCTTGCTAACATCTATTTTGTTTTGCAAGAATTAATGGATTTTTTATGTAGGATTTTGAACATACTAATTTGTTTTGTGTAGAGAAGACGATCGGTCCAAGATCTTGATGTAAAAGGATAACACACATACCCGCTTTTCATACAACTACTCTCCACAAAATAAAATGCATTGAAAATGCAACAAATCTTATTTAAAAGTCTATAACACCTCTCTAACTCTAGCCTAGGTAAGATAGTATTTTGATTTTGATTTGATATTTTAAATGTTAAATGTTATCATAATGAGATTAGACATTGATGATTAAGGGAAAAGGTTATTATGATTAGTCATTATTTTGGATTACATGCTTATATGTTTATATACTGTTATCATTTCTTTTGTATGATTATGGATGGGAAGGGGATGATGTCATAACACTCATATCTACGAGCCTTATGATATCATGACCCTCTTCCTGATGATTGATGTTGCTTCGACTATATGATATATGTTATATGCACATGTACTTTGACATGTAATTGGAGTGATGCAGGTATTGAGTATCGACTCTGTCTAGATCCATAGGCCTGAGTGTACTCATATTCCTCAATGGTGGTTATTGGAGGTAGTCATAGGCCAAACATCCCCTACCCTAGCTACTGTACCCTATTAGTGCAGTGTTTCCATGTTGATGTCTGATCATCTAGTTACCTAACAGTAATGTTCAGAGCACCTTCCAATCATATGTCTGGAGCACCTTTCAGTCGTATGTGGTTTACCAATATTTTTTGTTGAGGAATTTTGTTATGGTTTTCGTTAATCTGTTATGTGGCTATTTATTTTGGTTGTTAATGTTATGATGTGGTTTCTTTGGCATATTTTTGTGGTTTCATATATGGTATTTTATAGTGTTTTATTGATTGGAGAGTCGAATGGTTATATCCATGAGATTTTAAATATGTTATTTTAAATGATTTTTCTTGATCATTCAAGAGAATGATATATTTTATTTGAAAATTTTAAATGATTTTATTAATCCATTTTGTGAGCTCTCATAGTCTTATTTAAATCTTATTTGGGGGCTTTATGTATTTTAATGTTTGGATTTAAATTATTACTTTTATATGAAATAGAGAATGTTGGATATTTAGTGATTTTAATTAATTGAATTGGGGAGCTTTAATAGCTTGTTTAATAAAATGTTTTATTTCATTTTTTGTTTATTATGTTGAGGAGTTTGTTAAAAGAAATGGGCAATGTTGTCTTTGATATATATATTCATTTTAGTTTTAGGGGAGAGTTATCTTTTGGAGGAAAAGAAAATTGTTGTTTTTGGACGGGGAAGGAACCCCACAATTTGGGTAGCAGAGCTAGGAAGATTTGTGGGAGTTATTCTGAGAAGAAAATTGTGGGTATTGGATTGTTGAATTCAGCATGTAAATTCTCCCTTGTTGTCCAATTTTGGAACATAGTCGTGTCTTCTACACTGAGCATTTCTTCATTTTTGTTTTGGGGCAGAATTGAGGTATTTTTCCTTGTTTTTCTTCAATCTTGTATGACTGGTGATTTGTGCATTCACTTATGTCACATTTATGTCTGGAATCCCTTTTCAATTCTAGGTTACTTTTATTTTGTGAAAATTTGAGGGAACTCCTCTATTTATTTTTTTGATTGCTTGGGGTTTGAATAATGGATGTTTGAATTCCTTTTTGCTGCTCTATAGTATTTATGTATGGCATATTTTTGTGTATTTTCAGCAAATATAAAATGGGTTATTAGAAAAATTTGATTTCTAGGCTCTTTCACATTCTTTCTCTTTTGCCCAATTTGTTAAAAAATATTTTTTCTTTGTTGCTCTTTCTCCACTTGCTAAAAATGAAAAATAAAGGTGGATTCCATGTAGAAATGCCCAAATCTCAACTAGGTCTTTGGCAGATTTTAATTATGGGCACTTTCATTTTTTGTCAAATTTGTGCCTACTTGTTAAAAAAAATTCTTTGTTGCTCTTTAACCGCCTATTAAAAATGCAAAATAAAATTTGATTCCATGTAGAAATGCCCATATCTCAACTGGGTCGTTGTCCGATTTTTAATCCGAGCACTTTCATTTTTCATGTTTTTTGCCTAGCCATGCATAAAATGACATTTTTTGAACAACACCTTATTTCAGGTCATAAAATTAAAAATTAAAGGTAGAATCCAATTAGAAGCATCAAAATCTGAACTCGGTCATTGTTTGATTTTTAATCTGGGAACTTTGAATTTTTATGAAAAAAATTATGCCTCTTTCTCATTCTTTTGAACAGCAACTAGAACCATGTTTTGTGCCACTATCACTAAGTAGATTTTATCTGATTTAAAAGTGGTTTTGCGTGATAATTTAATGAGGTTAATACCAATTGCATGATTGGCTTCCTTTCTAGAGTTGTTGGCAAATATTTGAATGGTATTTGATCTTCTAGTTAGCATATATGATCAGTTGTTTAAATGATTTAAAGCAGCAATGTTTGCTTGGCTATTTTAAATGGTTTTATGATGGATTTTAGTGGATTTTTTATTGTCTCATATTTTCTTTGGTTCCCCGTTTGGATAAATGAGATGGAGTAAAACAATTATAAGATAATGAGTCCTCGTGCATGGCCTTGAGCACTTGTAAAGGCTAAGGATGCACTCGAGAAGGCCTATCTATTTGTAGGGCATTGAGTTATCTCCTTGTAGGGCATTGATTTGGGCATGATTGAGTTTTCCTCACTCGTATGAGAGGTGTACTTGATTCCATGTGGTGCCATCCCTTCCAGCATGCATGATGACACTCCATCTGATCAACATTATAGTACCTCATACCTTAGGAGTCATGAGTAGTACCCCACATGTTATTGTATGAGCATCTTCATTTTGTGATATTGGATTTAATGCATTGTATTCCATGCTTGCTCTGTGTCTGATGTGAGTGTTTGCCTTATGTTTCCCTTTCCTTGTTGTTTTTTCTTGGGCCTTGTGACTACCTCTGAGCATGGTGGGGTGGTCTCTTTTGAGTCCACATGGTAGGAAGGCATTGCCACCACCATTGGGGACCGGTGTACAAGTTATTGGAGCATCAGTTGGAGGTGTTCTCTCTTGTGCTATTTTATTAGTTGGTATATCTTATTCATGGCTATGCCTTTTTACTCTTGTATATTTCTTTATATATATTGTACTCGCTTAAGAGTGAAAATGTAATCATATAAATTAATGAGAAGAAATGTGATGGTTTATATTTGGTTTATGAGTTCTGGTGTTGGTATCAGACTCGCTTGTATTATGATGATCTTTATGGATTTTCCTTCAGAATTTTTCATGCAAAAATCAAATTTATTGCTATATATCCCCCCTTTCTTGCTATTGCTAAGGTTTCTCGTGCAACGCAACTTGTTGTTTTGGCATGTGTTGCTACTGCTAAGGTTTTTCAGCGCAACACAGCTTGTTGTTCTATGTTGTACTATAGTAATTCTAGAGCATCGACGTAGAGTAATTCTGGAGCATCGATGCAGAGTAATTCCAAAGCATCAGCGTAGAGTAATTCTAGAGCACTGGAGTAGAAATTTCTGGAGCTCTCCTATTTGCTCCTATTCGGATTTTCTTTGGAGGTTTAATCAGTCCTCCCCTCTTGGTTGTGCACTCAACCATTCTTGGCCTTGTTTTTTTTTTATATATTGTATTGGCAACAGCTTTGTTTGTATGTTATCCTTTTAGTTTTTTTAAAAAAAAGAAATTATCTTATCCTCTTTTGGCTCTTACCCTTCGAGGTTGTGTAGCGAGATGTTACAAAATCTGTAACATGAACACTTGATTGTTCATTCATAATCTCCTAAAAACATAACAATAAATTCTCCAAATTGACAATACAAAGCCTCATGGGCTAATAATAATAGTCTCAAAACTGATGTACAACACCAAAATAATTTAAAGACAACAAGTTCATTCCTTCAAATCTTCTACCAAAAACTGTCAAACAAGATCATCAAACACTTGCAAACTTCAATACAAAATCTGCAACAACTCAATCATGGATTCTTAAATCCATTTGTTGCTATGCCTTCACTTCCAAACCTACAAAAATATGCATACGAAACTGATTTCTCCTTCCCTCAACTCTCACCAAATTTTACCTACAAAACTCAAGAATTTCTTATTGAAACTTCAATAAATTTGCAATACAACTAGATGAGCCCATTGGCTTCACAATACAACTCCCCAATCTGATATGAGTCTAATCTTAGACCTACAAAAATGGTGAATTACCACACCATATGGCTTCTACAAATCTTCACTAAGCTCTCCCATCTTCACCTCCCCCAACTAGCTCCCAACAATGAAAACCCATCTCATAAAAATGTAATGTCATGAAATGAAATCACATTTCATTTGCTCAAATTAGCCTCCCTCCAAAAAAAAATCCCACCAAAAACAAGTAAAAGGCATTAAATTCCATCTAGAATATGCATTAAATCTCCAAAAATCATTTTCAAAATCCATTCCTCAATATGCTAAAACTGACAGTCCAACTAGTCTTCCCACTCCTCACAAATAGGCCCTAAATTAGAAAAATCATTAAAAGTACACAACTTGAGAGCCCCAAATTTGAATCCCTATCTTTTAGTAGAAATTAATGATTTTTCATAAAGTATTGACTCCCAAAACCCATGCCATGTTTTCCAATTTTGAATTTCAAACTCCAAAAGTACCTCCTACACTTTCTCTCACACCAAAAATGCAACATTTAAATAAAGACCAATTATTCAATAAAGTATACTGGCCTTAACATTACAATTTATTTACTTAAATATACATTATTAAACCAAATATTAGGAAATTAAAAATTAAATGCTTTCTTTTTGGTTGATGAGGATAGCCCTTTGACCATGGATGCTCCTGCATCAGATCTTTGGAGTCACAAATATTTTTGCTTATTAACTTCGGAACTTTCTTTTTGGTGCTTTAAAATAAACAACAACTCTCACACTTGATTTGGTGTTGCTAAAATGAACCATTTTTAAGTTTTCTAAGTTAGGAATTTCCTTTTGGTGCTCTAAAATGAAAAACAACAACTCTCACATTTTTTATTTTGGTGCTATTTACAATGAACAAATTTGAAGTTTTTCTAAAGTAGGAACTTCCTTTTGGTGCTCTAAAATGAACAACTCTCACACTTGATTGGGTGTTGTTAAAATAACCATTTCAAAGCTTTCTAAAGTAGGAACTCCCTTTTGGTGCTCATAAAAAACTATAAAACACTTCAATTTTGGGCTTTAAAAATGAACACATTTCATGTTTTCATAATTAGGAACCTTTAAATTTGGTGCATAAAAAGAGCGCTAACATTTTTCATTTTGTTGATGCACGTACGATTTAAATTTGTTGACTAGATAAGACCAGGCCTGATTTTCTTAGAAACACTTCAATTTTAGGGCTTAAAATGAACAAAATGTTTTTTTTGTTTTCATACCATTGCTATCTTAATTGCTTGATGTCCTGAACACTTCAATCGGTGCAAAATAAAAAGAACTTTATTTAGCTTTACTCGCAAATTTTTGGGGTTAACATCTCTCGAGGTGTTTAAAATGAATCAAACTACAATGAATTATTTACTATGCATACATTGATTGGAAAAGTTGAAGTGTTTTTTCTTCTCCCCTTACACCATTTTGGCGATCTTGGGTGAGCAAAGAACATTTTTGAGCTTTGCATTTGTTTTTCAAATTTTACCTTAGAGAGGAGGCTTGCTTTGAGACATATCCCACGCCGGAGAACTCATTGCAAGGTCTCGAAGCACATTTATTGGCAGGCTATATCCAAGGTTGTGAAATCATAAGAAAGTAGCTTCAAGTTGTACTGACAACAGACTGCACCTAATCCCATGCCTTAAGTGGAATGGGAATGGTTAAAGATCCTTAAGTGGCCAAGCGGGTGAGTGTCAGATTTCCACGTTCACAGTTACACTAAGAGCCAATTGTTTTAGAATCCATCCATTTACCCAAAAGAGTATTTTAAGGTAGTGCATTGGAATAACACCATTCCAAGAAGTTACAATGTTTGGTTTTTGGTTGAGGAAATAAAGCAAATAGGGAAGGGACTCTTTGGCATGTCAAGATGGCACATTTCCTTGACATAGCCTATTTTTCCATTCCATCTTCTTAGATTAATCATCCTAGGGATGATTGGTAGGCCTACTGAGAAATATGTACCCACATGAGCTTAGGATTGTAAAGTGATTGTTAATGTTAAACTTGCCCACTTACATTCAAAAACAATTGTGACATCAAATTATGTGTTTGATTTAATGAAAAAGAACACATCAAAAAAAATATTGAACAAGATGCTCAAACCACAAACCCTTTGAGTTAGTGTATACTTATGAAAGAATCCCTATGTTTTCACTCCTTGAAAGGATTTATCCTTAAAGGTTTCTGAACATTTCGGTTTTTATTTCAGGTTGCATTGATCAAAGTAAACACTTTGGTAACTATGGCTTGAGTGTTGTGATTTCACAACATGAGCTATAGACATTTAGGTCACATAAAGTCCATGCTTTTGAGTTATTCCAATACTATTCTATCATTTTCCATACTCAAAAACATAGGGGAAACAAAATAGAGGTTACAAACTGCTATTCCAAACTCACAATCTTTTTACTAACATTTAGGAAGATAAACTGAAGTTATAAGGTTATTGTTCAAGCCAAACACTTGGAAAATTAGAGTGGTCACAAAGTCTCCCATCCATTATTCCCATACTACTTATTTGAAATCAAAATCAAACAAAACACTAGGATCATTCCTTCACTCAAAAATTCTATGATATCAACAGTTACTTGGAACTCACAAATAGTTCAAGTATCTTTCCCACAACATATCCTCTAGACAAAGAAGTGGAATATTGACCCTCATTCTTCAACATTTTGATTTCTAAAAAAATAGCCACATTCCAAAATAGCACTCAAGCCTTAGGGTTTTTGAGTTTCATATAAAACCACCCCAAAACACCATCACACCTTATGACCATCTGGCGACCCACAACTCACGTTCAACAACCAGGCCTTGTAGCACCAATCTTTCAACAAGGTGACACACATATTGAAGGTGCCCAAACCGACATCATAAGTAGTTTGAGAACCTTTATATTTGAAAAAAATGAAACACCCCACCAATTTCTCACTGCATCCATCATCTTAGATAAAGAAGAAGAGAAAGAAAACATAGCAGCTGGAAGACCCATATTACCACCAAGGTGCTGCCACAATAGTGGTTTACACTTTCTGGGAGATCTTGAGTTTTGTTGAAATCACATATTTTTAGAAAATATAATGATTTAAGCCTTGAAAAGTCCCATTTAAAGGATTCCAATTGAAGAGGGTTTGATCAAACCACCTTAGACCAAGCCCCCTTTGATAGAACCTCGTTAGTTTTAAACCATACCTATAATGAAGTCTCCTTTACACCTATCAAAATGCTAATAAAAAACCACTTTTGATTTACCTTTTGGGGGATCAAATGAATTCATTTAAAGTTTATTTTTTGTAAGTATGTGTTCCTTATTACAAGCTTCCAAAAAAGTATAATTTTAATTAAATTTAATTTGTTCATTATATTTATTTTTTATTTCTTGTGAATGTAGGTTTTTCATCGAAAATCAAGCTCTTTGTTTTACGCATGTGGAAAAATAGAATATTATCAAAAATAAATTTGAAAAAGATGAGTGCACCAGATATTGAAGTCCTTGATCCAACAAAAAAAGTTGTGTTATACAGTCTGCCTATGTCTGAATTGTAACTGGTTTGACTTTGAAACTTGATTAAGGAAAAAATATTTAATAAAACACTATGAAACCAATTGGAAGCACTATATATCATAGTTATAAATCTAAATTCAAAAGAATTATAATTTTATACTTCATGGAAAAACAATTATGTGTTATACGGTGAGCGTCACTCCTTAAAAATGGTATTTATTGAAAAAAAAAGCTAGTTTTTAAAGGAAATGGAAAAAGAAGTGTAATCTAATTCCAAAAATTTTGAAAAAAAATATATTTAGAATCTATAGACAAAATTTCACAAATCACTATTTTGCATCATCTTCAAATTCCTCATGGTTTAGCCACTAGAGGTGTCCGAAATTGAAGATTTAGTTAGAAAAAATCAGCTTAGTGTCCAGTTTGGCCAAAAATTGTAAACTAGTATTGTGGGATCACCCACCACCCATGTGGAAATAAATACCATTTTCGTGTTCTCACACAAAATTAGAATCCCCAAGAGAAGGTCTACCAGTCGTCACTCCAAACTTAGACATCTAAGTCCAAAAGCCATCCAAAATCACATTTCAACACTCTACCTAAATAGAAACAAGTTGTTAGTTAACTTTTATGAATGGGCACTGAGGCAACATCCTAATATGTACATTTTCTTTATGAATCAAAACCCAGGTCTCTTTTCGGATAATATCTAAGGACATTGGTCCTTTCCATGGTTCACCACACAATCAAAATCCATAGAGGAAGATCTGCATCTTGTCATCTCAGACATAGGAATCGTAATTCCAAGTTTGGTAGGAAGTTGGCCATCATACTTTACCGCAATTGCTACATCTCGCTAAGAAAATTTTACACACGAGCCAAGACGAACTAAACCCGATTACCTACCCACATCCACCCTCTTATTTAGGTTGACATTGGATTTGAAAACTTTAGAGGTCTAGCACCATTTTCCCTACCTTGAGATCCAAGTTGTTTATGACAACAACGAGGTCACAACACAGAAAGAACATGGAAACTAACAAAATAAGTGATAGCATCTAGCCAAAAAACACCACAAATAGCAAAAGAGACTGGTGAAGATATAAACCAAGTGACCTTATGATAGGGTATTAAGTATCAAAACATCCCCAAAATATGTCGATCTATTACCCAAATTACTCTTATCAAGGGTCACAACATCAAATAGGGAAACAACATCAAGGATTTCAAAATCACCATCAAGGAATAAATCCAAAACATCAAATTTCCCTAGATAAAATAGAGAGATCTTGAGGAAATTAAACAAAAACTAAATATAACATATCATCAAAACCTTATTCAAGGTTGGAACATTACATATCCACAAAAAACAAACATCATTCCACAAACACCTCAATATCCACATCAACAACACTTCCAATATCCGCAATATCAAGAAGTTTTGCAACACCAAGGTGTACATTAAATGCAATATCAAAATGTACCTCAATTTCCATATCAAGGAGTTCAGCAAAATCAAGAGAAAAACAATCAAGAAAAACCACAGAGGAAAGATTACCAACCAGAAATAAAATTCACCCCTTTGGGAGAAACTTTAGAGGTAACCATGCATGAACTAGTACAACAAGAACTTATCAAAATCAATGATAGTACAACTTATGGTGAACCAAACTTTAAAATTTCTTGGTATAAAAAGTATGAATAGTGTAAGTTCCACAAAATAAAAGGTCACACAACAAACAGATGTACTACACTCAAAATCCTCATCCAAGACCTCATTGATCAAGGAGAAATAACTATTAAAGGGCCATCTACCAATGACAACAATGATAATGTCTCAACCTCAAAAGGTGAAAACAACAGTCAAGGGCCATCTACCAATGACAATGTGGACAATGTCTCAACCTCAAAAGTTGAAAACAACAGTCAAGGGTCATCTACCAATGACAATGTGGACAATGTCTCAACCTCAAAAGTTGAAAGCAACAATCAAGAGCTATCTATCACTGATCACATTGACAATGTCCCTACATCATCCAGTGTGAAAGAGGACAAACGACAAGAATTTAATCAAGCATGATCAAAATCAATCGCCCAAGTCTAGCAATGATTCAATACAAGATATATTGACATCATCTAACCTCATGGCAGTACATATTAAGGATCAAGAGACTCTTAATCCAACACTTATACCCAATGCAAAAAATCTAAGCCAAGAGCTATCACCCATATGCCCACAATTTGAGGAAATCCAAGGATCTTTTATAGGAAATTCTTTCTTTGAAATTGATCCATTTCAAGAATTTGAACCAAAGCATGTCGAAGATGATACCACATAGAGTCAAGATCAAGAATTCCTGTCATCAAAATACTACAATGACTTGGTAGATATCTTCCAAGACATCCAAGGCTTTCCAAAAGAACACATCCATATGCCAAGCACACATACATCTACCCATGAGATGCTTACTCCTAATGGACATGTAGATGATCATCCCGCAAAACAAGAGTCTCATACTCTTGATATTATTACCATGGAACAAGAGTCACCTACTCTTCACATTTGTACAAATGATCAAGATATAGAAGAATCTATAGACCTATCAGAAAGTGATCAAGAAGAAGAATTGAAATTAGAAACAACCTCCAGGAAGGTTGAAGACATCGAGCATGAAAATATGGAGCACAATATCCTAAAATCAGCAAAGATAATGGACAATACTAAACAACAAAGCGGTGGGTATACACCAGTCAAAGGAGCACTGATATATTTTGAAGGGCCATTGAATTCTAATATTTCACAAGATCAAGTTGAAAATATCAATCAAGAAGTTATCCCTCATATGAAGGATCCTATTAGTAAAGAAGCTATCACATTTGAAGATCCACAACTAAGCAGGGAAGGATCAACACCTTGTTTCCAAGGTAAGACATATCCTATTGCAAATAAAATTTATCAACATCAAGACAAAGGATTAGACCTACATGAACAAGGTATCTTAGCACCAGTGAAAATTATTGTCAAAACTACGCACCAAGGTTTTGGTTATTCAACAATTAAAGGATCTAAAGATATCAATGATACCTCTATTATACCGGGGGAAACTTTATCTTTAATGCAAGCATCAACTTAGAGAGCATGAAGAGTCCTTATGATGAAATTGCTACCAACACTACAACTAGCCATATCATGAATCATCATCCACACATATTTCCACCCTCTCATTGGGACCAACAAAAAGAGAACAAGCTATACACAAGAAAGGGACAAGTCATTGAAGAAAAAGAGTTAGCAAAAAAAAATGGACAAGAAAGATTCAAATGGATAGAAAATAAAAAGTAAGAAAATCATTCCTATCAAACTCCATTAGTCAAAGAAACTATGGGGAAAAATCAAAAGGGAAAGTTCATCCACCAAAGAAGTCCAACAATGCAAAAGAAAGCTTCAAGAGTGGCCTACAAGGTATATCAAGATGTTGGTCCTAATAGAATCTCCATATCCACCCATCATTGCTCATCATCCCAAGTTTGGAGAGTCAAAGGTTCCAAACTGTCAACGAATTCATCTGAATATCATATCCCTCAACACATTTCACCATCCATGATATCCAAATCTCACATTGACCATGTGTTGACAGCAACCCTTTATCATAAGGATTCTAAAGGCACTCTATCACGATGTGTGCATCAAGTTAAGGTTAACTCCAATATCGGCAAGGAAGATAAGGATTATTGGGGGATATGTTTAAGCACTCGTATCTTAGCAAAAAAACTCCTCCAAGCAAGGTATCGTTGGCATTTCATGACAACAACAACAACCATATCAGCACCAGCAACATCTACATCAACACCACTAGGTGGTTCAAACATGAGCAGAAAAATTGTCACCATGATGAAAGCCTAGTAAATAGACATCTTGTGTGACATCAAAAATCAAAAAAATAGTCAAGAAAAAAATTCATCCTTCAATGAAAACCATTATGGTGGTGCTTTGGACAAGTAACATGATGAAAACCTGGAAAATAGGCGTCATGTGTAGAGTTGAGCATCTACGTGCACCATTTCAGGTGGAAGCATCTCAGCCTATCTAAAATAAATCCAATTCATTTTTATCCCAACCCAATGTATATTGATCTTGATAAATGTTTAGTGTACACTTTACACTTTACTTGTGGAAAACATCTTGACATGGGTCATTATCATTGATCCTATCCTATCCAGCATTATTTGAGCCATGAGGCATTGTCTAGAGGGGAATACTCTATCCAAACATGCTATCACAAGATAATCCATCACCTACATTGCTAGACACTAGGGGAAAGTACTTACACCCAAAATTCTAAGATATCAACAGTTGCTTGAACCCCATAGCTAGTTCAAGTAAGCTTTTCCACAACATATCCTCTAGAAAACAAAAGTGAAATATCAATCCAAGTTTTCAGTATCTTACACCCCAGGAAAAAGGGTAAAAATACAAAAATACAAAAAGAATTAAAAAAATAAAAAAGAAAGAAAAATAGTAAAGAGAAATAAAATGTTCTATGGGTGAAAACCACTTTGTGGTGCTCTTAGAACAGGTACCGTAGTGAAAACTTGGCAAACAGGTGCTACGTTTGAATAAAACTTGCATCATTATCTATCGGTACTATCCACGACATACACCCATTTCATTTCATAATAAAATAGGGTATCCAACCATGGCTTGTCACTAATTAAGGAAATTTGTCTTGTCTACAACTAGGGGGTAGTTTCAAAATCTTGGTCATGGATTAGATCTTTGAGCATCCTATCATGGTCATCAAAATAGGAAAAAGTTCAAAAACACCGAAAAATAGCAAAAAAGTCGAAAACATTTAGAAAACCACAAAAGACAAAAATATTTGGAAAACATAGAAAACAAAACAACATCATGGGGTTATAACTTCACTCAAACAGTCTAAGATATCAACATTTGCTTGAACCTCACAGCTAGTTCAAGTAGATTTCCTACAACATATCCTCTAGACACAAAAGTGGAATATCAATCCAGATTATCAATGTTGTGTACCCAAAAACATTTTATGCTTTGAGTCAAATGGTTGAACTACATGGTCTCTATGTGTACAATGTAGGAAATGATTGAAATCCCCCAAGACCCTAGGTCAATCCCCTTAGGTTTCCAACATGCTTTATTTTCAACTCAGTCAAAAACACACAAAATCCAAAAAAAAAAAAAGCAATCAAAAGATAAAAAATCCAAAAAAACATTCACAAAATAGAAAAAGGTAAAAAACACTCAAACCAAGCGAACTACAAGCCTGTGTGTGTACAACATAGACAATGCTTATCTTTGATGAGCCCCTGAGGCCCTAGGTTAGTCCCCAAAAAATGTCAAAAACAACATCATAAAACTTAGAAAAATAAAAAATACCCATGTATGCCATCACAATTCGCAATAAGACATCATCCATAATAAACGGATCATCACACTCACCCTTTGACAAAACAAACGAAACAAGCAAAGCAAACATCAATGCTTATAATTTTCAAGTAGACAATCATAGAATAATTTGATCACAAATTGAACTAAAACGAAGCCAAGTATCAAATACATATCTTTTTGACAAGACCCAACAACATCCTGAGCTATGTCTTAACGGATCTGTTCCTATGATAGATAGGATCAACATTGGATAAATAGACCCACCCCAAACAGTTATGGCAAGTGATATAATAGCATTGTTTTATCTTTTTGTTGTCTTATTTTTGTGATTTACATTATTGACTCATTCCCAAGAACTCCCATGGATGTCCATAAGGATTTAGAGAAGGAATGGGGAACAATTGAGTGTCATTTTGATTTGTTGTTCGTGGATAGTCTTGTTATACTACCATGGAAAATACTTGCTTTTTTCTGTGTGTGGAATTCATTTTTGGAACATTTCATGTAGCAGTGACATGTTAGGTTCTTAATACCTCTTGTGTTACTGGTCTGACATGTTTTAAAGCTTCTCACCCATACACTCTAATAGGGTTTCTGTATGTCTAGTATGAGCAAGAATACTCCTTGTTTTTAGATTCAAAGTCCATGCAATAGATACAAAGTCACCTTGGTCATTAATACCCTAGTGCATTGTATCTATTTTCTATATCAAAAAAGATTGTGCAAACTACAAATTCTCTAAAGCAAAGCGAAAGCAACTCATCAACTACTAACAAACATCACATTTCTATCATTAATATTTCTTCTAAATTAACATCACATTTCTATCCATCATCAATATTTCTTCTAAATTAACATCACATTTCTATCTATCTTCAGATATTTCTTCTAACTAACATCCACCCTGCATAGCAATATCACCTGTACCATATCCATCCTGCATCCACAATGTCGTTAGTACATATCATGATGATGATAAACCAATAAAATATCATGTATCATGTATGGGGCATACATCCATCATAAACATTATGTATCACAATGGTATATTGATTCATCCATAATAAAAAATATTATGATACAAAGTATGATCCATCCATCCATATCATAACATACATCATCATATATCATCATCATATGAGCATAAAACGAGAATGAATCGAAGAAGGTATATATCATATATATCATCATCAAAAAGAGAGTACATCATCAGTATGATAGGATATACAAAGTCATAATATCTATATGAGGCCTCAACTGGGCCAATGAATATATGCATACAAAATACATGTCTACAAAATTCCTCTAAGCAATAAACAACATGAAGATCAAGTACAAAAGTAAGACCCCGAAAAGAAGGATAGAACCCTATAGATCATCAAAACAATTTGGCTATCTCATGGAATGATCACCTGTACCACTGCTTACACCACCAACTGCACCATCACCCCCCTCTGAACTAGGCTCTTTGAATCATGGACGCCAAGCATCCCTTGGAATGACAACATCATATAAATTCTGATAGTAGGTAGATCTCTTCAAATAATGATCATGTTCTACCCTGAGATTATCTCTCTCTGTAGTTAGCAACTATACAAAAGCCTCTACACCATGTCGCCAACCACTCTCGCTATCTCACTTAGCCCTCAAAATATCTATCTGAGCATTTGCATCCCGTCGTCTTGCTATTTCTGCATCTCTAGCAGCATTCATCTAAGCTAACAACATGTCTCCATCCCTAGCTGGTGGAGAAGGACTCAAAACCTGTCTACGATCCTGCACCTGAGGGAGCTACTAATCCTGATCACCATGGGCCCCATCATGACGATCCCTATCATGAGCTCTATCCAACTACTATGTGAGTACCTTGATACACTATCTCTCCCCACAATAACCTATAATACCTGATCTACCTAAAGAGGGATTATCGGGGCAGGAACATTGAGTCTCAATGGCATGTGATGGGCCCACCACTCATCATAGTCATCAAAGGTACCTAGATCTGCAGGACCAACCAACCAACCAATCCCAACTAACTAGGGTAAGTGCTCTAAACTCAACAATGGCAATATCTATATCTAGCTGAAGACCCCATACATGAACCTCCCGAGTAGTCCAACCAAAATGAGCCTCATAAGTATCAAGAACTCAGCCCTGTCTCTCCCCAAACTGACAACATACTCTATCTAGTAAATAACACTCTAACACAAGATCATAATGACCAAGCAACCAACGGGTTTGTCAACAATAAACAAGGTGATTTGAGTCATCTTTCCAAGCATCACACCCCAAATAAGGTATCCACACAAAACTAGGCATATCATTGAAAACTCAATGCTAATAAGGAAGATCCCTAAGCAAGGTATAGTGCATAAAATCCCCATAACGATATGAGTATGAATCATCAGGGTAACAATCCTATATCCCATCCAGCCAAGTAACTGCAATATGCTCCCACACCCAAACATGCAAAAGTGAAACACCTACGGAAATAGATTTCCCGCCCTGATACATGACCTCACGGATATCTTTGTACAAGTGGGCGAGAAGATATGGACCCCAAGCATACCTCATACCATACTCTAGCATATTCTCAATACACACACCCCAACCTATAGGAAACTTTCAACATCGGCTATCAAGAACAATGAATCCTAAAATCAAACCGCATAAGACAAGCAAGATAGGATCTACACTATTAGAAAAATCAGACAGATCTATCTTTGACTGATGTACCGCCAAGTTTTGAGCATCAAACACCTATTGCATAGCACAGGTACCACAATGAATATGATAAGTAACCAACTCCCCATGAATATGAAGATGAAGTATCTTCCATACATCCTCAAGAGTGACTCTCGCCTCTCTTTTAGGTAGATGAAATGAGGAAGTCTCTAAATTCCACTGTTCCATGAGTGCAATCATCATAGCGCAGTCATCATAGCAGTATGAGTCCTGATAGGAGGCATATAACAAATGTGAAGTAGTTCCACCACATCAAGAAAATATCGCTCCAACACACCAAAACGGGCAATAGGATCGAACAAATGTTGAGGATGTCTCTCCCTTGGTTGTAGTACTATGAGGCCAACCTGCAATCATTTTCAACCCACAATGTTAGGGTTTCACTCTAAACGATGGGAGACACATAATAACACAAAACATGAGGACAAACAATTTTTAGGATGACAAACAAACACATATTAGGGTTTTGAGAAGAAGCTAAAGTTAAATGCAATAGAAAGAGTAAAAAGAAAGGGTTTTGAGCAAATGCTCAGAAAACACCAAGCAAAATCGAGCTTTTCAAGCAAAAGTAAGATTTTCAAGCATAGGCGAGGAAACAAAGGTGAGCTTTCTAAGCAAATGCTCAAAAACAAAAGTGAAGATCCTAGTCAAAAGTGAAGATCCTAGTCAAAGGTGTGGATATAAGTCAAAGGCATGGATTTTCTGTAGGAAAAAGCGAGAAAACCAAGGCAAAAGCTCAAAAATTAGAAAACTTCTCTTTTGACCTAGAAAACTTAGTACACGCAAAATGAGAACGAAAAAAGATGAAAGCGAAAAAAGAAAGAAGGTACATACTAGGCCACCGATGCCTGAAGTTCGTCCAACCTCCCGAATGAGCTCAGAACGATGGGGGGCTCCATCAAAACATGGCATTGCTCCTCAAAAACTGACAGAAAGAGAGAAACAAAGATAAGGATTAGCTATAGAGTCAAAGCACAAAATGAGCTATCTAGAGGACTAATTTCCTATATGAAACATCAAGAAAGCCTAATTTCTACTCAGGGAACATTCCTAGTTTCAAATTACAAGCTCTTAGAAACATCATAATGAGAAACGAAGGACCTATAAACCTGATTCTGCAACCTAAACAAATCAGAACGAAAATAGAATAGATTGTGAGCCTGACCTCGAAACTTGAATTTTTTGGTCAACCTATCGAGGGGGAAACATAGAGTCCTACCATCATTTCACAAAACACTGGGGCACTATGGGACATATTTTTTTTTAAAAACTTGATCTTAAAAATAGAATCTTTGAAACAAAGCAACTAGTAATTTGTATCAAAGAGGGGAAAAATGTAGACATGTAAAATTGACTTAAACACCTATCACACTTGAAATCAACCTGAAATTTCTTAGAATGGCTCTGAATCAAATCAAAACATCTCAAAATGACTCTGAATCAACTCGAAATATCTCGGAATGGCTCCAAATCAACTTAGAATGACTTTGAATCAACTCAAAACAACTCTAAATCAACTCAAAATGACTTTGAATCACCTCGGAATGACTCTGAATCAACTCGAAACAACTCTGAATCAACTTAAAATGACTCTGAATCAACTCGAAACATCTCTAAAATGTCTCAGAACATCTCGAAACACCTCTAAAACATCTCAAATCATCTCGGAATCATCCCACGATCATCAAACGACATCAAACGGTATCTAAAACCCTAATTTCCTCTATTAATTGAATAATACAACATTATTTAATTAATTGACTTTTTCATCATTCTTGACAAATTAAATAAATACCGTTTAATCTAATAAAGTCTTGAAAACCCTAAGTCTACTATTTATTGAATAATACAACGATGTTTGATTAATTCATGTTTCATCATTTCGACCAATTAAATAAATTACATTTATTTAATAAAGTCTTAATCTTATATTATTTCATCCTAATTAGTCAAACAACACTAATTATTTGATTATGTCACTAATTCACCTTATTCCTCAAAATTAATTAAATTATTAAGTCAATAATTTAATTATCACACTTTCCCTCTAAAATTTGAATAATTAAATCAAAGTATTCAAATCAATTATCAAAAATCAAACACAAAAAGGAATTAATTAATTAATATTCCTCACCCACTTTTTGATTGAGAAAATCATGGATTGCTAACTAAGCAATCTAATTTTGCTAACTCAACCATCTAATTCCTAACTAAACCCTAACTGATCAATCAATTGCTAATTGAGCAATCAATTTGTTGACTGATCAATCAAAGCCCTAACTAGCCAATCTATTCTTCAATCACCCTAATTGTGCAATCAAATTTGCACAATCTTCTCATGTCTAAATCCTCTCAACACATTTTGACCATTGATCTGGATATTCTCCAACGTGATCTTGATCGTTGATTCAAAATATCTTTTCCTATATAACAAACCTCTCTCCTCACGAATAATAATTAGAATTTCAACTAACCTTATGCAATGAAGTGCTATCAAGATCACCATTGATAGAGCTTCCTCATTTCTTCAAACACAAGCATCATTCATCAAGCTTTTGCACGTAAGCAATGGAGGATTTGCAGTGACACGAACAACCCAACATCATGCAAATACACTCCAACATGGGATAGTAAAATATTCTTTTGTTTGTTTGAATTTGTTTTGAATATCTTAGGATCTCATTTCATTTAAATAGCTTAGATTTTTACATTTCATGAGTGATGGAATAGGATAGATTAAGTGTTTTGGATTAGATAGTTTCTTATTTCAATCTTACATTTGATCATTGCCTTCGTGTTTTCCTGATGGATTACTTCCCCCTCACACAGTAATATTGTGACTGCACCTCACGTTGTGGTTGTACATTGTAGTTCTCGACAAAGTCAACCACTAATAATATGTTGTCAACTGGAAAGGTGTCCTTGCATAGCTTGAATTGTGTGTCTATCCATCAGTCTCTATGGGTATTCCTTGCATACTCATACACTATTTTGTCATGAAACATGGACATAAACTGATACACTAGAATCTTTTGAATAACCAAATCACACATTTTTGCTTGATTACCATCTTTTGTAATGTATGCCACTATTTTATACTTCCCGAACTCTACTAGTTTTTGTCCCACCTCACCTGTGCTTTCCATATGTTGACATACTGGCATACACTACAAACCACTGCAACACTTGCATGAACCATCTAAGAATGTTGTCCTGTAGAATATTTAGCCATCCTCTATTTCACAGAAACTTTTTTATAAGAACTTTCTTGAAGATGTCAATGGGGCTTTTATTCCACAATCTTACAAAACATCATTAGTATGCAAATCTAAACATATAGAACGATAAACATCATAATGGTTAGAGAATTCAATATGCAGTCTACAACAACAAGTAGTGTGTGTGTGTGATTTATCTTGACATAAAAAGGTTTAATCATTTCAAAATATCTTTGAAAAATACTAATATGAGGATAATCCTATTGAAATTTACGAAAAAATTGGGTTTGAGTTGTATCCAAAAAATGCTTTGGATGTGGCTCATGGTTTAGACTACCAATTCTCCTTCTTACCACATCCCTTTGATTCGAAGATGGCCTTGTGTTATTCTTCCAATACTCTTTAATTAGTGTTCTCAATGCTTCAACAAGTTTTTTATCTTTTCATGGCAATCTCCCTGAGAATTCCCATAATTCATTTGAATCGGTGCCCTCAATTTTTTGTCGCCTTTGAACGGATCTTGATAAAGTTTTTCTACCAAATCTCATTTGTTCACTCATCTTTCTAATGAGACGATCTCTCTTTGTTTGACTACTTACCAAATTTGATGTAATGACACGTCAGGTGACATTACTATCCTTTGAGCATGAGGCCTTGACCACACTCTCATAAGCATACATTAGATTCTTCACAATAGTGTTTTCACTTGAAGCATTCAATGTTCTCAACCCAAGAGTCTTCATGATGTTTCTATACTTTATACCCCGCATCATTTCAACAAATAGTTAACATCTTACAGTTTCATTTAGCCTTTCAAAGAATAATTTCCAAATCTTATCAGCATATCTTCTACAAGTGTGTGCTGGAATCTTACCTTCCATGTGCTGCAAAATTTTCTCATCAATATTAATCAAATACTTTGTCTTTCTACACAAAATTCTAGGTGGTGTTCTCCTAGGTACATACATCTCAACATTAGGAATTTCATCAATATTTAATTGAGGTGGGCTAGATTGCATACCTTCGATCGAGGGTGGAGTAGAAGACATACCTTGACATTCACATGGGGATGATGGCATACCTTCTTTGTCAAATCTGATTGATAATGTACTCTCAACTTGAGATGTAGTGGATGGTTTCCAACCATATTCACTTGTGGTAGATGGTGTCCCTCCATATTCACTTCCGGTAGATGGTGTCCCCTCATATTCACTTGTGGTAGAGGGTGTGTCTCCAACTATAATATTTGAATCTGTCTTACCACGATGCTTTCGCATTCATGCCCTTTGTGTTGCCAATGCCTATTCTCTTTTTGATGGTTGAGGTTCCTCTTCAATTGGCTTATTTTCATCAATCATATCCAATTTCTTCTTTTCACGATATGCCCTCAACCGTTCTCTCTCCTTTGCTTTTTTGGTTTCATACTTTGCGTCTATTAGTTTATTCCTTGTTCATTTCCTTGGCATGGTGGATAATTTTACCTATAGCATGGTAATGAGATGAATATTAGTTCCTAAAAAATGAATCCATACAAATAAATGAAATATATGTCATTCAAGGCTTCATACAAAATACTTACAATCATCATGTAGAAGAGTATTTCTAGCATAGACAAAGGTCACATGAATTTTTCTGATGGAATGCCTTAAAGAAATGTGGTAATGTGGCATGCCATGATTGCAAGATAGGATCAAAATGGAAGCATGGACAAGGCATATGAATTCAAATTCCTTTTCAAACAATTGAAATGCCTTGTCAAATAATTCAAATTCCTTGGCAAGCTAGTGGTGCATTGGCAAGCTAGTGAGCTCACTAGCCTTCCAATGCGTAGGGTTGAGAAGGTAGGGGCAGCGTATGCCTCATAGAAATGGGGTCTCATGGTGATATATCACCATGAGACCCCATGACTATGAGGCATACGCTGCCCCTCAACCATATCCCATTGGCAGGCTAGATCACCGTGAGACCCCATTTCTATGAGGCATACGCTGCCCCTACCTTGTCAACCCTACCGCATTGGAAAACTAGTGAGTGAGATAGATTTCCAATGTTCCACTAGCTTTCCAATGTGGTAGGGTTGAGAAGGTAGGGGCAGTGTATGCCTCATAGAAATAGGGTCTCATGGCAATAATCACTACGAGACTCATATCACTGCGAGACCCCATTTCTATGAGGCATACCCTACTGCTACCTTCTCAACCCTACCACATTGGCAAGCTAGTGGAGAATTGGAAAGTTAGTGAGCTCACTCACTAGCTTTCCAATGTGGTAGGGTTGACAAGGTAGGGGCAGTGTATTCCTCATACATCACCGTGAGTCCCCAATTCTATGAGGCATATGTTTCCCCTACCTTGTCAACCCTACCGCATTGGCAAGCTAGTGAGTGAGCTCACTAGCTTTCCAATGCTCCACTAGCTTGCCAATGTGGTAGGGTTGAGAAGGTAGGGGCAACGTATTCCTCATAGAAGGTGAGCTAGTATTGGAAAGCTAGCTCACTCACTAGCTTGCCAATGTGGTAGGGTTGATAAGGTAGGGGCAATGTATGCCTCATAGAAATAGGGTCTCACAGTAATGTACAACTTGTCAATGCGGTAGGGTTGACAAGGTAGGGGCAGCGTATGCCTCATATAAATGGGATCTCACAGTGATGTAATGAGGCATACCTTGCCCCAACATTGTCAACCCTATCGCATTGGCAAGCTAGTGAGTGAGCTCACTATCTTTCCAAGATCATTAGCTTGTCAATGCTACCACATTTTGCATACATTTATATGAAAGCATTATTGTCAAACAATTCAAATTCCTTTTCCATGCTTCCATTTTGAGCCATGATTGCAACATAGGTTGCACTTTTCCCCATGTTGCTAACTTAACCTTGAATAAAGAGTCTTGAAATAGTGGAGAGAAGGGTTAGAATCCCTTGTAGGTAGACTAATCAAGGAAAAATTTAAAATATATCACAACATAAGTGATGAGGTAGGTTTAGTGATGAGGTAAATTTAGAAATAGAGATGAAAACCAAAATAGATTCAAAGATCTATCAATGTGGGAGGAGTATATTCCAATATTTTAGAGACATGTATGGAAAATTTGGTAGCATATACAAGGCAATCAATTGCTTGGTATAAATGTTCAAAAAAATACCTCAATGAGATATTTCCTCATGGACTATAATGATTGCAGGATATGGAAAAAATAGATTTATTGAAAAGGCTGTAGAAAATTTCAAGCATATGCAAATTGTAGGTGTAAAACCAAATTCAACTACATTTTCCAACATCCCCCATGCCTATACCAAAATGAAAGCTTTGGAAAGTGGTATGCACATCCATAATAAAGGATTGAGAAATGATGTTTTATTTTACTTCCTTATAACTTATGTCATATATATGTGTATACAAAATGTGGAAGCATACACAAGGTAAGTAAATTGTTAACTAACAAAATTCCTCAAAGAGATGTGGTTTAAAAATGTAATTGGAAAGTGCAAAGAATTGTGTAATTTAAAATGTGCATTGACAAGATAAGGTTATAATGGCAAACAAACAATGATCAACATGGAATATGCAAAATAACAAAAATGAAAGCAAGCCATAATAGAATGAAAGAAAATGTGTAAAGACTGTACATACCTAAAAAACTAGAGTTTCAAATGGAGGATTTCTACTCAATTATTTAGCCTTTGCTTCTTCTTTCTTCAAACTCCTCAACAGTTTGACTTTTTCAAAAGCTTGTTCCCCTCCAAACTTCAATTGTATATTACTTTTGAATGGAATTCAAACTTGAATTGATATTATATGTCTTTCAACATGAAAACTATGTTATTTCATGCAAAGGTGGTGGAAATATCATGAAAAAGGTGCTGGAATGTGAAAAACATGCATGCACACTTCACAACATCATCAAAAAGCTATTTTTTATCAGAGCACACACAGAACCAAGAGAATATGCAAAATGTGGGCCTTGAGATCACAAGCATATTGAGTTTTCTACCATTTTTAAAGCAAGCCAAAACACGCTCGTGTTGTAATGTGCTCGCATTATAATGCGAGCACATTATAATATGAGTGTGTTATTCTTGCTAAAAAAAGGACCATATCTCTACTACTTCCAAACATGCTCGTGTTATGAGAAAGTTAATTTTTTTATAGATTTGTTTTCTCTCTCTTTGTCTCTACCCTCTACCCTCAACCCAAAACCCTTAATCCCTCTACCCTTAAACCATCAACCCTCTACCCTCAACCCTTAACCCTAAACCCTAAACCCTAAAACCTATACCCTCAAACCCTAAACCCTCTACCCTCAATCCTAAACCCTTAAACCTTCTACCCTCTATCCTCAATCCCTAAACCCTCAACCCTAATACCCTCTACCCTATACATTGGACCTTCAAACCTAATCCTACAACCATATGTACCCTCAACCCTAATTCTTCAACCATATGTAGGTCCTAAACCCTAAACCTTAAACCATCAACCCTATAGGTCCTCAACCCTATACCCTCAATTTTGCACCCTCTACCCTATACATTGGATCCTCAACCCTCATATATATTTGTCCCTCCCTCCTCTTCTCTCCTTCTCTCTATCTCACTTATCATTCCCTCTCTCTCTCAAGTCTCTCCCTCCTACCCTCTATCTCTCTCCCACTCCCTCCCTCTCTCTCTCTCTCAAGTCTCTGCCTCCTACCCCCTCTCCCTCTCTCAACTCTCTCTCTCTCACACTCACTCACTCCTCCTTATATCTCTCTCCCTGCCTTAACCCTTATGCCCTCCTATGTCTCTCTCCCTTCCCTCCCTCTCTCTCTCTTAGGTCTCTCCTCCTGCCCCCTCTCTCCCTCTCTCCAAGGTCTCTCTCACTCACTCACTCACTCCTCACATCTCTCTCTCTGCCCTTGGCCCCCTGCTCTGCCCTTAGCCCATGTACCTCGTCTCTCTCCTCCTCCTCTCTTTCTCAGGTGTCTCCTCCACCCCCTCTCCCTCTCTCAGGTCTCTCTCTCCTCTACCCTCTACCCTTAACCCTTTATCTCTCTCCCTCTCCTTCCTCTCTCTCAAGGTCTCCCTCCTACCCCCTCTCCTCTATCAAGGTCTCTCTCTCTCCTCCTACCCTTAAACCTTATACCTTCTATCCTCAGCCCTTTATCTCTCTCCCACTCCCTCCCTCTCTCTCTCTCTCAAGTCTCTCCCTCCTACCCCCTCTCCCTCTCTCAAGTCTCTCTCTCTCACTCACTCACTCTTTCTATCCCTCTCAAGTTAGGTTGCTAATTTCATCAAATTAGAAAGCTAGTGGGCCCACTAGCTTGCCAATTTGGTGAAATTGGAAATGTAGTGGACTATTTGAAAAAATGGGTCCAAGAAATGGGGTATCCCTATGATGTACCCCATTTCTTGGACCCATTTTTTTTCAAATAGGCCACTACATTGCCAATTTCATTGAATTGGCAACTTAGTGGGCGAAATTGGAAAGCTAGCTTGGCCTATTTGAAAAATTGGGTCCAAGAAATGGGGTCTCCCAATGATTTACATCACTGAGAGACCCCATTTCTTGGACCCATTTTTTCAAATAGACCACTACATTTCCAATTTCACCGAATTGGCAAGCTAGTGGGTGAAATTGGCAACCTAACTTGGCCTATTTGAGAAAATGGGTCCAAGAAATGAGATCTAGTGATGTTAATCATCGAGAGACTCCATTTCTTGGACCCTTTTTTTCAAATAGACCACTATATTGCCAATTTCACCAAATTGGCAAGCTAGTGGGTGAAATTAGCATCCTAACTTGGCCTATTTCAAAAAATGGGTCCAAGAAATGGGGTGTCCCAGTGATGTAAATCACTGGGAGACCCCATTTCTTGGACCCATTTTTTCAAACAGGCCACTGCATTGCCAATTTCACTGAATTAGCAAGCTAGTGGGTGAGATTGGCAACCTAACTTGGCCTGTTTGAAAAAATGGGTCCAAGAAATGGGGTATCTCAGTGATTTACACCCCGTTTCTTGGACCCATTTTTCAAACAAGCCACTACATTGCCAATTTCACTGAATTGGAAAACTAGTGGATGAAATTGGCAACCTAACTTGGACTATTTGAGAAAATGGGTCCAATAAATGGGGTCACCTGAAGATGTAAATCATCAAGAGACCCCATTTCTTGGACCCATTTTCTCAAACAATCCAAGTTAGATTGCCAATTTCACCCTCAACCCTATACCCTCAACCCTCAACCCTTAAACTCTCAACCCTCAACTCTTAAACCTGTTATCACAGAATCTAGCAGAGCTCGTTCCATGGATAACCCCCCTACGAAACTTGTATGTTTCCTAGGATTCATGAAGTTCAAGCATGCAAAACAAGGTGATTTCCAAGCCACCTCAAAATGTGTTCCAAAGTCTGAAACTTTCAATTTGAGTGTCCCCCTATGTTCGCCTTGCGAAGACCTTCGAAACGAGCCCCTTCGCAAAGTCTCACTGTTCGTACTTAGTTAATTGTGAAAAATGCAGTTGCACTGAAAAAGTGCACTCCTGCTCACAAGCCAAAAATTGGGTAAGTATAAAAAGTGCAGGGGCACTGATTTTTAGCGATGAAAGTGAATTCTTAAAAATGTAATGGCACTGAAAATTATGCTATTACACTTTTTATCAAGACTTAGTCATTTTCTTGCCTCTGCACATTTCTTCATACGTTTTACATTTTTTGCTCATCGTGCCACTTTTTGTGCCTAAATTAATTGCTCGACTTAAGTTAGGTTTTTGGGTTACCATTTACTTAAAAGTGTTTTATTGATCCTTTTTCATTGTTTAAATCTTCAAAGTTCATTCCTTCATGCTGGGCGAAATCATCTCAAGCTGCAAAACACGTTTTTGAGAAATCTAAGGTTCCTCTCATTCAAATTTTGCACTTTCTCCTGGTAAGTTGTTCTTCTTACTATTCTCTCCATTTCTCCTTCATTATTTTGTGCACAACTTAGAGGTTTTCATATGCGTTTTTATTACTCTTTGTTTCCTTCTCACTTTTTTCCTTATCCCATGCGTATTCTTTTTCTCCATTCAAGTTTCTTGGTCTTGCGCATTTTTTCCATGCTTCCTCTTCATGGCATTTTGTGTGGCATCCTCCTCTTACTCACACGTTTTTCTGTACACCCTCACGCAATGGAACTCTTATGACTTGTTCAAATGGTGCGACTTTCTTCTCCCACGCATTCTTCTTTCTATTCTTTCAAACTCCAACATTTTTTGTTTTAGTGTCTTCCCACGTCGCCCTTTCACCAATGATTTGGTGCGAACATTGAAGAAACTCACATTTTGTGAGTAGAATTGCTTGGTTCTTATCCAAATTTACAATGGCAGTGAAATAAACTTCAAGTGCAACTCCATACATGGAAACAAGTTTTGTCTTGAACGTTCCCATGCTTCAAAATTGTTAAAGCACCATTTTCAAACATCATTGCATCTGTTTCCAGAATTATATCTCAAATTCAGAGGCGCTAAAAAAGTGTGCCCTGGAATTTTGAATTTTATTCTAACACTGAGAAGTGTAAGGGTGTTGTTTTTTAGCACCCCTACATCAAAGTCAAAATTTTCCAAAATGTAAGGGCACTGAAAAAGTGCGCCCTTACACTTTTCACAATTTTTTCCTAAAACACTTCAAACTTGGCTAATTCAGTCCTGAACCTCACTCCTTCCATTTTGTGCATCATTTTTCGTGCCTTGTCATCCGCTCCATGCTTTCCCATCATTGTTGCTCGTTTCACGCATTCCCATGCTATTTAACAACTAATGTTTGTTCTGGCTCGACACCTTGCAGTCTCTTTTCAGGATCTTCAAAGTTGATTGATCAAACATTCAGTCGCTCTTGATGACTACCAGTAAACCTCTGTCTTCTTCAAAAGCAAAGGGAAAAATGAAATATAAATATCAAGGTGTCTTTCCGCTGACTGTAGTGGTCTCCAAGGTGGAAGAAATAAAAGACACAAAAGTTGGCCATCAAGACTTGGTTTATTTTGCAAAGCAAACAGAGATGAAGCCTTTTCCTGACCCGATGAGAGCAATTGTACACAGTAATTTGCATTTGGTAGCTATTTTTCCTATTGCTGCACACAATACGGAATTTTTCCTTCAAGTGGTATCTCATTACATCAGGGAAAGCATAAGTGTGATCGATTCTTTTGGGCACAAGATTTTAAGACTTGACCCCGACTTCTTTGACATTATGTTTAAGGTTCCTCAAATGGAGAAATACATTGAAATCTCTATACAAAAAGCACAAGAAGTCTTTGACGCTGATCCCAACAAGGCTAAAAACCTAATAAATACTCAATGGTTGAAGAATCCTAGACAATCTATTTCCAGATGGCCAAAGGGACTCCTGCGAAGTGATTTCAAGGATGACGTCAAGGATATGATCACATTTTTAAGCAGAGTAAAAGGCTTTCCTGAATCATCCACTTTTCATGATTGGATGTATGAATACATCAGGATTATAAGAAGACAAAAGGTGCACATTGACTAGGGCAAACAGATCAATGATGAAATACATGAGCAGCTGATCAATGTGCCTTCCACATTGAAATTCTATATGACTTCTTACTTGGTGTACACAATAGTTGTAATGAGACAATTTCCAGGTCTATCCACAAAAGGAAATCAAATGATGGTACCTGTGTACAAATTTTTCTATCAATTGGAACTGAAGGAAAGCTTTCATCACTTCAGGCGGGTTACAGATTCTTTCTCCGCACCTTTGCTTTTCAATTTTGATCCAACTCTCGAAAGGAGGAGGGTATCTGATGAGGCTTATAAGGTGGTAAGTAAAGTTGGATGCTTGTTTTTGCAATTCCCAATGTTTACTTATTTGAGAGTAGGGTGCTACACTGGCTATCCTTACATGCTGCCATGTTATCCTTTGGATAAGTGGGTTCTCATGGAAACATGCAGACAGCTGATTTTAGTGCATAAAGAACACAAAAGTAATTACAAGCATGGATTCAAGTTCCCATTGAAAATCAGCAGATATACTATACCAACTATACAAAAAGCCAAGTCTATTTACGCTGAGATGCAAATCATGACAATCAAGACCTATAGGTATAGGTTTGATTTTGATTACCGAGATGTCAAAAAGAAATCACAAAAGGGTCATCATCACAAGTACCGTTTTGAAGATATCTGGGCTGATTGTAGAGATGAAGAAGCCATTCGCAAAATGGATTATTGTAGGTTGACTGTTCAACATATCAGAGACCTTGATATTGTTGACCTACCAGAAGATTTTACAGATCATGGTGATATCATGAATGTTGTCTATGATGAACAAGAGGTTTCTAAAAGGTCATTGCCTGTAATTAAATGGTCTAGGAAAGAAATTACCAGCATGAGAGAGAGATTGAAGCTAATCCTAGCCAACACTGCAGAATGGTTACATAAGCATGGTTATGAAATGAAAAGTTTCAGAACAGATTCAGAAGGAGAAGAATCTGAAGCAAAAGCTCGCCGACAGCAAGAACTCCGCATGAAAAATAAATCAGCTCGGCTATTCCCACTTCTTCATGAAGAGGTCCTAGGATCAAGTTTACTGTTGGCAAGAAAGATACCTAGTCTATCCCAGGAGGAGAAACCATGAAATCCGATCCATCTCGCTCTAAAGGTAAAAATTCCATTCCATAGGAGATAGATTCCGATGAAGAAGGTACTTCCAGTGACCAATCCG